>JAVALU010001693.1:15000-22500 GCA_030770095.1 Gila robusta
TTGATAAATGTAATGCATCCTTGGTTGATAAAAGTAATAAGTTCTTTCTTTTTCTTTTTAAATCTTATGTCCCCCAAACTTTTAAATACTTCATCACAGTTTCACAACACTGATAATAATCATAAATGTTTCTTGAGCATCAAATCATCATATTATACTGATTTCTGAAGGATCATGTGACACTGAAGACTGGAGTAATGATGCTGAAAATTCAGCTTTGATCACAGGAATAAATTACACTTTAGTGTTCTCCTTACAGTGATGTTCTGTAAGGGTGTGTGTGTGTTCATGTGTGTGCTTGACATGTTTGAGCGTGTGATTCTGCACGTCTTGTGTTGCGACTGGACATGTTTCTGACGGAGAAGCATCACGTCTCTCCTGTCAAGTGTCCAGAGGGATTTGATGAAGGGCCCGTTTGTGCTCGACGCTCGAGGGCCTTCAGTCGTCGGCGTGCGGAAGAGCACGTCAGGGGCCGATAACATCGTGTGTCGACAGAAGAGCTTGAGAAGCAGGTCGAGTCAGGATTCAGTCCCTAAAACTCCCCGAAAGCCGATTGATGGATAATAAAATATTCATTCAATTTAGCTTTTTATATATTAAAGGTGCAGTGTGTAAGTTTTAGCAGCATCTAGTGGTGAGGTTGTGAATCGCACCCAACAGAAGTTACGCTGGCCGACAGGAAGTGATGTCATCGTCTGAGACAGCAGAGAGTAGCCAGTTAAACAATGAGGTTTCTTTACAAAGATAAATGAAGAAATTATGTTTACTTTATTATTCAGTAAATCAATATGTTATTGCGAATATTATTGTTACTTGTTCATCATTGTGTCAGTGTTTTATTCGCTGACTTTAGTTCGCTTCTTTACACGAAGAACAACATAGTAATAATAATAACTAATAAACACATAACGCTTCATTATGTAACGTCTTTATACACCACTGAAAACATAGTACATCATTAAAAAACAAAGATAATTATTATTATTATTAATCTATTATTGCTATTATTGCAGTAAATTCACTCATCAGAATCCCTTATTCATTGTTTTGTGTGTTCAGTGTGTGTGTGTGTGTGTGTGTGTGTGTGTGTGTGTGTGTGTGTGTGTGTGTGTGTGTGTGTATATATGTATTTATGTGATGCTTTGCTTTCTTTATCATTTCGTTGTATGTAATTTCAACATTTTTACTTTGTACTTACATTTGTGATACCTTGGCATTAATAAAAATGTAAATATAAAGGTGATTGATGTGGGCTGGAGAGCGGGATCGAGGTCATGCCGTTCATCAAGCCGTAAAATCTCTCCAGAACATGTCCGGGGTGAAGAGGCCTGTGTTTATGGGCTGTTCCTGAAGGATAGTGACTGAAGGAATGTGAGATCCTCCTGGACATTTATTACAGAAACCAGACGGAAGACGCGCAGAATCATTCACCGAGAGGTATTCACCTTATTTTGCAAAGAGGAAGTCAAATATTTTCTATGAATGTGCGAGAACGACTTCCAGTTTATTTGCCGCTATGCATTAGTGCCACTGGTTCTGTATTGTACAGTCAAACCAAAGATTATTCAGACACCAGATATCATTTGTGATATTGTTTCACTAGTGTGTGCAGGACACTATAGTTCATTTATGTAAGTGAGGAGAGCAAAATAAAGTAAACTGTGACATATTATACACAATAATTCTTCATACAGTGACTACCAGTGAAACATTTGGGAGCAAAAATGATTCGGACACTTTGAGCTGATCATGTTTTGCTTTGTTTATTTACTTTAAGACACTCCAAGTTAGTTCAGAAGTTGATGGTGTTTCATTTTATAGAGTTATGTGGTCTTTGTTCTATTCATCAGCTGCAGTTTATTAATCACACTACTACTGGAGGTCAAATATGATCTGTGAATTTGAATGAAGAAATTCAAGGAAAATCTGGATTGTTTTTTTCCAATTGTCAGACACATTATTATACATTTCCATCCTCAATAAGTAAGGCAGACGTTGTGTGACTCCTTCAACATGATTGATTTATTAATTATAGTGCTGTGAGTCAGTTATGTGTAGTTACACATTAAGCTGTGTTAAACCCACTAGTAAATAAACTCCAAGCTAATGACAGCTGTAAGGTTGAAGGTTGAGGATCAGTCATTATCATGCACTTAACGGTCTGAGATGATGGATAACTGGACGAAAGCTTCCCTCCCTGTGCTTTTAAAGCCTCTTTACATCCAGAAGAATTCCTTATCATCCTCTCGTCCCTCCTCTTACGTTTCACAAGCTGACTGTTTTTTACACAGTGATAGTTTATTGTATTCTCATCATTTTCGTTTGTGTAATTTTTTTATATTCCCGCCAAGAGCCCAAGCATACATACAGGCCTATACTCTCAGGAAAAAAAGGTACAAAAGCTGTAACTGTGGTGGTACCTTTTCAAAATGAACACCTTTGTATAACTAAAGAGTGGATATTAGTCCCTCAAATGTACATATTAGTACCAAAAGTGTACATATTAGTACCTAAATGGTACATATTATAACCCTTTTGAAGGGTACTGTCCCAGTGACAGCTTTTGTAACTTTTTTTTCTGAGGGTAAAGAATGGTCTAAAATAAAACAAATTTATAAGGGGAAAAAAAACAAAATCTGTATAAATAAATCAGCCCCATTGCAGATTCCAGTTACATTCAAACACATAGCAAGGGTTCGGCCAGTAGTGGGCGCTTATCAGCATTAGCATTGACGTAGAGTGAACGAGACAGAGGGAAGTTAGCGAGGGAAGGGCAAAAAAAGAATGTACTTAAACGCAGCCCAGATTTCGTGAAAACTACCGATTATACATCCGCGTGTTTGTATTCTCACTCACAGACCGTCAGATCGGAAGAGGGTTATTAACAGAGCAGTCATTAACAGAGCAGTCGTTGTAAGGGTTTTGTGCTATGGCTACTCTTTAAACAGCATTATGGTGAAAAATGGACACTAAGGCAACAGCTTTCCCAGACAGCAACATGGTGTCGGCCCAGATCCGGCCCACTTCCGGTACGTGTTGAATCCACATGTCTGGGTCGACACTATGTTGCTGTCTGGGTTCTTACTTTCCGTTTTGCTTCAGGCGAAACTGACTGAACGGCAGTTTTTTCCCGCTCCGTTTGACCTAAAACACTGTGTTTGTGTTCAAGTTTGGATTGTTGACTACAAACACGGAGTTTTTTCAGATGCTCTCTGTATTTACGATTCTTTGTAGCCTTTAACCACTGCCTGCCCCACTCTTGATCCTTCACTGGCAACCCAAAGTAACTCACTCCCGCTAAACGTTTACTCTTTGAATTCTTGCACTGTGAACAATACAAGTCAACACCATAATGACTAAAAGTTTGCTAAAAAGTATTTCCTACTAAAGCGAGGCTGTCCCTGCATTCTATTATTGTCAACGAACTGACTCGGCCCTCGGATATGACGTCACTTCCACACTTCAAGCAATCTGGTATGTTTTGCGCGTCCGAGTCGGAGAAAAAACATGGATGCCACCCGTAAAGCTGTTGCTATGGTAGCACTGGCCGAGTACCAGGCGCTTATCAAAACGCAGCCATTTGAACTTCTAAAATTTTCACTTTATGTCATGTTTTAGTTTATCTTCTGTTAGCAATGCTACTAGCCACGTTAGTAACACCCGTTTGAAACCAGGCTTCATTCAATATTGCACTCACAACAAGACCGATTCCCATACCCACAGGCAGTGATACGGACGCAATGAGGTATTGCAGTAATACCAGTGATTAAAATCGTCATTTAAACAACCAAAGCGGTCCGAAAACAATGAAAACAATTCATACAAGTCACACAGGGCGCAGCCATCTTGGATTCCGTATCGGAATTCTTGCTCGGTGTCCTCACGGTTGTCCGACTTCCGAGCTGGGAAATCCGAGGAAAGGGGGCGTGTTGATGCGTGTTGCTAGGCAACGTCTGTCTTCCTAGTCGGAACTCCGACATGGATAAATAATAGAACGCACCATGTATTTGACTCTGGTAGGTGTATTCATAACAGACTGGTGGGCGTGGCCTTGGATGGTAATATGCCCAGTGCATTATGGGTGTTGAAGTTTTCCTTGCTATTTGGCAAAAGGGAAGACAACAGCCTTTTTTTTTTCTTTGTTTTCTCTAGTGAGGTCGCACAGATTTTTCAAATGTTTTCACCTTTCTACTATAAAACTTGGCAGCCAAGTTTTATTGAAGGCTCATGAAGTACCAAAGGCCCAAAGAGTATGTCCATACAGTACTTTCCTTTATACCTCACTGAAAAAAATACATTAGAATTAGATTGCTTTATTTATTTACTTACATCTGCTTCAGTGCAATTTGAACCCTGAGACACCTAGTCAGTGAAGTTTCTGATTGTTTTAGTCATTCTGTCCAAGAGCAAATGAACAACTATTAGTGAACAGTTAATATTTGACCAAATGTAAAGTTCTGCGAACTGCTTCTTACTCATTTCCTCAACAATTACCGCCTGCTGATTCAGAGATAAAGCCCAGTGATGAACCTGGTGTTGTGACTGTATGCAAGTATATATATTTTTTAATTTGGTAACACTTTATTTTACAGTGTCCTTGCTCATAGTAATAACAGTAAATTACCGGTATGCATAATTACATGCAACTAACCCTCAACCAAACCCTCCTACCCTATAGTAAGTACATGTAGTTAATTAATATTACTCAGTATTTAAATGTATAATTGCACTGTAACAATGACACCTTAAAAAAAGTGTAACCTTTCATTTTTTCATTCATAAAATTAAATAATGCAATTTTTCTTCATAAATTATTTTGGACAGCCGTTGAAAGCATTTTATACTCTACGATCAGGATTATTCAGAAATCTCTTTACTTTGGTCTACATCTAAATCCACACCCATGTCATCAAAAAGATCATTCCAGAGCATGAAAATAACAATCACCGCAATTATTTTTCTCATAGACTCTCAAACGTGCCCGTCAACATGTTCCTCGTACTGTCTTTCCCAGCCAAGACAAAGCCCTCATTGAGAGCGAGCTGTAGACGAGACCACACAGATTTATGGGCCGCTGGCGTCAGATCGACAAACCATCCATTATTATCAGCTATGACAGGCTGTCATCTCTAGGCTTACAGCAAGGAAACGCTTGAGTGACTGAAATACCCTTCAGCACATCTAGCGAGAGGAACGTGTACGTGAAGACAATGGAGCGCTTGAGTTTGAGTTCTCTAGCATCCCGTGTCTCTATCTCAGTCTGACAATAGGGGTTGAGGACAATGGTGTGTGTGTTGTCTGAGGTGTTGCTGGAGACGGATGAAGAGGATGATCCCGACCGATGAGTGGAAGGAGAGATTGGTGTTTTTGTCAGGCCTGTGTGGTCTGTCGATTGATAGACAAGAGAAAAAAAAATACTGTTAGAGATGCCCAGGATATCCTACGAGACCTGCTTGATATGGTGCTGCATACATGATTCCTCAATGTGTGTGTGTTGTTGAGGAGAACGTGTGCTGTTACTTCACTAAGTGATCAGATCCACCATTTTCACCCGCTGGACCAGAAAACGGGTGAAAAAGTTCTGACATGCATATTAAAGAAGGAAGACAGGAAGAAAACACCCAGGACACCCTAGCAACTGCACAAAATACCATAGAAATAACCTAGCAACTGCACAAACACCATAGACACGACCTAGCAACTGCACAAAATACCATAGAAATAACCTAGCAACTGCACAAACACCATAGACACGACCTAGCAACTGCACAAAATACCATAGAAATAACCTAGCAACTGCACAAACACCATAGACACGACCTAGCAACTGCACAAAATACCATAGAAATAACCTAGCAACTGCACAAACACCATAGACACGACCTAGCAACTGCATAGCAACCCCTTAGAAACCACACAAACACTATAGATACGACCTAGCAACTGCATAGCAACCCCTTAGAAACCACACAAACACTATAGATACCATCTAGTGACTGCATAGCACATACACCATAGAAACCTCCTAATCAGAATCAGAATCAGAAAGAGCTTTATTGCCAAGTGTGCTTGCACACACAAGGAATTTTCCTTGGTACTGAAGCTTCCAGTGCACATATACAAATACAAATACAACAAGAAACATATACAAATTATAATAATAAAATTATAAAAAATATGAAAATACTATAAAATAAAAATATATAAAGGTCACAGTTGGGTTTAGTCAGAATAAACATTTACAGATTATGAACATATTTACAGTATTTTGAATAGTATATATAAATATAAATATCACCTGAATTTTTAAGATATTGCACTAAAAAGTGGGAATATTGCACTACAGGCATATGCCTTGGGAGGAGTGTTAACTGTTCAGAAGGGAAATGGCCTGTGGGAAGAAACTGTTCCTGTGCCGAGATGTTCTTGTGGCCAGTGATCTGATTCGCCGTCTTGACGGTAACAGTTCAAACAGGAGGTGTCCAGGGTGAGTGGAGTCTGTGATGATTTTACCTGCTCTCTTCCTCACTCTGGAAGAGTACAGGTCCTGGAGGGTTGGCAGGGGGGCACCAATGATCCTCTCCGCAGTCCGGACTGTCCGTTGTAGTCTCCTGATGTCTGATTTGGTAGCTGAACCAAACCAGACAGTGATGGAAGTGCATAAGACAGACTCAATGACGGCTGAGTAGAACTGAATCAGCAGCTCCTGTGGCAGGTTGAACTTCCTCAGCTGGCGAAGGAAGTACAGTCTCTGCTGGGCCTTTTTCACAATGGAGTCAATGTGATTGTCCCACTTCAGGTCCTGAGAGATGGAAGTGCCCAGGAACCTGAATGACTCCACTGCTTCCACAGTGCTGTTCATGATGGTGAGTGGGGGGAGTGCTGGGCTGTTCCTCCTGAAGTCCACGATCATCTCCACTGTTTTGAGCGTGTTCAGCTCAAGGTTGTTATAACTGCACCAGACAGCCAGCTGTTCAACCTCCAGTCTGTAAGCAGACTCGTCACCATTTTGGATGAGACCGATGACAGTGGTGTCGTCTGCAAATTTCAGGAGCTTGACAGTGGGGTCTTTAGAAGTGCAGTCATTAGTGTACAGGGAGAAGAGCAGTGGGGAGAGAACGCACCCTTGGGGGGCGCCAGTGCTGATTGTGAGAGTCCTGGATGTGAGTTTCCCCAGTCTCACTCGCTGCTGCCGGTCCATCAGGAAGCTGGAGATCCACTGACAGATCGAGGATGGCATGCAACGGCTAACAACTGCATAGCAACATCCTAGAAACCACAAAAAACATAGAAACCATCTAGCAATGCAGAACTACTAAAGACACTATAGAATTCACCCGCAACACCCCAGAAACCACACAAACATCATAGACACCTCGTAGCAACTGCATAGCATCATCCGATAAACTGTGCGAAAAACCCTAGAAACCACCTAGCAACACCTTAGAAACCACACAAACGCCATAGACACTTCCTAGCAACTGCATAGCAACATCCTAG
>JAVALU010001693.1:27500-107500 GCA_030770095.1 Gila robusta
TTTTGTGTGTATTTAACGTGTTGCGTTACTGTAGCAGTAACAAACCTTAGTAAGGTACTAAGAACTGATAAGAATGTAAATGTGTAGCTTGAAATGCAATGTAAGTCGCTTTGGATAAAAGCGTCTGCCAAATGCATAAATGTAAAATGTAAAATGTAATAGAGTTTCCTTCAAATGTTGATGTCAATACGCTTTTTATTCAAACTGATACTTCACCATTCCAGCTAAAAGCGAACGTTAATTTCAAAGTTGTAAACAAACGTATTCCTTAAAACTATTCTTTAATCACCGAAATTACATATTCAAACGTTTTTTCCTGTGAAAAAAATTCATGCCTCAAAATATCTTGAATGTAACTCGACACCCTTGCCTCATTTAGTATGCGCAGTTCTATGAATATGCAAATGAGCCCCGCCTCCACTCACTCACTCACTCAGCTCAGAGATCCACTCGTTCAACTTACTGTAGTAAACGCTGCACAATGCTATCGCTCTTTACAACGCCGGACACATAACGATAATTAATATGATTAGCCTTATGCTTGACTGCGTTATCAAACAGCTAATTATGTGTTGCTAATGTTACACAAACCACGTTCTAATAATTAGCATCCTTAGAAATGCTTTAAACATCATAGAACGTCAGTGGAGAAAGGTTCATCATAACATTGTAATATATGCATCATACACACACTATATTCACACAACCAAGAAAAAATAGAACTGGTCGTTCAGAAATAACCTTTTCATAACCTTAATAGTAACATTAGCAAAACGTTCTGGGAACATATTTTTGTTAGCTGGGATGACAGAGCTGAAAAAGCTTGTGTTACAGTTTTTTTCAACTGCTTACACATAAAATCTCACAATTTCTGAAACCTGACACTCAAACACCAGAACCACACACCAAATCTGCAAACCCATACAATAAATCTTGGCCTTCGACTCAGTTTTCAATTTCATAAAACACTTTTTGCAAAACCACAACACTCAATTCTCTATAATATAACACACAAAAAAACAGGAAGTATCTTGATTTCCTTTTTCAAAACACAACCTATAAAAAAAACCCAGAGTAATTCATCAGAGACTCACACACACACACACACACACACACACACACACTCCTCACATGTGCAAACACTCATCGCTTTACTGAACACCAATCAATCATGTCTTTAGAATAGGCCTATAAACAGGTCAAAGGTCAAGTTATATGTTTTTCGGACTGTGTAATACTGTATTCATAACCACAAACACATACAGTAAAAAAATGAATAGTTTGGTTTCAATCTCGCTTTCTTGTTTACACTGAATTTTTCAACATCTCTCTGCCAAATACTTTCAATCTTGTACAGAAATGTACAGAGGAGTTTAAGAAAGAAGAGCTTTAGGTTTAGGATATATCCGAAATATAATATTATGGCAAAGGTGTTTGCGACGTAAGACAAATGTTTGCTTTTGCGATGTTTGTGGTATTTTGAATGCAGTGCTTCATTTTGCAAGAGATGTGAAGCGTTTTGCATTTTGTGTGTGCAATTCTTGGATTTGTGTGTAAAGTTTTGAAAAAAAGAGGCAAAGTTTTGAAAATGTGAAAAAACGGTAATGACCTCTCTAGCGCCCCCTGTGGCCACACTGAGAAACCATCTCGCACAGCCAGAAGCTTCTGTGTTCATGTACTCGAGTGTTTCAGTAAGTGGCTCTGGTGGTGTAACGCTAATGTACCATTAATCTGTTGGCGGTGGAAGTCGGCGCTCACAGAGAGAGAAACGCTAATCTACTTTACTGTATCAGCCGGCACGATCCGGGCCAGGACACAGCCTGACACACACACACACACACACACATGTACACAGATTTACAATATCAATGTAGACAAAAACAATTTCACTTTACTCGCAAACAAAGTCATAGTAGGAGCATTGAATTTACATCACTGTTGCATTCAACACACATTTTTTGGTAACACTTTACAATAAGGTTCATTAATTAAAATGAACTAGTGAACTGCACTTATTCAGCATTTATTAATCTCTGTTAATATTAATTTCAACATTTACTAACATGTTATTAAAATCAAAGGTTGTATTTGTTAACATTTGTTAATTCACTGTGAACTAACAGAACAGCTGGGTTTTTATTAACTAACATTAATGAAAATTAATAAATACTGTAACAAATGTATTGATCCTTGTTAAAATACATTAACTAATGAACATTATTGTGAAGTTTTCCCCATTTTTTTTTTTACTTGAGAATTTGGTGCTTCATTAAAATTATTTTCTTTCTTCAAGAAATCATTTTTGCCTTTAAATGTGCCCTCGATGGAGATTTTGTCAGATTTACTTGTTCAAAGTTTAGCCAAGTAAACACACACGCATAACTATTCTCTTAGTTTCAGCAACCTTGTTGTTTAGGTCACAGTAATGCATTAATGTCAACCACAAATTGTGAATCACTGTCCTCTTAAAACACACACATAAATGCTTAAAGATGTGAATAAGTGTTCACCAATTACACTGACCTCAACACAGTGTATTTATTACATGAATTTACTCTGAGAAGCTTGTCTCCGAACTTCTCCAGTCCACCTTAAATGTAGACCCGCCCCTCAGCTCCACAAGTCCCATGAAAATGCCCTTTAGAACAGTCTCACACTGCCATCTATAGACCACTGTAAAGTACAGCAGACCCGCAGGCTCTTAAGGTGGACCAGAGGAGTTACGACTCCTTCACAAAAATGTCAGAATTGTATTTCAGAATTGTAAGTCAGTCACTGTCTGGAGCTCATGTTTGTCATTTCAGGTTTAATTTTTTTAGAAAAATAAGATCCGATCTTAGCAAAGGTGCAGTGAATTATTTAGCTGTACGCATGGATGGGTTTACCACAAGTTAAAGTAATTTTCCGCATGCGTCCACTAGGGGGCCTGGGGTCTTTTCTCACAGGTTGAGACACATCTGTTCAGAGTCCAGATGCAGAGATGCACAGCTGTGCTGTTGTTGGAAGAAAATGTTCATTTTGGAGAGTATGTATACAGAAGTTTATAGATCGTACCCTTCTGAAATGATCCACATGTGAGATTTACAATGTATCGTTCTCTGGAAGTCTCCTTTTGATCAGCCTTTAATGTCTTAAACACTTGACATATTAGGAATTCATTGGGTTGACAACTATTCTCTACTATTCTCAAGTCTTAAAGAGAGAAGTTCATGTCAACAAACAGAATAGAAACAACAGAAGGAACTTAATGTCTTAAACACTTGATATATGAACCTCTGGTGCTCTTCATGTGTCGGTCAAAAATTACAGATTTTTTATTATTATTTGAATTAAATGAATGTACTATATTTTAGTTTGATAATGTTTTTTATTTAATATTTTGTATTTTTAGGGGATTTTAAATTATATTTACGCCGTATTTATAATCCATTTATTCACTTTTTGAACTGTGGTATTCAACTTAAACTGTGGTAAATCTTGAAATCTTTGATCTCTTTTCAAAGACGACACTTGGCAGATTATTGCTGAAGTGAAAAAAGTTTTAAAAAGTGAAGTTTTAAAAAGTGAACTTTTAAAAAGTTACAGAATTTTACGTTTATTGATATCACAAATGCACAAAAATACTATTTTCAATTTTTATATGAAATATATATTTTCAAAAACATTTTTTACTCTAAAACTGCAAGAAAATCAAAGCCATAAACCTAAACAAGCTGTGTTCCAAATTTGAGCTTGATATCTCAGAAAATGAGCTTTCAGTGAGATTTTATTTGTGGCCGCAGTACCAAACGCTTCCACTAGATGAAATTCGTCTCCCATTAATTTCTAATGCGCTCATTTTTGACCGCGAGGAGCACAAGTGTGACTATTTTTTTTCAGGACCATTTAACCTGTTCGAATCATATCCATGATTTGTGTGTGTATGTATGTATGTATGTGTGTGTGTGTGTGTGTGTGTGTGTGTGTGTGTGTGTGTGTTCACACAGCAAGTGCCAAAACCTTTACACTTTTTGGCACTTGCCAAAAAAAAAAGTTTCCAAAAAAAAAAAAAAAAGCCCCAAAAAAAAAGTTTCGTACCATTCCGATTCTAAAAAAAAAAAAAAAAAAAAAAAATATTTTCCGGTCAAAAGTGACCAAAGAGCACCAGACGGTTAAGAATTCATTGGGTTTATGACTATTCTCTACTATTCTCAAGTCTTAAAGAGAAGTTCATGTCAAGGAAAACGCAGACAACAACAGAAACAACAGAAGGAACTGCAGTGGAAGGATGCACTTCTCGTATCTTTGAGCCCTGTGATGATGAAAGAGAAAGAGATGCAATCAGTCCAATTCATCCTAGATCTAGAGAGAGAGAGAGAGAGAGAGAGAGAAAAGAATCAGAGGGAAAACATACAGAGACTAGTGGCACAATGAAGAGATAGAAGCTTTGAGATTACAGAAAGAAACAGAGATAACCTAAATATGAGCTAATCCAGAGCCACATCGGGCCGAGACTGACCCACACACACACACACACACACACACACACACACACACACACACACACACACACACACACACACACACACTGTGGGTAGAAAAGAGCTTTGGTAATGGCACACAACACATTACAACCCTGATTTTGTGGCCACATGTGTACAAACACACATACAGCGGCTCCAAAAAGTATTTGGACACTCAAGTCGGACTTATAAATGTCTGAATGCCATTTATTACGTCACAAAAAATCAAAGAAAGTGCATTTATTGTGTAGAAAGATGCACAAATACACTTTACAAACAACATTGTGGTGCCTGCCATTGCACTTCTGTGTGCGTTTGCAAGCTCAAGTGTTCCAAAAGATCGATGTGAGATCCGGAAGCAAACGCCATTAAATGCAGAGACTAACAAATAAAAAGCATATGAAAAGCAAATATGCACAGGAGAGCAATGTCGGCCACCACGATTTTACTGTAGTATTGCTAAAAATTGGGTTGTGTTTGCCATGAACTCATTCGCCCAACTGGATATTCATTTAATTATCGTCTTTTGTTTTCTGCAGAATAAAAAGATATACATGTTTGGAACTACTTGAGGGTGAATACAAAAATGACATAATGTTAAAATTCGGTCAGTAATTACTCTTCCTCGTGTCGTTCCAATCCCGTAAGACTTTCGTTCATCTTCGGAAAACACAAATGAAGATCTTTTTGATGAAATCTGAGAGATTTCTGTCGCTCCATTGACAGCTACGCAACTACCACTTTGACGCTTCAAAAAGTTCATAAAGTGTTTGCAAAACTAATCCAAAAGAATTGAACGGTGTGGTCCAAATTTTCTGAAGAGACTCGATCACTTTATATGATCAACAGATTTAACTTAGGCTTTTATTCACATAAAAACATTGATTAGCGAACAGAAACCGAAGCCGCTTGACGCACGAGAATGAACATCATTGGTTTTTGCGGAAACTTAAACGTGCCGAAATGTTGCTTAGCTGTCAATGGAGGGACAGAAATCTCTCAGATTTCTTTAGAAAGATTTTCATTTGTGTTCCGAAAATGACGGGTTTGGAACGACTTGAGGTGAATAATCAATGACAGAATTATCATTTTTTGGGTTAACTATCCCTTTAAAATGAAGCAATATCATCCATTCCTCCTAAAATCAGGAAGCATTCATCATTTTTAACTGGATAGTCATCGTTCTTGTCTGTTTCACCCCACAACATATGCTAACAACTTACTGTCTCTCTCCGGCTATCTGGATTGTATGAAACTGGTTAATGGATTTCTCTGCTTCCCCCATTTCCATCACAGCATGTCTCAATAACATACAGTACAAAGCTAGTCTCCCTTGAGGGAAAATGACAGGCCGCACGCATCGAGCTTTTTGATAGCAAGGCTGGAAACTTGAGTGTCCTCCAAGTTCTCACCATAGCCAAGATGGCAATTTCTGGAGAATTAGCCGAAGCGCTGATTGAGTGATGGGATCGGGGATCACTTGATTTCCCTTTCGTAAGCCAGCCAAAATTGGTGCGTTGTTAGGACTCATTATTGTGCAAGTCTCTCAAAGGGCAGATTGACACTTGAGGGCAGATTTACTAAACAGGGCAGATTAGCGTGAGAGCGCCATGTTAAAACTGCGCCGATTGGAGTGGAAAGTTCTGCGCGAGATCTACTGACGACACGCAAATTAAAGAACAGACTCAGTCAGATCATTTCCATAATGACCAACACAATCTAGCAGGTAGCATTTGTTAGGCGGTGAATAATGGTGCAAACACCAGTACATTGACGAGCGCAATTCATTTAAAAAAATTAATTTAAATACATTCATTTAATTTTGCGCCTGGAAGGGAAACTCCTACAAATGCATAAGCAATAAGATCAGCCGCAAAAATAACCCTGTCCCCGCCTTTTCAGGGCTAATTTTTCACTGCGTCTCTTTAGTAAATCCTGACAGAAAGCTGTTAGTAAATCTGGCCCTGTGTGTTCTTGCTTTTCAACGCTTGCACCTTGTAATCTATTTCAAGCTTTGCGTTCTCGAGCCCCAAACACTGTTGTCATGCGAGTGAGCGGCTGAAGCGCGTTAAGGGTTTTCTGTTAGAACGGTGTCGTGTTAGCGGCCGCTAACTAATGATCTTTGCAACGGAAGTGAATCAATCAAAACTAACTTTAGTTGGACAATAACTTTATTCTAGAGCTGCTGTATAGCCAAAACAATCTGTTACTTTAATGTCCTATTATCACTGTAAAATCTGCTTTGAAACAATCCATACTGTTAAAAGTGCTGTATAAATGAAGGAGACTTGACTTGACAATTGCTCTGACGTTAATGTGTGCCGATCTCCAGGGAATATAATCCTGCAAGATACTTGCAGGCTAACATGAGGGATGGGAACCACGATTCTCTCATCAGATCCAAATGCAAAAAAATCCTTCAACAAATCACAAGCACACCTGACGCTGTTCTCCAGAACCCTAGGGTACCGTTCGCTGAGAAGAATCATGTGTGTTTTGGCTTAGGCCTTGCCCCAATATTGCTGTATTCCTTGGCATACCCTTCTGTTTTGTACACTGTATGGTTTCTCTCTTGTTGAGTCTGAAAGAGTGGAGGGCAGCGCTCTCCTTTGACCGAGAGAAGTGGCCCTGGAAACCTTCCTCGTGTAGACAACACGGATCAAGAAGCAGTTCGCATTCGAGGCTTCCCGGGATTCTGGCAGCAAGCTTTAAGAGCCAAGCAAAGAAAACCTGCAGCAACTTTTCGTCCCACTTTCAGTCTCTCTGACCACCAAGCTGTGAATTAAATGGATTTGTCTGGTGCACTGATAAACAGTGCTGGTCCCAGTGTTTCTCAGTCCACGTTGGTTTCTTCTGTAAAACGAATTTGTCAGAGATTGAAGGTCCTTGCACACTGAGTGAGAAATTTCTGCATGTTACAAAATAAATACAATTTATTTAAATACGTTGTGTCAATCAATTTACACACTGCCTCACGAAACTTTCGTCCATCATAAAGAAGTTCGGATCAGGTTCAATTTTCTGCGTTTTTCGCATCCGTAGCAAGTATTTTGAGAGGTGTTTTGACCATTCAGAGCCACCGTACAAGCGAAGGCCAAAATCCAGAGCTGTTCGGGATCAATTGGTTCACGAAAATTGGTGGTTTTCTTTTTAATATGTGGCTCCAGTATCGCTAGCAAAGCATCAAACTGAGTCACTGACATCCTGAAGTAAACTTTGAATCGCTCGGGATAATCCCGCAGTAAACTCTCCTTCATCGCTACACAACCTCAGGATTGGATGGATCCAATATTTCCTCTTTATTTTCCTCTTTTTAAGAATAGAGAGGACAACAAAATTATCCTCGCTGCTTGAAGACTCCATTTTATGTATTTATTTTATTTATTGTTTTGCAATTTTTTGAAGAAAAAAAAAATTCACAACATATTCAATGCACATCGGACTCAGTGTGCAAGGTTTAATGCGTGACACATTTTTAGGATAATGAGTATGAAAATACACATGAAAATTTCGGACGCAGTGTGCACGGACCTTAAGGGTGTGTTCACACTTGGCATGTTTGGTTTAACTAAAATGAACTCTGTTGCGATTGCTCTGTTAGTGCGGTTCATTTGAATAAGTGTGAACGCTGCCATCCGAAGCCTGTTGCTGAAGATGGGTCTTCCAAACTAAGTCTAGTGCGGTTCGAATGGAATATGAAAACAACACGAACCAAATATATGTAAATGAACCAAAAACGGGACATGATGACACAAGATGCGACCTTAAAGGGATAGTTCACCCAAAAATGTAAATTCTGTCAGTAATTACTCTCCCTCATGTTGTTCAACCCCGTAAGACCTTCGTTCATCTTCGGAACACGAATTAAGATATTTTTGATTAAATCTGAGAGCTGGATCACTCCTCCATAGACTTCTAAGGGATTGAAACTTGTTCCCCGAAAAGTTATTAAAGACATCGTTAAAATAGTCCAAGTGACTACAGTGGCTCAATCTTAAGTTTATCAAGCGACGAGAATACTTTTTGTGCAAATAAAAAACAAAAATAACGACTTTATTTCAACTATTCATGTCCTTCTCTGTGGGCCTCGAGTGAGTTCACTAGTGTAACAGCGCAGCGCTTCTGTGTTGTACGTCACACGCATCAGAACTGCGTCTCCTCGCAGCAAATCTTCATTTGTGTGTGTGACAGGGGGATTTCTGCTGCTGTTTTGACTCCTTTACACATTTTTAAGCTCTTCACAAGTTCTTAGATGGTCAAAATACCATCATGTATGTAGGTTACGCACATACACTAGCGCATTTATCCCAGAACACAGCATTGTTTTGAATGTTGGGTAAGTTTCGACGCCAAATATACGTAATAAAAGCCAACCAATCAGGTTGTGAACATATCCCTATGCCATTAGGTTCAGTGTTAAAATGCCAACGTGAACGCTAAGCAGACCAGGACTAAATTTTTATTTTGGTCCGGACCAAGTCAAGTCACCTTTATTTATATAGCGCTTTTTACAATACAGATTGTTTCAAAGCAGCTTTACAGTGATAATAATGCAATAAAGTTTATTTCATCGTCCAGCTCAGTTTTCATATAATGGTGTCGATGCAGGCAGATCAATAATATTGTTGAATATTAAATGTCCCCAACTAAGCAAGCCAAAGGCAAAAAAGGTGACCAAGTGAACTGAACTGCAAGTGTGAACACACCCTAAGAAATGGCCTGATGCATGCAACCTCTTTACTTAATGGACCACCCAAGTAAATAGATCCAGAATGGAGAACCTCTGCCCTGAAGCTTGACGGTCTGAATGGAGGAAGGAAATGTTCACTGCATAATTACAGCTCTCCGGGGTCATAACACACATGATGCATGCACTGCCTTTCCCTTTAAATCACATAAGCTACTAATCCTTATAAGGTTTTTCCCATACTTGTATAAAAAGGAAGCTTGGGAATAATGCTATCGCTGATCCACAGATTACATACTTGGATCTTGAAGTCCCAGGTAAAGATCAAAGCTTAACGGTATACAAAATCTCTATAGCTATAGGGGTCAGATTGTCTTTTCCTTGCGCATGGTGCACTCGAGTGCAGGGATGGGGGTTGGGGTTTGCACTGTTGTCAGCACCTCCTGCTGTGTCCATTAGGATGATAAGACCTCCATTGAAGTCCTGCCAGAGGAAGATAATGGCATCTCTGTGAAGGAGCCGCTCAGTGTGCCCGTAGTGTAGCCTGTCTAATGGCATCTGCCAATCCCCTCTTCACCCGCTGGTCTTTATCTCCGAACAGGCGCCCCCTTCGGACCGGTGGCTTTCATCACCTGCCAGAGCTGGCTGGAAGGCCACAGGACTTTGGGTCCTTATCAAGCGGCAAGCTTCCTTTCTCTCTCTTGAAACCAACATGGAAGTGACTTAAACTGCAATTCATCGACTGGCCACTAGAGGCAGGCTCCAAAAGAGAGTCAATCCCATGATAAAACGCCCAACTTTAAATGTGTTTACAGCCTGGTGCAAAAAGTGGTTTTGGTCTGTATAGTTAAGTTTGCCCTTCATGATGACTGTGAGGCGGGTAAATTTTTTTATAACTCATCCGTTTTAATTATATTAAGCCTAAAGGCCCTTGCACACTGAGTCCGAAATTTTCGTATGCGTTTTTTCGTATTCGTGATTCGGTGGCTCTGAATTGTCAAAACACCAATCAAACACCATTCAAACTGCTTGCTACGGATGCGAAAAACGCAGAAAATCGAACCCGATCCGAATTTTTTTATGACGGACGAGCGTGATTGACATAACGTGAGGTCGATTTTTTTTTTAACATGCGAAAATTTCGGATGCGAATTTCGGACTCAGTGTGCAATAGCCTTTAAAGTTCTGCATAATTAAGGGCGTGGCCACTTGAGTGACAGGTGGATTGCCGCTGATGTCACTACTAGCCGTTTGTCTCCTGTCTGTTAGCGTCGCGTCACCTCAGCTAATCTGCCTTTTTGCCCATTTTCGTTTATCCAGGAGTGACGCGCTGCCAAGACGGCGACGGCCGGCTTCGTCCACTTTGGGCTTCAAAAATGCTCTTCAGAAACACTACGGGTGACGTCGCAGACACTACGTCCATATTTTTTTCAAGTCTATAGTCCTTATCCTATACTAGTCCGAGGCTGTGAGGTCAACTTGCCTTATTGAGAAACAGAGGGAAGATCTGAGCTCTTGAGGTCTCTAATAAAGAACATAGTCTGGTAAACAAGGAGGACACACAAGTAAACAAACGATTGGCCACATATACAATAACATCCTCCTCTTTCTATCGTATTTCTTGTTTTTTATCTTCAGCATTGGCCTCCCTCGTATTTAACCCGCTCTTACTCACCATCCCCCCTTCTCGCACATGCTCACATAAACACGCTAAAAACCATGCATGTTTCCCTGAGTCAGCTGAGAGCAGGCCTTTGATCTATTGTCGTTTTCACCACGGTTTCCAGGCCCTTCTCAGTGGGTAGTGTGTCTGGATCTGCTCTCTATTGTGTGATATATACCCAGGCATTTACTTGTGAGGCTCCATGCTGACTCTGAACATGGTCTGTTCACAATATTCAATATTGAAATGATGCATTTTGTAGCCATCAGTCTATTTACAGTGTCAATCATAAAGCCACAAGAAAACAGTAAGGCGCCACAGGTCCATTGAGATTAACAAAAGATTTGGCTTGCAATTTTCTCTTTGTCTTGTGCTCTCTATTTCTTTCTGAATGCCAGGACAGAAATTAGCATTCTTTTTTTTCTTAGAGAAAGCTGATTTTTTTATGCACGTTTTGACAGAGATTATGTGGAAAGTCAACCTGAGGGTCTGGAGCTTTGTCTTTACGGTGACTGCTGATTGATTTAACAACCAGTTCGTTTGCAATACAATAAAAGACATTTTTATTGAGTATAGTTTAGTGACTAACAGATGCATGTTTTTTTTTTTTTGAGTGCATGGCCAATGCCGAGATCCAGAGAGCAAGCAGCTAATATATTGTCAATATACAAAGCTTAAAACGATTTAATGATGTAAACATTGGCTGTGCTCTACATGTAGGCTTTATAATCCAAAGCTATTCTTATCCAATAAACATAAGATCTTCTGAACACTGAGGATAGTGAACATCTTACAGTAATGTCTTATCCTTTGTTTATGGTCATTATCAAAGATAGAGGGACGGGTGGAGCAGAGCGAGGAGGACTAATCTTGACCTAGTTTCAACTCTGCCAGCTTGACTGTTTGTGGTTTGTATTTGGTAAGTGCTTTCCTTTTCATTTCTGCATAGTCCCTTTGGGCCTGTGGAGTAGCCAAGCCAGATTCATAACCACTAACTGAGTGCTTTGGTCTTGTTGCAGGCTGGTGAAAGATGAATATTGAAGATTATGTCCTACTGCCTTTGGCAAAGAACTGCATCAGGAACAGATCTTGTGCAAGACCACATATAGCGTATACCCTCTACTTCTTCTTTGCCTGTACCAGGTGGAACATTTTCAACATAAATTATAAATTAAGGCGTCTACTGCTGAGTTTCCCATAGCTGCTGCACCTGTGCAAATGGAAGAATGCAATAGTATGCATGCTCAAGAGATTCAACTAAACAATCCCAGAGCCACTGTAAACTCGAAGTATGCATAGTGGAGTGAACGTCAGAGGAGACAAATTATAACTCGGTCTCACAAGCAGAACTGACCTCATTTTTGACCTCGCACAGAAAAAAAGTGACTGAAATTCTTAAACCTTGGTATGAAGAACAATAGTTATAGTGATCCTTGCTTTTGGAAATCCTACTAAATTAAAACCAATACTTTTTGAGACACATGTGTTTAACTGTGGATTAACTGTGCTGGGAGGATTTTCCTGGTATACCTGCATTTCCGAGGCATGGGAAAGAGTGAAAATCCCACTGATGTTTCACAGATCTTGGTAAGAAATATGCGTGGCCACAGAAAACAGTGAAGGTATGATATCTTTCAAACTATAGGCCAATGATCTCTTTTCATAAGTTGGACCAGGAAAACTTTCCCCCCTATACTCTCTCTGAAAAGCTTTTTGTGGTTCAGTGATATCAAGGACAAAGGGTGGATTTTTCCCATCTTACTGCTTGCCAAAAGCTCTAGCTGTTCAGTAAAACACACTAAAAATAGAAATGAAATTTCTGACAAAATCTTTGGTACTCATTGTCTTGATTGCCGCTGATTAGGACATTAATGATAAATTATGATGAATCCCTGATTAATTTAATGTTGTCCATCTTCCTGTGCTCAAATAGTCTTGAAACAGCATATTCCCATTTATACTGCAAAAAAAATGCTTTTCTAACTTAGTATTTTTGTCTTGTTTCCAGTCCAAATATCAAACATTTCTTAAATCAAGACCCATTTACTACAGTAGAAAAATGACATAAGATATTAAGTCTTGTTTTCTGGGGAAATAAATACAAATTAAGTGAGTTTTTGCTCAAAACAAGCTAAATTATCTGCCAATAGGGTAAGAAAAATAATCTTGTTTCTGTTTGAATTAACATGATTTTTCTGACCCCATTGGCAGATAATTGTGCTTTTTTAAGCATCAACTCACTTAATTTTGATTAATTCCCCTGAAAAACAGGACATAATATCTTATGTCATTTTACTCATCTAGTAAATGCATCTTGATTTAAGAATTTTTTGATATTTGGACTGGAAACAAGACAAAAATACTAAGTTAGAAAAGCATTTTTTGCAGTGTATTTCAATAACAAAATGAATGTACAGTAGTCAACATTTGAAGTGGTTCAAAACCTTTCATCAAAGTTGTACATGAATTTTGAACAATGGCCATTCTTGTCTTAGGACGACTTTGATGAACTTTTGCGATCTACTTCAAATGTTGACTACTGTATATTTTTCCCCTGATGAATGTAAGGTTGTCCATTTTCATGTGCTCAAATAGTCTTAAAACGGCATATTCCCATTTATCTCAACTCCTCATTCTTGCCGTCTCCTACTTTTGCCTCCTTAATTCTCCCTCTCAAATACTGACCTTCATCACATGGATCACATGCGCTTGTCGGGGCGTTATAAGTAATAATAGTGTGGTAAAGAGCAGGTTAGTGGGGTATTGTTCTGTGCATATGGCAGCTATCTGGTTTAATTGTACTGGGTTTCCACCTCTTGTAGCTCTTTTTTTTTTTGTGGCGACCATCTGGAAATGGTGTGTTCTCAATTAACTCATTCTCTTTGTACATGGGTTCAGCAATCCAACAAGATCTACAGCACACCAGAGTTAACATTTGTCTCAGACACTGGGCCTGTCATCAGCTCAGATTAAGTTGGAGAAATGCTCAAATATACTAATTTTCACCAAAATGATGCTGGTGCCAGAGCACCTCTCTCTAAGAACCAGTCCACACTCTCACACAGACATGAAAGGCATATGTTACAACATAAATTACTCACTAACATTGCCAATTTTCCAAACCAAACCCTTTTCTTTGGTTAAAACGTTGCTAACGGAGCCAAATCGGGAACTGCCTCCAGCACCGGTGTTCTGCCAGTGGAAAATAGCTAACGCGAATTCAGTTTGATATTTGCAAACTTACAATGGCTTATATGTGATAGTTAGAAGAAAAAAAAAAAAACATGGTGTCTTCAAGTAATGTTGGAAAAAGCAATTACGTGTTGAACGCACATTATCACCTCCACTAATTATGAGTGGGACATTCAGAACTTTAAGTTTTCGAGTTTGAGGTGTGTCAGTGAGAAAACATGCCAGATGTAATGAATACAGCATCTGTATTGATGTTAAACTTGTCTGAAAAAAAGTTTTACAATAATACTACATTGCATCTACAAAATATGATAATATTGTACGATTACGATAACTATTCCATTTACAGCACCTTCATATATTGAATAAAAACATTAAAATGCAAAAACACACTGCTGCCCATTCTTTTATTTACAATTTTGTAGATGTAGAGTTTAAAAATGTTTCTGATTATTTTGTAGAAAAGGTGCATTGCCATCTCGCTCTGACTTGAACACACCTGACATAATTACGACTTCCCAACGTGTAAATGGGAACATCCCAGTAAGACTTGAACATTGTACAAACAAATACAACAACAAAAAAATCCATTTTGATTTGAATTTTTTTATGTACTTCCATAATTAAGTTTTATACACCAATAATTTATACTTCTCAATAATTAATGCATAAATACAAATACACTTTTTATCAACATATCTTGATTCTGTTCACCATCGTTTTTCACCGATTTCATTGCAATGCATCATGGGATTGCCTGATCTGAGTAGGATGTTATGCTGCCTTACAATTTTCATTAGTCCACCAATTTTCCCTTAACTGTGCTTAAGCAGCTCACTAGGATTTGGCACAAAAAATGAGTTGGTATTTGTTGACTCCACAGAATATCAAGTTTGTTTAATAAAACGATTAAATAACTCTTCGAGTGGTAAGAACATCCAGTCAATATGCCTTTCAAAAGTTGTGTCTTATTTCAGGTAACACCTAAGGCTGTCAGCTCTGTGAAGATGATAAATGTTCTGATCTGATGAGAGCTAACGAGTCCTCAAAGAGCCGAAGTCAAGCGATCAACACCGCAAGAGTTTCCCAGAGTGCCAGGATCTCACACATCTGAAATGAGAACACGAAGGATGGTGCCAAAGGCCTGCAGCCCAGCACAAATGGAGGTGATAAATGAATGCAATCCATCTGTCCCTCTGAAAAACTAACAAATGATCGTAAAAATTAATTGATCTCGTGTGCATGGAAAAAGTGACTGGCTCCATCCTTCATTATTTTTCTGGGGCACCCAGATTTGCAGCCAAACGTCTGATGTGTATCTTGCAGCAGTGTTTATTTGGCTGCACTTCTATAATGCGGTGGTGCCCTTTAATTAAGAGCCAGAAATGTCTCGTTCCAGCACCTGGGGTGATCGGCCATCCATGCAGAGGTCTTTACTCCATGCTTTTAACCTGTGTAAGACAATGGGGAAATAATGTCAGAATGGCTTCGGGCCATCCCAGCAAGCAATAGCCGTCAATTCACTGTCTAGGTTAACTATAGACCCGATATAGTCCGGCTATGAGTAACACACTTCTTGCCAAAATAACCTTGAATTTGGTTACAGATGTATGATATTCCATCATGTAAGCAAAGTAAACAGTGATTACAAGGTGTTTGGTTTCATTTCTTCACTTATTTCTTTGTTATCTAATTGATGACTAGTCTATTCTTGGGCGATGGTTTAGACTTCTAATAAATCTTCAATGACAGCCCAAATTTTAGCCTAGACGTCTGGGCTGTGCTAGACGTCTTTTAAAACGCAAAATTGCTTGCTGGGATCTTTCCACATTGAGAACTGTTGAGGACTTTTGTCCACCCACTAAACATTGAACGTCGGATAGACGTGCAGATCATGTCTATATTGGGTCCGCCGGTCCATGACCAATTCTGGACATCTATTCGACATCCAAACTAAGTCCACTATTTGGACGTCCAACCATGACCCAACTTGGACGTCATGTTGACGTTCAACATTTGACCTTTGAACTGGGTAATTTTTTTGGACCTCATTTGGACGTCTATTACAGGTGCAGGAAATTTACATGATTAATTAAATTAATTAATTTTTATTTACAAATATCAGCATTGTTGTTATCAACATGACTAATACATGATTAATAATATCTGATCGTCTCAGCAGCAGGTGATAACTGGAGACGCATATTAAGGTGTAATGCTGTCGCTCAAACAGTAGAGCATTGGCGGTTGCAACGCCAAGATCATGGGTTCGATTCCCAGGGAAAGCAGGAACTGATAGGAATGTAAATGTGTAATGCAATGTAAATCACTGTGGATAAAAGTATCTGCCAAATACATAAATGTAAATACATGGTACAGAAAACATGTCCTCCACCCTTTTGAAACGTGGGACTACAGTTATAGAAGTTGTATAGAAACAACGTCTAAAATTAGTGTAAATTTGATGTTGAAAAGACGTCCACAAACGACCACATTTGGTCCCACGGACGTCAACATTAGACGTCGAATAAAGACGTCGCCTGGCGTTACAAAACAACCCCTTCAGTGGACCGAAATTGGACGTCCAAAAATTACATAGAAAAGACGTCACTCCGACGTCACATTGGGCAATATCTCAAGTACAACATCTCTATGTTTATGGTCAGTTTTATGCCATTTCACATTTGAGCTTTTTTCATTTGAGTCCAAATACTTCATCAGTGTAAGTTTGCATGTTGCTCAAGAGCGTCTAGCTTAATGAGCTTATAGTCTCTACTCTGCAGTCTTAAGGCTGCTGACCGTACAGAAGATTGTCTATTAAACACCGGAGGTCCTTTAATGAAATCTACTCCATCAGATATGGGTCATTTTTGTTGCAGACCGAATTTGGAAATCATTTGTTGTTCTTGGAATAACTTTTCTATCAGACAATCTTAGCCCAAACCCCTTACTTACCTCTAAAATCAGAGAGATAAAATAAATCGGAAAGATCGGTTGATTGTTTGAGTTTTAATGGTTTGGCTTTGTTCCAGGTCCATCAAGCATGTGGAATCAGGAACGTTTCCTACGTGGGTGAAATCACAGAACATTTTGATAGTTCCCTCCAAAATAATAGTTTTGATGACAGAGAACTTGACTGAAGGGTGTGAGTGTGTTTTATAAGTCATGCTTGTGTGTTTTTTCTTTCATCTGTACCTTTGTTTACTTTACCAGTGGTGTGTGTGTGTGTGTGTGTGTGTGTGTGTGTGTGTGTGTGTGTGTGTGTGTGTGTGTGTGTGTGTGTGTGTGTGTGGCAGGACTATCTGTTCGAACAAACTATGGATGACGTGAGAAACTTTTGAAAGAATTTTGCAATTGCCTCTAACAGCTGGATAGTGAAGTAAAAGCATCATGAAGTATTGTTTACGTTTTTATTTATTTATTTTTTCTTTAATACATTAAATATTACATTAAATAAATGATATTCCCATTTTGGTCCCACTTTATATTAAGTGGCTTTAAGTACTATGTACTTACGTCAAAAAATAAGTACAATGTACTTATTGTGTTTATGTTGTATTGTAAAACACTTTTGCTATTTACATGCAGGTATTTTCAAAATATAAGTACAATGTAAAAACATGTATGTACACAATACATCCATTGTATCAAATTATTAATTTCAATGTAAATACATAGTACTTAAAGCCACTTAATATAAAGTATGACCCTTATTTTTAATCACCCTTGTCCTTCAATAATGCATCCCATGTTGCACCCTATGAAGTTTCTGTACTTTCATTTGTGTTATTTGACAGTTTTTGTTGAGTCGGTGTGTCCAAAACTTTAACTTCTAGTGCATATAGAGTGTGCATTTTTGCATTAAAGTCAATTGTAATACAGATCAAAAATGCAATGAGACAGCATCTTTTCAGAAGATCCTAAAACCGCGATACACAGCATGAAGGAATACGAGACAGACATTAACCACTGAGGAAAATTCAGCCAAGTCAACATCTTTGTGTCTTTCTGCCCACATTCCTCCCACATTCCTGCCTGTTAAAACAACAGCGGTGGGGAATAATTACCTCCACGTGTTCAGGCCTACATGTCACCGAGTTCTTTTGGGTTTGTCATTTGTCTGTTGTGATGTTTTATTCAGTGCAAGTTAATGGCAGCTATCATTTGGGATGGGAATGGGAATGTGTGTCTGTCTTGAGGAATTCTTCCATATATTCAGAGCCAGTTGGCTTCCAGAGCGGCTCATCGTCTGTCATTCTGACGCTCATGAAACCATTTCACTGCATAGTTTCATGGTAAAAGGGGCTGTATGTAACTTTTTCACTCAAAGGGGCTGTTTACACCACACCGTTTTCAACTAAAAACGTAAAACTTTATATTTGTTTACACGACAACGGCGTTTTGGATGCGTGAAAATGCAATGGTTTGAAAAGGGGTTTAAAAGTGCAAGTTTTTGAAAACGGTCTCATGCCCCGTTTACACGAAGGGAAGACACAGATATTTCCCTGCCGTTTGGCCTCTCATTTACACGAAAACCCCGTTTTTATCACAGAAAACGATTATTTCTAAAAACTCCGGCCAAAGTGGAGATTCCTGATAACGCCGGTTATGTGTTGCCGTGTCAACTGGGAGAAACGGGGTTCCCTTTCGTTGTCACTCCGAGTTACGTCGGATGACGACGAATGGGGTTTCGCTTAGAAAGCCTATCAACTTCGAGTATTGCAAAACGAGCCAATGGCAAAGAAATGCCATGGGTCTGCGGAATTTGCATGACGTAACTCCGCCCCACCTCGTGGGTATAAAAGGAGGAAGTCTGGCAACATGCAGATATGTTTTCGCTTCGGAGCCAAGTTGATCCTTCGTTCCACAAGCCATCTCTGAACTGTCAGCTTTACAGACGAGCGAGATTCTCTGGTGTTGGTGTGACGGCGATCTCCCGGCGAGTGCGCACTTCCTGCTTATCTGTGCTGTGGTTTGCCAGTGAGTGTGTTTCTCCCCGGGCGCTTCAACACTCTCAGAGTTTCTTTTCTCTCACTAAAAGAGCTTGCACGTGGCACGTCTTTTTAAAGATGCATCGCCCGTGCACTTCTGGTTGCGGTAGACTGGTGGCCGACTTTGATGGGCACGAGCGCTGCATAGTGTGTTTGGGCATTGATCACGCTAGAGCAGCGCTCATGGATGACTCATGTTCTCACTGCGGGAACATGACCATCGCAGCATTACGATCAAGACTCAGTGATCTCGCAAGAGTGAGGGTCCCCTCATCCACACCCCGATCTAGCACCTCCACGAGAGGTCCTACTTCGGCTGGTGGCCAGGGTGATCTGAGGGTGACGGTTTGGAACAAAGCGCCGACTATCCGTCCGTGCCCAGCCGCACCCTCTCCAATGTTGCAACCCGCGAGTGTTCAGGGGATTTCCGTGGGACCATCTTCTGATGCCCCACGGATTTCCTTTGGCACTCCAGAGGAGGACACCATGTCTATTGCAGCATCACAAGGTGGGTCTGATTCTTCTGGAAGTGAAGGCTCGTCACAGCTGCCACCTTCCGGTGTGCATACGGCTGTGTTCGAGTCCGATCCGGAGATGACGGCCATGCTTTCCCGGGCCGCCGCGAGCATCGGTTTAGAGTGGTCCCCTCCACCCTGTCCCGAGCGCTCGCGGTTGGATGATTGGTACTTGGGTAAGGCCGCGGACCCCCGTCCGCGTCAAACCCCAATACCTTTCTTCCCGGACGTGCATGATGAGATCTCGAAGTCCTGGAAGACCCCTATGTCTTCCCGTGACCGCTCGTTGATCTCATCCGCCTTTCCTCCCCTCGATGAAGCGGCTGCCCGTGGGTACACTGGGCTCCCCCCGGTTGAACGCTCTGTTGCGATGCAGCTGTGTCCTCAGAGCGCTTCTTCTCGTGGTGAGCCTAAGCACCCATCCAAAGCCTGTAGATATTCGTCTACGTTAGTGGCGAAATCTTACAGAGCGGCGGGACAGGCAGCCACTTCTTTGCATGCCATGGCCATTCTGCAGGTCTACCAGGCCCAGATGCTCAAGGACATGCACGAGGGTAGGACAGACCCAGGGCTCTTCAATGAGCTGCGCGCCGCCACCGACCTTGCTCTCCGAGCGACGGTGACCGCACGCTCCCTGGGTTTGGTGATGTCCACAGCCGTGGTCCAGGAGAGACATCTCTGGCTGAATCTCGCTGATATGCGGGATGCCGAGCGGTCCCGCCTGCTCGACACCCCCATATCACAGGCCGGCCTTTTCGGCGGTGCAGTCGAGGACTTTGCCCAACAGTTCTCGACTGCGCAGAAACAGACTGAGGCTATTAAGCACATTTTGCCCCGACGGCCCGCTGCTGCCTCCACCCAGCCGACCGGGCAGAATACTCAGTCTGTTCGCCGCCGAGGGCGCCCTCCTGCGGTTCCCCCCCCTCCCGGCCGGCCCAAGCAGCAGCCTCCACCCGGGCCTGGTCGCGGAGGAAGCCGTAAGAAGGCGCCCCAGCCCTCTCCTGCCCCGCCCCCCGCTAAACGCCGGGCCAAGCGGCGCTCCTGAGACGGGCTGCTCAGGGATGACTTTCACTTCTCAGGAGATGGTAGCAGGGCCACTCCTTCCCCCGGTGGAGGGCCGGGGAGAATCTTTTGTTCTCCACTCCCCGCTGCTCACCCCCGGGTGGGCAGCACCCTAATGTGGTTAAAGAAAGAAGTGAAATGTTCATCCCTGAGCACACAGAGTTCTCGGACGACACGGTGCGCCGCCTCCGAGCCGTGCACCCCTCGTCCCCCTCTGTCCCAGAGCTGGATGACAGCACGCGCCGTCCCCGGACCGTGCAGCTCTCATCCCCCTCTGTCGCCAGCCCCCTGGCAGAGCAGACCCCCGTGGAACGTTCGTCCTTCCCTGGTCTCCTCTGTCAGGACGCGGTCAATGACTATGCCCCGACACTGGGCCGCTATGCCGTCCACGTCCGGGACAGTCATTCCGCCTCGCTGCCCCACCAACGGGAAGTCTGTGGTTCGCATGACCCCGCTGGTACAGTTCTTGGGAGCCTGGTTAGAGCTTCCCAACCTGTCCCGCTGGGTCGCCCGAACGATCAGGCTCGGCTACGCGATTCAGTTCGCGCGGTCTCCTCCCCGCTTCAGGGGAGTCCGCTCCACTTTGGTCGGTGACAATGCCCCCATCATGAGAGCGGAAGTTGCTACCCTGCTGGCGAAGGGTGCGATCGAGACTGTCCCTCCTGCCGAAATGAGGTCCGGCTTCTACAGCCCGTACTTCATTGTCCCGAAGAAAACCGGTGGGTTACGGCCAATCCTGGACCTGCGCATGCTGAACCGCTCCCTTCACAGGCTGCCGTTCAAGATGCTCACTGCCAAGCGCATTTTCGAATGTGTACGGCCCCAGGATTGGTTTGCAGCGATTGACCTGAAGGACGCCTACTTTCATGTCTCCATTCTCCCTCGACACAGACCGTTCCTGCGGTTTGCTTTCGAGGGGCAGGCATATCAGTACGCGGTTCTCCCATTCGGGTTAACCCTGTCTCCTCGCGTCTTCACGAAGGTCGTCGAGGCAGCCCTTGTTCCCCTTCGGGAACACGGGGTTCGCATCCTGAACTATCTCGACGACTGGCTGATCCTAGCTCACTCTCGAGATCAGGTTTGCGAACACAGGGATCTAGTGCTTCGGCACCTAGCCCGTCTGGGCCTTCGGGTCAACTGGGAGAAGAGCAAACTCTGCCCCGTGCAGAGGATCTCTTTTCTCGGTATGGAAATCGACTCGGTCGCCATGTCCGCGCAGCTTACGAGCGAGCGCGCGCAGTCACTGCTGACTTGTCTGAGACAGTTCGAGGGCAAGAGTGCGGTTCCACTGAAACTATTTCAGAGGCTCCTGGGGCATATGGCATCTGCAGCCGCGGCAACGCCGCTCGGATTGCATCATATGAGACCGCTTCAGCTTTGGCTTCGCGACCGAGTCCCGAGGTGGGCATGGCAACACGGCACCCTCCGAGTACCAGTTACTCCGACCTGCCGTCAGACCTTCACCCCGTGGGCGAACCTCAGCTTTCTACGGGCCGGAGTGCCCCTGGAACGAGCTTCGCGGCATGTTGTTGTATCGACAGATGCCTCCTCCATGGGCTGGGGTGCCATGTGCAATGGACATGCTGCCGCGGGCTCCTGGATAGGACCCCAGCGCCTATGGCACATCAATTGCCTCGAGTTGCTGGCTGTACGTCTTGCTCTGCGCCGCTTCCGGGCCGTGCTCAAGGGCCAACACGTACTAGTCCGATCAGACAATACCGCCACTGTAGCGTACATCAACCGTCAAGGTGGTCTGCGCTCCCGCCGTATGTCGCAACTCGCCCGCCACCTCCTCTTATGGAGTCAGAAGCATCTGAGGTCGCTTCGTGCCATTTATATCCCCGGAGCTCTGAACTGTGTAGCCGACGAGCTCTCACGGTTTCAGCTCCTCCCGGGAGAATGGCGGCTCCATTCCCGGTCGGTTCAGCTGATTTGGGACCAGTTCGGGGACGCACAGATAGATCTGTTTGCCTCTCACGACTCGACCCATTGCGCCCAGTATTATTCCCTGACCGAGGGCACGCTCGGCACGGATGCTCTGGCGCACAGCTGGCCTCAGGGCCGCAAGTATGCGTTTCCCCCAGTGAGCCTTCTTGCGCAGACCTTGCGCAAGGTCAGGGAGGACGAGGAGCAGGTCATCCTGGTTGCGCCTTACTGGCCCACCCGGACCTGGTTCTCCGAACTAGTACTCCTCGCGACAGCACCTCCCTGGCCGATCCCTCTGAGGAAGGACCTCCTTTCTCAGGGACGGGGCACCCTATGGCACCCTCGTCCCGATCTTTGGAACCTCCACGTGTGGCTCCTGGACGGGACGAGGCAGGTTTGAGTACCCTACCACCACCGGTGGTGGCTACCATCACTTCCGCTAGAGCTTCGTCCACGAGACATCTCTATGCGTTGAAGTGGAACCTCTTCGTCAACTGGTGCTCTTCTCACCGAGAAGACCCCCGGAGATGTTCGATCAGTGTCGTGCTTTCCTTCCTACAAGATGGGTTGGAGCAAAGGCTGTCTCCCTCCACCCTAAAGGTCTATGTCGCCGCCATTGCCGCACAGCATGACCTTGTTGAAGGTAAGTCTTTGGGGAAGCACGACCTGATCGTCAGGTTCCTGAGAGGAGCGAGGAGACTGAATCCTCCTCGCCCTCCTCTCGTTCCCTCTTGGGACCTCGCAGTGGTGCTAACTGCCCTGCGGAGTGCTCCTTTTGAGCCTCTGCAATCAGTGGAGCTTAAGTTCCTGTCAATGAAGACAGCGCTCCTGGTTGCACTGGCCTCCATCAAGAGGGTAGGGGACCTGCACGCATTCTCCGTTGACGAAGCGTGCCTGGAATTCGGGCCGGCTTACTCTCACGTGATCCTGAGACCCCGGCCTGGATATGTGCCCAAGGTTCCTACCACTCCCTTCCGGGACCAGGTGGTGAACCTGCAAGCGCTGCCCCTGGAGGAGGCAGACCCAGCCTTGGCACTGCTCTGTCCAGTACGTGCTCTCCGCACCTATGTAGACAGAACGCAGTGTTTCAGGACCTCAGACCAGCTCTTTGTCTGTTATGGTGGGAAGCTGAAGGGAAAGGCTCTCTCCAAGCAAAGGTTGTCTCACTGGATAGTGGACGCCATTGCTTTGGCATACCAGCAGCAAGGTCGACCGTGCCCCCTTGGTGTGACTGCCCACTCCACCCGGAGTGTGGCGTCCTCTTGGGCTCTAGCGCATGGCGCCTCGCTAACAGACATCTGCAGAGCTGCAGGCTGGGCGACACCTAACACATTCGCCAGATTCTACAATCTCCGAGTGGAGCCAGTGTCCTCTCATGTACTCGCTTCAACCAGCTAGTACTGGACCCGCTCAGGTGTCTTCGCTTGCTCGCCATTCCACTCCACGGACTGGATACGTGCGATATTCTCCTCAGGTGAGCTTCCCCGAAAGCCCTGAGTTCCTCCAGCACTCCTGACGTCGGCGCCAGTGTCTGTTGCCTGCGCGTCGGCTAGGTGCCTCCCGTGTGCATGGTCCCTCCTCTGAGCGACCCCCACATGTGTATTTCCACTGTAAGCCTCTCTGAGCATGTGTCTTTCCCTTGGCAAGCCACCTTGCCACCCCTGGGGTTGAAATATTCCACCTGCGGCTGGACACCCCAGTGTTCTCCATATGCATCCTTCGGGTCATATGTGTATTCTCTAAGTCCCCCCCTCTGGGTTGGCAATAATTGCATTTCCCCTAAAACCTTGGGATATGCTCCCCAGTGTACCTTGGTATTCCTGTGCTAGATAGGAGTCCTTCGTCCGTGCCAGTCTCACGACAGGGATCTCAGATTTACGCAGGGCACTGGAAGCAGCCGAGAAGGTGGCGTGATTAGACTGGTAACCCCATTCGTCGTCATCCGACGTAACTCGGAGTGACAACGAAAGGGAACGTCTCGGTTACGTATGTAACCCTCGTTCCCTGAGTAGGGAACGGAGACGTTACGTCTTCCTGCCACTTTCCGCTGTACCGCGGAGATCGCCTGAAGCTCAGTCTTGGCTCCTCAGCGAAGAAACATATCTGCATGTTGCCGGACTTCCTCCTTTTATACCCACGAGGTGGGGCGGAGTTACGTCATGCAAATTCCGCAGACCCATGGCATTTCTTTGCCATTGGCTCGTTTTGTAATACTCGAAGTTGATAGGCTTTCTAAGCGAAACCCCATTCGTCGTCATCCGACGTAACGTCTCCGTTCCCTACTCAGGGAACGAGGGTTACATACGTAACCGAGACGTTTTAGGTTCTCAAACGTCACATTATGCGCCAGAAAATGCATAATAACCCATAGGTTTGGCATAGTTATGATGGCGCTCGACGGCGTATTTATGCGTGTTGATTTAAATGACAACTTTTTTGAAAACGATGTTGAGTGCACGATGTTATTATTAAAAAACAGAGGGGGGGGGGGGGGGGGGGGGGGTATTAGTTTCTCTAAATACCCGGCTATGTGTAAATGTGGCCTCAGTGTAAACAACAAAACGTGAATCTCTGAAGGCGATGACGTCATACACATGCGTATAATGTCTTCAGTCTATAGTGTTTCATCGCCATCTAGTGGCCTGGCAGCAGAATACAGCGTTTTTAGTCGTTTTCGCGGATCCATGTGAATGGGGATCGTTTTGACAATGGTGTCGTCTGTACGCGAAAAACTCAAAGGAAAAACATCTCCGTTTTAAGCGTATCGTTGTTGTGTAAACGTACCCTAAAGCATGGTCTGTGTGACTCCGCCCACTGCTAGTTCAGCCAATAGCATTTCGACACCCCTGGATGCCAGTTGATGGAAAACACAGTGTATTGCAGCCAGCAAACCAACTGGGTCAGAGATTGCAGATTCCACCCAACCTAAAAAGCCTCGGTATTCATCTAAAAATCTCTATGAACGAGAGCACATTAAAACGCAGATAAATCAACTCATCAACTCCTCTGCTTTCATTGTCATTTGCGCTCGTTCCTGTTGCGTGTCCTCAATCTGGCAACCCGCGTAAGCGTCGAGTCTGAGGAGGCGGGGAAACAACGATCTCTGATATACTGCAGTACCTATTTCGACCACTAGCTGTCATTCTTACAGACTGCACCTTTAATTCATGTGCATTTTGAAATATCTCAGGCCCTTTTTACAGATGGTATTAAGATGAGTTTTGGTTGATCGGATCACAAGTGGACAACGCTAAATACAAGTGTAAACGGGTCTAAAACGTTTTAAGCTTGTTCACTTTCAACCACTTCCAGAGGTAATTGAAAACACATTCGACCTGATTGCTTTCGTAGTGTAAACGCTCATGTGATCGAAAGACCGTCTACTCTCCAGCTACTGACCTAATGTGTTAACATTATGGCAAGCGCTCTAGCCAGACGCGATTAAAACTTTGTAGACTGAAGACCCAGATTTGGTTTGAAGAGGAAAAACGTACCAAGCACAATGTTCTCCCACCATTCCTGATTTCTAACACACACTCACAGCGTTCAGCGTGATCTTGTCAGAGCATATGTAAATTGTGTGAGCTAATTTCGTACATTAAATGGAAAGATCTGAAAAAGCCCATTCATTTACACACTCTTAGACCCTCCCCTCGAAGAAATCAGGACAGAAGTGGCTGAAAGTGGACAAAAGAGACACCAAGGGCCAGATTTACTGACAGCTTTCTCCAGCGCAAACCCTTAAAAAACTACTGGCAGGATTTACTAAAGACACGCAGTGAAAAATTAGCGCTGAAAAGACGTGGACAAGGTTATTTTTGCTGCTGATCTTATTGCTTATGCATTTGTAGGAGTTTCCCTTACCGGCGCAAAATTAAATGTTTTTTTAAAAGTTTTTTAAAAATTAAAAGTTTTTATTTAAATGAATGACACAAGGTGATTTACTAAGGTTTGCGCTCTTCAATGTACTGGTGTTTGCACCATTATTCACCGCCCAACAAAAGCGCGTCTTAAACCAGACGCTACCTGGTAGATTGTGTTGGTCATTATGGAAATGATCTGACTGAGTCTGTTCTTTAATTTGCGTGTCGTCAGTAGATCTCGCGCAAAACTTTCCACTCCAGTCGGCGCTGTTTTGGAATTGCGTTCTCACGCTAATTTGTGTCAGGTGTGTTGGTGGTGAAAGGAGCGAGGACTCAGGTGCAGAGTTGATGGGCTTTTTTAATAATAAAAATAAAACAAAATACAAACAAAAACTACCCTGAGGGGGAAAACAAGACTGACTGGACTGCAGGGAAACACACAGTGTACATACAGACAACGAACCAGCACAGGACTGAAGACACAAGGAGTGTTTCTCAAAACCAAGAATGCAAAGAACGGACTTGTGATCTTGGGGAGAACGCTCTTGCTAGTTGTTCTTGGAAGAATGAACTTACAAAGTGACGAGCACACAGTCTGTGGGCCGGTTGGCTCGCTAGCTAACGTTACACCCGCAGGCGCTTATGGAGATTCTCACTTCCGAAAACATTCGAGCATTTTCAATTCGCCATAAATTTTCATAAAAATGCCAATATTTGAAATCTACACAGTTGATTTCTCGCATCAAATGTTCTCAGAAGTGAATTTAGTGATAAAATAGCGTACGAAATTGTAGAAAAACGACTTACTGACCTGCGTCTCTCTGCTTCCCGCTCCTTCCTCAAATGCTGGGATATTTCTGCCGTCAAGTTCACACAAGTTACCAACCGATGCATCCTCGGTAAAATGGGCGTGTCAAGAACACTTCCGGGATTTTTAACCGTTCTTGCCAAAATGCAAACTTGTGTATTGGTACAGTACTTGGGCCACAAAAGATGATGTTTCACAAGAACACAGAGTGAGAAAGGCCCAAGGAGAATAAATAAGGAGAGCAAACAAAGCAGGTACGAGTGAGGACAGGTGCGGCAAGTCAATCAATAATCAGGTAACAAGATGAGCGGGGTTAGACAATCGACAGGAGAGCACATGGCACAAGGAAACACGCGTGACAAGCCATGTGTTCACACCAAACATGACTAAAACACAAGCACATGGCCAGTAAAACAAATCACCAGCCATGTGCTCATACAAAACCAGACATGAATACGCAGCTAATGAAACACTCATAAGCCACGTGTTCACACGAAACATGACAACATGAAAGCTAGTGTTAAACACAAGCTGTGTGCTACACAGTACAAGACAACACAGGAGTGTCAGGGCTCTGTCACAAAACCAAGAAATAGACTAGACAGAAGTGACAGAAAAACTAAAAACATCTTAATACCTGATGTAAACAGGGTCTGAGATTATCTTAAAGGGATAGTTCACCCAAAAATGAAAATTCTGTCAGTAATTACTCTCCCTCATGTTGTTCAACCCCGTAAGACCTTCGTTCATCTTCGGAACACAAATTAAGATATTTTTGATGAAATCTGAGAGCTGGATCACTCCTCCATACTAGTCCATAGGCTTCTTCAGGGATTGAAACTTGCCGGCCTCCAAAAGTTATTAAAAACATCGTTAAAATAGTCCAAGTGACTACAGTGGCTCAATCTTAAGTTTATCAAGCGACGAGAATACTTTTTGTGCGCAAAAACAAACATAAATAACGACTTTATTTCAACTATTCATTTCCTTCTCTTTGGGCCTCTAGTCAGTTAAACTAGTGTAATTGCGTAGAGCTACGTCACACGTAGGCTCACTATTGGCCGACGCTGGTCATGTGTGTGATGCGTGTGACGTACAACAACAGAAGCGCTGCGCTGTTACACTAGTAACCTGGAGGCCCAGAGAGAAGGAAATGAATAGTTGAAATAAAGTCGTTATTTTTGTTTTTTTTTGCGCACAAAAAGTGTTCTCGTCGTTTGATAAACTTAAGATTGAGCCACTGTAGTCACTTGGACTATAGGTTGGTTTCACGTGACATCACGCTGCTGCATCGCGAGAGAGGGAAAATTCAGATGGAGGGCAGGAAGTGAAATAGCTGAGGATCTGCCATCAATGTTTTGTGTAGTTTACGGCTGCTCCAATCGTTCTAATCGAGAAAAGGGAAAGGGTTTTTATAGAGTACCAAAGATTGTCATTCATAAAGGTGAGAAATGTAAAAAGCTCACAGAACAACGCCGTAAAAAGTGGATTTTTAACGTAACGTTACGTCTACGGTTTGGGAGGAGCAGAGTCTGTTAATGCCGTGTCTGCAGCGACGGTATGTTAGCTAGCCAACGTGTTTTTTTGTGTCTGTGTTTATATAGCATTAGGTTGTCGTTCAGGGGATCAGTGGGAATGGGACATCAAATGATCAAGGTAAATTAGACTCAATACGGACTCTCCGCAACGGTTTCCTCCATAGACGTATTCTCCATGTTTACTTCCTGCCCTCCATCTGAAATCGCCCCGCCTTCCCGCGTCATCATAATCGTCATCATAATCACGTGACTGAAACCCAGCTATTTTAACGATGTCTTCAATAACTTTTCGAGGCCGGCAAGTTCAATCCCTGAAGAAGCCTATGGAGGAGTGATCCAGCTCTCAGATTTCATCAAAAATATCTTAATTCGTGTTCCGAAGATGAACGAAGGTCTTACGGGGTTGAACAACATGAGTGAGAGTAAATACTGACAGAATTTTCATTTTTGGGTGAACTATCCCTTTAAGAGGAGGAGTGACAATCTTCCTCACCTGTTTTTATATTTTCTGTTTTCACTTTAATTTGAATTCAATTTTAGTGAATTTGTTGTGTGTAATAGTTTTAAAACGTTTGTGCATAACTTTGAGAGAACTTTCAGGAATGCCTGAATCTGCTGAAGTCCATCAGGAGAACGAGGAGGTGTTTCTTCATGCAGGTGTTCAGATATTTGTTCTGAATCCTCCATTCCCTCCGACTGTCCCGGCACGTCCCGCCACGTTCCCATTCCTCTTTTCCCCTTGTCCTCCTCTATCCCATCCAGTCGGCACTCATCAATCAGACGTCCTTCTGCTCTCTCTCTCTCTCTCTCTCTCTCCTCTCTCTCTCTCTCTCTCTCTCTCCTCTCTCTCTCCCTCTCTCTCTCTCTCTCTCTCTCTCCCTCCCTCTCTCCCTCTCTCTCCCTCTCTCTCTCTCTCTCTCTCTCTCTCTCTCTCCCTCTCTCTCTCCCCCTCTCTCTCTCTCTCTCTCTCTCCCTCTCTCTCTCTCTCCCTCTCTCTCTCTCTCTCTCCCTCTCTCTCTCTCTCTCTCTCTCTCTCTCTCTATCCCTCTCTCCCTCTCTCTCTCTCTCTCTCTCTCTCTCTCTCCCTCTCTCTCTCTTTCCCTCTCTCTCTCTCTCTCCCTCTCTCTCTCTCTCCCTCTCTCTCTCTCTCTCTCTCTCTCTCTCTCTCCTGTTAGTTTGTCATTTTTGATCAATCTCTATAATATGCTCTATAATAGGCCACAAGTTTTCTCTCTCTCTCTCTGCTTCTCTTTTTTGTCATCCGTCTGTTTTTCATTGACTGAATTCATTGAGTCTTTTATTATTATACAGTAATTACTGTGATTAAATGGAGAAATGCCACTAACCTTCTGCATTTTTAAATAGTGTGACATTTTCCATAAGATATTTTCCAAAGAGTAGCTTTTGTTTTGTTTATTATTTTCGCATTGTAATGCATCATAAATGGCTTCGATTAAATGTATGATTTATCTTTGGTTTCAGTATCATAATTTGTTTCTGGAAAGTACTGAATGAATGATTTTTAAATTAGCATGATTGGAAAATAAAAGCTATGTTTTCTTTAACCATGAGAAGTTCATGCATTTGCATTTATTTAAGGCATAACATTATCTTTGAACACGCAGAATACATAATTCACAACTTCTTCCAGGTTTTATGAAACTATACCTAACTGTAATTGCTTCAACATTTTCATTTATTTTTCATTGTGTTTCTTCTCATACTCAGTGGATGATGTTTTGCATTAAGGATAATGGGGCAATACTGTACAGATATTTCCACTGTGAAACTAACATGTGACCACATGACAAACGACATGCGTTTTACTTTTCCCCTTCTCAGACGTTCCTGGTGAAAGTGAGTTTGTTTATTCAAATATACAGTAGGCTGAATGTTTCGTGCTTGCAAATGCAAATCCTCGTTAATGTGGTATACTGTAATTTAATGTAATGCTACTTTAATGAACTCATCAAACCCAACATGTTTGGATGTGAGTGGCAGAATGTATTCAGATCCTACAGGAACATTTCGTTGCTCTTTGGATCTGGAGAAATGAAAGGTCTTGGTTTTGACCATCTCAAGCATGTTGTCCGTAAAGCATTGGAAATATGTACTTCTTGTACAGAAGTGTTCAAACATGAAAGGAACAAATTCAAGTTCAAACATGAAAGACCAAAGTGTTAAACGACAACATACAAAAATACTACATATTACATGAATGATTTTGCATTCAGAGCAGCGTTTAAATGACAGAAACACAGTGAAAAAATTCAAAGAAATCGTTTGATCGACACTCTAATGGCAGCTCAAAAGTATTTAAAGGTTTGGCAAATTGGTGTTATAATTTGTATTATTGAGTTTTCATACAATCTCCCACTGAGGGTTACATTTAGGGATCGACCTTCATGTTTTTTTCCCCCTACATTTTTTTATGTTTTTGCACAAATTCATACAGAATCACCAACAAATCTCCAACTCAAATTTATCTCTGTTTTGTTTCTACCTCTGTGTTGTTTGTTTTGCTTGGATTATGTATTTGTTTTATGTATTATAAAGTCCTGAAAGGCGCAATATGAAAATATGCCAATATCATATTACTCTTACCTCAGAAAGAGTTGCAATTTACGCTAAATAAACAGAGTATGAAAGCTCTTAATAAAGAACTCTGAAGCCTTAATTTAAATCTTTAACACTGTCAGTTGAGCGACTGAAAATTTTAATTAAGTTATCAATGTATAGAAATATTAGTAGGTTCTTTGATGCCTAAAGTGTCAAATTCTTCTTCTTTGTTCCTGTATTCTTTGTAGTGCTCATGTTGGATCCAACGTTTTCACCGTCTACTCTAGTTCTATAAATTTCTATTTATGCATTTAGCAGATGCTTTTATCCAAAGCGACTTACAAAAGAGGAACAAAGCAATTCGTCATGTTAATGAGTTTACTGCCTCTATAATTAAAGGTAAGAGTCTTTAAATTAATCATGAAATCAAAATGGACAATTCTTGTTTGCTTTTTGTTTTTTATGGAATATTGCCATATTTATTCTAAATGATTTATCGGTGCACATCATCATTAGTGTGTTAAATTGAAGTTCCTCTTGCAGCATCTCTTCTCTTCTCTGATGATGTGGGCGGGGCAACCTGTCACTCACATGAGATCAGCCAATAGCAAACCACAACCATCCAATCAAGCCCCGCCCACTGTTCTTGCTCCAGAAGCGTTTCACTCGGATATATACGCACTATAGAGAGGAAAAGACCAGCTCAACTTCACTTTCATGCCGACTTTAAGGATGTTCATTTGTATCAGTCACTGTTGAAAATGTGCTTGTTATCAAAAATGTAGCCTAATTTGTCCCGTGCTGTGTAATGTTGCTCAGTCTCGTTCCTCCGGTTTGTGAGATTCCCATTCCCATTGAGTGCAGTGTGTATGTGTGGATGTTTCTCAGTATCTGGGTGCCGTTTGTAACCCAGGTGTGTGAGGTGTGTGTGGTCCGTGTCAGGTCCTCTATGATGTGAACTCTGGGCTCTTGAAGTTGTTTTCTCTCTCGGCAGGACCTCAGCCGATCACACGGATGTTCCTCCTCCTCTGTTTCCTACATCACCTCCCTCATCCTCCTGACGATCCCAGAGAGAGATGGCTTGGCTGAAGCAGGTTATCTGACTCCATCTGGTAGGCCTTTGATAGCAGCCTGCCTGTTCTTGAAAAGAATTGGCTGTGTTCGGATCAGCACACTAACATGGTTCAGCTTCTGCAGCATACAGTGTGCAGATTATATACTATATACAGATTATATACTCTAACCAAAATGCAATGCATTTCATATGACATCTTTACAATTGGATGCATTTGGCAGACATAGAAAGCGACTGGCTTTGCATTAAATGTTTACATTTTATCTGTGCATGCATTCCCTAAATCAGCATGCCAAAAGTTAAGACTTCAAATAAAAATACAAAATAACTGTTTACTTCCAGAGACATGATGCATAGCAACACCCTGGCAACCACATAAACACTTTAGCAACTATAGAGCAATGTCATAAAACTCTCAGAACACCTTAGCAACTGCATAGCAACACCCTGGCAACCACATAAACACTTTAGCAACTATAGTGCAATGTCATAAAACTCTCAGAACACCTTAGCAACTGCATAGCAACACCCTGGCAACCACATAAACACTTTAGCAAATATAGAGCAATGTGGTAAAACTCCCAGAACACCTCAGCAACTGCATAGCAACACCCTGGCAACCACATAAACACTTTAGCAACTATAGAGCAATGTCATAAAAACTCTCAGAACACCTCAGCAACTGCATAGCAACACCCTGGCAACCACATAAACACTTTAGCAACTATAGAGCAATGTCATAAAACTCTCAGAACACCTCAGCAACTGCATAGCAACACCCTGGCAACCACATAAACACTTTAGCAACTATAGAGCAATGTCATAAAACTCTCAGAACACCTTAGCAACTGGATAGCAACACCCTGGCAACCACATAAACACTTTAGCAAATATAGAGCAATGTGGTAAAACTCCCAGAACACCTCAGCAACTGCATAGCAACACACTGGCAACCACATAAACACTTTAGCAACTATAGAGCAATGTCATAAAACTTCTTAGAACACCTCAGCAACTGCATAGCAACACCCTGGCAACCACATAAACACTTTAGCAACTATAGAGCAATGTCATAAAACTCTCAGAACACCTTAGCAACTGCATAGCAACAGCCTGGCAACCACATAAACACTTTAGCAACTATAGAGCAATGTCATAAAACTCTCAGAACACCTTAGCAACTGCATAGCAACACCCTGGCAACCACATAAACACTTTAGCAAATATAGAGCAATGTGGTAAAACTCCCAGAACACCTCAGCAACTGCATAGCAACACCCTGGCAACCACATAAACACTTTAGCAAATATAGAGCAATGTCCTTAAACTCCCAGAACACCTCAGCAACTGCATAGCAACACCTGGCAACCACATAAACACTTAGGAACTATAGAGCAGTGTGGTAAAACTCTCAGAACACCTCAGCAACTGCATAGGAAAAAAATGCAGAACTAGGTGTTTTTAATGCAAAAAAATATCTGCTACTATAATTCAAAACCCACAAACCTAAGTAATAAACTTCAAGCTACAAATGTAAATATGTTTCCCTTGTGACTACTAAAAAATGAACACACTTGCATCGTTAAGACTTGACTCGTTAACTATTGGACAGCGTCAGAAAACCATATTGAATTGGTTAGAGTAACGTGTATTGGTGAATCACAGAATAAGACCAAGAATGTGTGTTAAGAAAGTCAACATTAATTTCATGTTGACTTTGAAACATGCAGCTGTATTCTGGCACAGGATGGATTTAATAATACTGTGCTAGCTGATCTACACAGGCTTTTAAAACAAGATGTGATCTGGTCCAGCTGGTCTCCTGGTGTTACTGTAAACACTCGCCACTTTCACTTTAGTGAGTTTAGCGTCTCTCGTGAGTGTGATGGATGAAGTATGAATGCCTTCCTGTCTTTGCTAACGTTGCACAAGCTTCACATTCCTGTAAACCGGCGCTCGGCTCAGGTAGGAAGCGGTTTTTGTGTATTGTCTTGAAGAATTTGGAACGGATGGAGAAACGTGTTTCAGCATTCCCACATTCCCGTCTCATCTGGATCAGCTCTTTACTTGTTCTGCACAAGGCCAAACGCTTGAATAAAATCAATCCCATAATACAGAGCCTCAGCCATGAATTCACAGCACTTAACAAATGGACCTTTCATACTATATCAATAAAGAGTTTTCTATTACTTTGTACCTTGAAACAAAAAATAATATCTTTGTTTTACATTTTCTTACACCACTATGTATAATTTTCTGCATTCAGCCTACTTTTTGTCGAATTTGTGTTTTTTTAGGCAAAATCTCTATTATTATTTTTCAAAACCCATAATCCTAAGTATTATACTTCGATAATTAATTTGTCACGTGACTTCAAATGTAAGTGATTTCCTGTGGAGCTTTTTGAGGACAGGGTTGCTATACTTTTCCAAACATATACCCTATAGCATATGATGACCAATTGCAAAAATGTGGGAAAACCAGGGAGTTGCTATGCGGTTGCTACGGTGGTCTGAGATTTTTTTTAGCACATTGCAAAATGTGCATAAAAAGTGTTTAAGGTGGTTGCCAGGGGGGTTGCTTTTCAGTTGCTAAGGTCTTTTGATATTTTCAGCACATTGCAATGTGGTTGCTAAAGTAATTTAGATGGTTGCCAGGGGGTTCCAATGCAGTTGCTAAGGTGTTCTGAGTATTATTATTATTATTTTTTTCACATTGCCATATGGTTGTCAGTGTGTTTTAGGTGGTTGCGAGGGCGTTTGCTATGCAATTACTTAGGTGTTCTGAGTTTTTTTTAAGCACATTGCAATGTGGTTGTTTGCTAAAGTGTTTTAGGCGGTTGCCAGGGGGTTGCTATGCAGTTGCTAAGGTGGTCTGAGATTTTTTTTAGCACATTACAATGTGGTTGCTAAAGTAATTTAGGTGGTTGCCAGGGGGTTCATATGCCGTTGCTAAGGTGTTCTGAGATTATTATTATTATTTTTGCACATTGCCATATGGTTGTCAGTGTGTTTTAGGTGGTTGCCAGGGCGTTGCTATGCAATTGCTTAGGTGTTCTGAGTTTTTTTAAGCACATTGCAATGTGGTTGGTTGCTAAAGTGTTTTAGGCGGTTGCCAGGGGGCTGCTATGCAGATGCTAAGGTGGTCTGAGACTTTTAGCACATTGCAATGAGGTTGCTAAAGTAATTTAGGTGGTTGCCAGGGGTTCCTATGCAGTTGCTAAGGTGTTCTGAGAATTGTTTTTCACATTGCCATATGGTTGCTAGAGTGTTTTAAGTGGTTGTCAGGGAGTTGCTATGAAATTGCTAAGGTGTACAGAGTGTGTTTTTGACATGTTGTTAGTGTGTATGTGGCTGTTGTTATGTATTGTGTACCACCATGAACACCCTAGCAACTGCATAGCAACAAGCTAAAAACACCCTGGGATCGTGGCAGTGTGTGTTGCACGAGCTTCAGACACCTTGTCTATCTTGAGAAATATGTCAAAAATGTATTGTACAAAACCAGGTTCTGTTAGACATCATCTAAAACATTCGCACAACCCTCCATCAGAAATGACTGCTGTAAATAAATAGTTGAAAACTGCTGATTCCAGTTTTATGCTTCTAGGAAACTCACACCAGGGCTCAGAAAGTCGGGCTTTTACCTGGCAGGTGACAACGATTGAGGCCTGTATTTTGTTAAGTTCTGCCAAAACTGTGGACTGGTGGTCTGGTCTTAATTACATCTCCTTTCTTAAAAAAAAAAGCCCTACATTTTAAGGCATAATGGAACCATATTTGGATTACACCTAAATGACTGTTGAATGAGTGTCAGTGGGGGTGTATTTTTACAGCCTCCACGTGAAGCTAGTTATCACATTTATGTCAGCTCTAAAAGAAAATACACTGAGGAGCATATTGTGCACATGCATGTGCTGAACTCTCTCAGGTTTTTTTTCTAAGATTTTTGATGATGAAAAATTATTTTCTATAATAGTATATCATAAAAGTATGTTCTGCAGTCAACCATAAATATACAGTAGTGTGGTGTAATATAGGATGGTAAGAGGCCGTTTCTCTTAATGTGAACATGGTTTTGTCCCATCAATAACTGTGAACATTGCTATGCAGTTGCTGAGGTGTTCTGAGAGTTTTATGACATTGCTTTATATTTGCTAAAGTGTTTATGTGGTTGCCAGGGTGTTGCTATGCAGTTGCTGAGGTGTTCTGAAAGTTTTATGACATTGCTCTATAGTTGCTAAAATGTTTATGTGGTTGCCAGGGTGTTGCTAAACAGTTGCTGAGGTGTTCTGGAATTTTATGACAGTGCTCTATAGTTGCTAAATTGTTTATGTGGTTGCCAGGGTGTTGCTATGCAGTCGATGAGGTGTTCTTATGACATTGCTCTATAGTTGCTAAAGTGTTTATGTGGTTGCCAGGGTGTTGCTATGCAGTTGCTGAGGTGTTCTTATGACATTGCTCTACAGTTGCTAAAGTGTTTATGAAGTTGCCAGGGTGTTGCTATGCAGTTGCTGAGGTGTTCTTATGACATTGCTCTATAGTTGCTAAAGTGTTTATGTAGTTGCGAGGTGTTGCTATGCAGTTGCTGAGGTGTTCTGAGAGTTTTATGACATTGCTTTATATTTGCTAAAGTGTTTATGTGGTTGCCAGGGTGTTGCTATGCAGTTGCTGAGGTGTTCTGAAAGTTTTATGACATTGCTCTATAGTTGCTAAAGTGTTTATGTGGTTGCCAGGGTGTTGCTATACAGTTGCTGAGGTGTTCTGAGAGTTTTATGACATTGCTCTATAGTTGCTAAAATGTTTTTTGTGGTTGCCAGGGTGTTGCTAAACAATTGCTGAGGTGTTCTGAAATTTTATGACAGTGCTCTATAGTTGCTAAATTGTTTATGTGGTTGCCAGGGTGTTGCTATGCAGTCGCTGAGGTGTTCTTATGACATTGCTCTATAGTTGCTAAAGTGTTTATGTGGTTGCCAGGGTGTTGCTATGCAGTTGCTGAGGTGTTCTTATGACATTGCTCTACAGTTGCTAAAGTGTTTATGTAGTTGCCAGGGTGTTGCTATGCAGTTGCTGAGGTGTTCTTATGACATTGCTCTATAGTTGCTAAAGTGTTTATGTAGTTGCGAGGTGTTGCTATGCAGTTGCTGAGGTGTTCTGAGAGTTTTATGACATTGCTCTATAGTTGCTAAAGTGTTTATGTGGTTGCCAGGGTGTTGCTATGCAGTTGCTGAGGTGTTCTGAAAGTTTTATGATATTGTTCTATAGTTGCTAAAGTGTTTATGTGGTCGCCAGGGTGTTGCTAAGCAGTAGCTGAGGTGTTCTGAGAGTTTTAGGACATTGTTCTATAGTTGCTAAAGTGTTTATGTGGTCGCCAGGGTGTTGCTAAGCAGTTGCTGAGGTGTTCTGAGAGTTTTATGACATTGCTCTATAGTTGCTAAAGTGTTTATGTGGTTGCCAGGGTGTTGATATGCATTTGCTGAGGTGTTTTGAAAGTTTTATGATATTGCTCTATAGTTGTTAAAGTGTTTATGTAGTTGTCAGGGTGTTGCTGAGTGGGTTTCTGAGTGGGTTTTAACATGTTGCTCTGCAGTTAGTGTTTCATTTTTGTTATGATTTGAGATCTGTTTTATTTATTTATTTATTTATTTATTTTTACTGATTTGAAGTCTGTATGTTAATTCACTCATTCAGGCTGACATGTTTTAAAACCTAGTCAGCTGCCAGCGGAGAAAGCATTTGTGTGAACAAAGCCTAGTTTGCTCTTCACCACCAGCTGTTAATGATGGAGCTATAACGAGACATTGATGTTGCTGGTAAGGATACTTGACTAAACTCACCTGTGGAAGTTGAAGGCATGTACAGTATGTCAACCTCAGGTTCCTGGAAAGAGCATCATAAGTGTACACTGAATAATGAACCATAAGGTCATTAGCAATGTTATTTCCACAATGTAGTTAATGAACAGTAGACTTATGTGTTTGCTTACTGTTACACTGTTATGTCATTTTAATTTAATGATTAAGCCTTTGAAGAAAAGAAATTCTGTCACCAAGGTATGTACAGAACAGGCTAAACGTGTGCATTTTGTGTACTTGTGTAAAAGTATGTTTCAGTGTAAAATGAAGACTATTTCTTAACATGAAATCATTATTTCAATGTACAGGAGTAAAATGTGAGAAGCGACGCTGTAGGAAAGCCCCAGACTTGAATCATAGTTTCCATTTTTCCATTTCCATTGAGTTGGGAAACTCTTTTCTCAAAATGCAAGTAACTAGAAATGGAAATATCTATCGGAATACTGAGAATGAACCAATTTTTCATGTCTAGACACCATAAAGCATTAGTGTTCCCGGACGTATTTCATAATCGATCTGCTTCAGCACACCATCACACCCATCGTACCAGACAAAGGTTATCTCCATTTCAAGATGATTCATATACAGTCAAACCAATATTTATTCAGACACCTTCAACATTTCTCACATTATCACAGTTTATTCGCTATAGGTTTGAAAATGGTATTAAAATATGACGTTATGAAATCAGTTGATATTTCACTGGTTTTGTCCGTCCTTCTGTTAGACTGTCTCACACATGAATTATGTTGAATATCTGTCAGCTGTTAAATTTAACTACACAATTAGATAATACCAGTTTAGCTCAACCAATCACCAAGCAATGCTTCATGTTGTTCAGTCTGTGGTGTAAAAAGGTGCATTAGCAATTAAAGAAAAAACACTTCAGCAAAACATGATCAGCTCAAAGTGTCCCAATCATTTTTGCTCCCAAATGTTTCACTGGTAGTCACTGTATGAAGAATTATTGTGTGTAATATGTCACAATTACTTTATTTTGCTCTCCTCACTTACATAAATGAACTATAGTGTCCTGCACACACTAGTGAAACAATATCACAAATTAAATCTGGCATCTGAATAATTTTTGGTTTGACTGTACAATAACATTACTGAACGTTAAATGTTTTTGAACACATTTAGTGATGTTTAAACTTACAAGTTACAAGTGCAAAGAAGCCTAAATACACTGAAAAACTAAAAATTATAAATATTTTTAGTGAACAAATATTGTATTTGTTAAGCTGCATGTCATGTGAATTATTCATAAATAAAAATTTTATGATTTAACTAATTTTTAGTACACATTTTATTTGAACTGTTTTTGTTTTTAAATCATTTATTTTATAATTGAATAATTTTAATGTCTTGACTGTATATACCTCACGGATCCAACACCCGAGCGCTGACCTTTCAACCTCTTGAGTAACTTGGAAATAACCCTTCCCTTTCGTCGCCCTCATAAGGGTTCCTGGCTCTGTTACGCCTCATAAACTTCCCGTGATTCAGCGCTCATGATGCCAGAGCGAGTTACCCGTCCCGGAGCCCTCGAAACTCTGCACTGAACAATCCAGACGTGGAGGTTTGCCATGCGTTAGTTGTGACGTATAAGCTGTGTTTATAGAGTCACTGAGAAAACAAAATGATCTCCAAGATAGACTTTGATTTCCCCTTAAAGGGATAGTTCACCCAAAAATGATTGTAAGGCTAATTCCTAGTGTACATCAATTCTCTTTTCCATTGGAAATTGACAAAAAGTCAAAATCGAGATAAAAAGTCACAATTATGAATTTTTATCTCATAATTTCAACTTTTCAATTTCTACTTCTGTCTCATAATTAGGATTTAAATATGTAATAATTTTGATATTTATCGCATAATTTTGTAATAATTTTGACTTGTCAAGTATACATTTTATCTCATAATTTCAATTTATGTAAATTTCTACTTCTGTCTCATAATTATGATTTAAATATGACTTAGTGTCTCATAATTTTGACTTGTCATAATTATGAATTTTATCTCATTATTTCAACTTATGACAATTTCTACTAATTATGATTTAAATATGTAATAATTTTGACATTTATCACATAATTATGACTTAGTATCTCATAATTTTGACTTGTCATAATTATGAATCTTTATCTCATTATCTCAACCCATGTCAATTTGTACTTCTATCTCATGTCTCATAATTATGATTTAAATATGTCATAATTTGACTTAGTGTCTCGTAATTTTGACTTGTCATAATTATGAATTTTATCTCATTATTTCAACTTATGTCAATTTATACTATCTAATTATGATTTAAATATGTAATAATTTTGACATTTATCACATACTTATGACTTAGTATCTCATCATTTTGACTTGTCATAATTATGAATATTTATCTCATTATCTCAACTCATGTCAATTTGTACTTCTATCTCATGTCTCATAATTATGATTTAAATGTCATGATTTGACTTATTAGTATCTCATAATTTTGACTTGTAATAATTATGAATTTTATCTCATTTTTTCAACTTATGTCAATTTCTACTATCTAATTATGATTTAAATATGTAATAATTTTGACATTTATCACATACTTATGACTTAGTATCTCATAATTTTGAATATTTATCTCATTATCTCAACTCATGTCAATTTGTACTTCTATCTCATAATTATGATTTTAAATGTCATAATTTTGACTTTTAACTCATAATTATGAGTTCCTATCTCATCATTTTGACTTGTCATAATTATGATTTTTTTAACTCATTATTTCAACTTCCATCTCTCAAAAGTATTTGCTTCACAATTAACGTCACTTTTTAGCATGTGTGATAGTAACAGAGATGCTTGTTTTTATTAAGCATCGCTAAATACTGTTTATGTGTGTAGATCATTCTGAGTGTAGTTTTCCATACATCAACACACTCTTCCATTCGCTTGCAGCTGCTGCCGGCTTGGTCATATCATGATTTGAGCTCATTTGAGGAACATTTTGACTTGACATGAAAATAGTAAAATTTCATGTTTTTATGTTCATTGCAAAAGAAGGGATTTCAACACATTTCCACTCTTGCGCTGGAACGTCACGGTTGCTCCACGGCTCTTCTGGACGGGATATAGAGGCATCTGAGTGAAAGTGCCCATAATGTTCCTGTTTGTGTCGACACAGAACAGCTTGATCCTTCAATTGTTTTGACAAAACTATTGAACGTATGAAAGGCAGATTATGTTTGTTATTATTTTTTATCCTACATAACATATGGTTGCATTTAGATAAATTACAAAAAGACTAATCTGTCATCTGTTGTACCTCAGTAGAACCAGCTGTGGATTCGGCCTGCATTAAAACTGCACCAGACGTTTATCTCTAACCAGTTTATTTATCACCTATTGAACTGTGAGGGAGGCTGTTTTTAACATTAAATGAGTGGAGAGAGTTTAATAGTTTAAATTAAACTACATTCCTGTTGGGGCTGGCAAGTTAAACATACTCTTTAAGCTGGTTCGTTTTAATCAAATAAAGTCATAATTATGACATAAAAGTTTGAAATGATGACAAGAAATTTGTCATAAAAAGTCGAGACTAAGAAAAAGTTATAATTGTATAAAATAAATTTGACTTTTTGTCATAGTTATGACTTATGTTGTAATTTTCATTACAACTTATCTCATCATTTTGACTTATATATAGTGTACATTTTGACTTATGTCATAATTATGACTTAATATCTAATAATTGTGTCTTTTATCTCATAATTATAACTTATCTCATCATTTTGACATTTTGTCATAGTTATGACTTTTTATGACTCATGAGTTTTATCTCATAATTTGTCATCATTTAATGAATTAGTATGTCATATCTTTGAATTGTCATATTTATGACTTAGTATCTAATAATTTTGTCTTATCTCATAATTATTTATGACTTCATGTCTAATAATTTTGTCTTTTTATCTCATAATGATGATTTACTGTCTCATAATTTTGAATTATGTCATAACTGTATGACTTAGTGTGTCAGTTTTGACTTATGTCATATTTATTACTTAGTATCTAATAATTGTCTTATCTCATAATTATTTATGACTTCATGTCTAATAATTTTCTTTTTATCTCATAATGATGATTTACTATCTCAAAATTTTGAATTATGTCATAATTGTATGACTTAGTGTGTCAGTTTTGACTTATGTCATATTTATGACTTAGTATCTAATAATTTTGTCTTATATCATAATTATAACTTATTATCATATCATTAGATTTTTTTATCTCATAATTAATACTTATTTTATCATAATTTAATCAAGATGTTTTTCCTTATGTGGCAGAAACAGGCTTCTATACTATATCTCCTTCAGTGTAAGTCTGTATGATTTTTTGTCCCGTTTTATCAACAGGTGAAACCTAATCGCTTAGAAATATAATAGCACTCCTCAACAAGCCACACAATCACAGGTATCATTCTCATGAGATAGTGACAGTGATGCTTGTTTTAGCAAACAGCTTTAATTACAGACGGAATTTCTCATGAAAGGGCTGAAGTATGCATGCTTTGTGTAAACGATATAATGAGTATATATCTCAGCGTACAGTCAATCACACTGGGTGGGTTCTGTATTCAATAGCACGGTACATTCTTGTTTACTTAGTCACTGTTTTGCACTGATTTGGCTCTTATTACCCCCTCTCGGCCTCTAAACACCACCAGTATGATGGAATAACACAGACTTCAGTAATTACTGCACAAAATCACACCAATCAATTACACGTGAAAGGGAAGTAAAGCAAACACTGGCTCTGATTCCAGTGCTGGATTACTGTCAGAACTGTATCTACGTATTATATGAGCTATTAAGATATTAAAATGCACGCACAGATAGATCGGAAGTTTCGGTCTCGAGGCACGAAACGTCTCGTTTTTGTCATTTGATCATTGGTGTTGTATTTGTTTCGCTTTTTTATGGTCTGTGCCGGGAACGAGGCTCGAGGAGTCACACGAGGACAGCTTTTTCCTTCTCAGATGCATTTTTCTGAGTGTTACAGCAATCGAGAACCAATGACACAAGCGTACGGCATTGCTGCGTGTAAATAGCATTATGTAAGCGTTCCTTACGGGATGATGGATGGTCTGACGGATCGTTGAGAGTCTCATTGAGATCTTTAGACGTAAGAATCTCCAGCAGTTTCTCTAAATCACAGTGCTGTAAGGCCTGAGAGAGAGTGAGCCTCAGAACAAATGAGACGAAGAGAGAGAGAGAGAGAGAGAGAGAGATGGGAAAGAACAGTATGGTTCATACTAGCCCACAATCCTCCAGGCATTTGTGTGTGGATGAAAGACTCCTGACAGCAGCCGGTGAACGTGCCTTATCCAGGCCAGAGATGTCGAGCGTGTTTGTCGACATTTGGCTTTTAACGCTCTTAGTAGAAACTGCACTAATGCCAAACGCCTCATTTCTCAGCTGAACACTTAGAGCTTTACGTCTTTGTTATTGATGCAGTATAATGAAAATGCTCAGGATTTGAATAAACTGCTTTCCCTGGTGTGTTTTTGCCCAATATTGTGGGATGTTGCCAAGGCATTCCCAGGCTATCATAGGAGGTTGCCAGGGTGTTGCTAGGTTATCGTAGAAGGTTGCCAGGGTGTTGCTAGGTTATCGTAGGAGGTTGCCTGGTGATTGCTAGGCTATTGTGGGAACTTGCCAGGGTGTTGCTAGGCTATTATGGGAAGTTGCCAGGGTGTTGCTAGGCTATTGTGGGAAGTTGCCAGGGTGTTGCTAGGTTATCATAGGAGTTTGCCAGGGTGTTGCTAGGCTATTATGGGAAGTTGCCAGGGTGTAGCTAGGTTATCGTAGGAGGTTGCCAGGGTGTTATTAGGCTATCATAGGAGTTTGCCAGGGTGTTGCTAGGCTATTGTGGGAAGTTGACTGGGTGTTGCTAGGCTATCGTAGGAGGTTGTTAGGGTGTTGCTAGGCTATTGTGGGAACTTCCCTGGGTGTTGCTAGGCTATCATAGGAAGTTGCCAGTGTGTTGCTAGGTTAGTGTGGGCGGTGGCCAGGGTGTTACTATGTTATCGTGGGAGGTTGCCAGAGTGTTGCTAGGCTATCATGGGAGGTTGCCAGGGTGTTGCTAGGTTATCGTAGGAGGTTGCCATGGTTTTGCTAGGCTATCATAGGAGTTTGCCAGGGTGTTGCTAGGCTATCGTAGGAAGTTAGAGAACTTAGAGAGCTTTATGTCTTTGTTATTGATACAGTATAATGAAAATGCTCAGGATGTGAATAGCTGGGTTTCAGTCACGTGATTATGATGACGATTATGATGACGCGGGAAGGCGGGGCGATTTCAGATGGAGGGCAGGAAGTAAACATGGAGAATACGTCTATGGAGGAAACCGTTGCGGAGAGTCCGTATTGAGTCTAATTTACCTTGATCATTTGATGTCCCATTCCCACTGATCCCCTGAACGACAACCTAATGCTATATAAACACAGACACAAACACGTTGGCTAGCTAACATACCGTCGCTGCAGACACGGCATTAACAGACTGTGCTCCTCCCAAACCGCAGACGTAACGTTACGTTAAAAATCCACTTTTTACGGCGTTGTTCTGTGAGCTTTTTACATTTCTCACCTTTATGGATGACAATCTTTGGTACTCTATAAAAACCCTTTCCCTTTTCTCGATTAGAACGATTGGAGCAGCCGTAAACTACACAAAACATTGATGGCAGATCCTCAGCTATTTCACTTCCTGCCCTCCATCTGAATTTTCGCACTCTCGCGATGCAGCAGCGTGACGTCACATGAAACCAACCTATTAACTGCTTTCCCTGGTGTGTTTTTGCCCAATATTGTGGGATGTTGCCAAGGCATTCCCAGGTTATCATAGGAGATGGCCAGGGTGTTACTATGTTATCGTGGGAGGTTGCTAGAGTGTTGCTAGCCTATTATGGGAGGTTGCCAGGGTGTTGCTAGGTTATTGTGGGAGGTTGCCAGGGCGTTGCTATGCGGGGATTTTAGCATGCATTCCATGTACGTGTGACATGCTGAAGTTGAATTGTTAGGATTGTGTTCAAATCACTGCAGTAAAAGTGATGCATTACTTCTTAAACACCACTTAAAAAGTAAAAATGGGGTCACAAAACTAATGACGTGGGAGGTTGTAACCATTGTCTGTAGAGTCGTGGCTTTTCGATGAACTTCTCTCACAAATAAAATCCTAAAAGTCTCTTTCTTTCAGGTCAATGCCTCTTCCTGTTTCATTAACCACAGAGAGGCCTTACACACACACACACACACACTCTCTGGACGCTGAAACTTCCGATCTCCAGGACCCTCATGAGCCTCAACATCCGGCCCAGGAATGCAGATTGCAGGGTAGCAGTTTCACCCTCCTGCCTCGACACACACCACACACAGAGACGCTCATTACGGGTCTGATGCACACACACGCAGAACAAGACGCTGGTAAAAAGACCATTCATCAGTCTACAATATCATGTGCTCTAATCTTAGCTATTGGTTAAAAAACTGCAATTAGACAAAATTGTGTGTGTGCGTGTGTGTGTGTGTGTGTGTGTGTGTGTGTGTGTTTTATAGTTGTGTTTCTTGAGTTGTTGAGTGAGGCGTCCCGTTTCAAAGATAACACTAAAACACAATTAACCGCAGCGACATCGAGACGTGTTTCCTGGTGTGCGTTTACCCCGTTCTGACAGGTATCGTGAGGGAGCTATTGTACGGTGTTGTGTTTACTTTGGCCCAAACACACCTCACACGAGGACACGTGCAACTCGAGTCTGACATGAACCTGTCGAACAAGCACTCTTATTCAACACTGAAGACCAGAAGTTCATCATCGTTTATTTAACCGTGTAAACTGAGCCGCGTCTCAAACAACTGATGGCTTTATTTATTCTGTTCATAAAATGTTAGCATAAAACAATGTCACACAAACAATTTTATGTTTCAGAATAATGAGAGAATTGGCTCAGGATCTGAGCACTTTTTCAATAGGCCTACATAAACAACATGATTTACAATGAACCGTCTGAAAGATGCTTGATTGAGTTAAAACAAGCTTTCAACAAGCTTTTATTGTTTATTTATGTTACATACGAAGATGCATTTATCATCTGTTTAAGCCCTTAATGGACTTCACACTGCAAAAAAAATTATTCTTACTTAATATTTTTGGCTTGTTATCCAGTACAAATAGCTAAATATTCTTAAATCAAAATGCATTTACTTGAGAAGCACATTTCTGAAACAAATATCAGAATTACAGTCAAATCTAAATTTATTCAGACACCTTCAACATTTCTCACATTATTACAGTTTATTCGCCATAGTTTAGAAAATGGTAATAAAATATGACAGTAATAATATATTTGGCTGGTTTTGTCCGTCCTTCTGTTAGACTGTCTCACACATGAATTATGTTGAATATCTGTCAGCTGTTAAATTTAACTACACAATTAGATAATACCAGTTTAGCTCAACCAATCACCAAGCAATGCTTCATGTTGTTCAGTCTGTGGTGTAAAAAGGTGCATTAGCAATTAAAGAAAAAACACTTCAGCAAAACATGATCAGCTCAAAGTGTCCCAATCATTTTTGGTCCCAAATGTTTCACTGGTAGTCACTGTATGAAGAATTATCGTGTATAATATGTCACATTTACTTTATTTTGCTCTCCTCACTTACATAAATGAGCAATAGTGTCCTGCACACACTAGTGAAAAATAAAAATATATCAATTGTCTGAATCAATATTGGTTTGACTGTAAGTGAGTTTATGCTTAAAACAAGAAATTAAAATCTGCCGATGGGGTTATTTTTCAAGAATATTTTTCTGACCCCCATTGGCAGATATCAGTAAAGTGTTTATAAGATACGTGTTAAAGTTGATGCACGTGTGCAAAAGCGAGCAAAGGTGATAATGTAGGAAACAAACCCGAATCTGCAATTCCTGCTAAATTATGAGCCACATTTCTTCCCCTCAGCGCTAAAACTCGTACTGTACATCCCGCTGTGCACTTCCCTCCTTTCAGATGTGTGTTGATAATGACAGACACATGCTCTACCCATAACCATAATTATACACACATTCACACATAAGTGTATTTTGGAAGCGGAGAGAAGTGATGTGGTTCTCCGTATAATCATATCCGCTTCAAACATTGATCACTATCTTTAAGGCCGATCTGCGTCCTCCGTGCGTGTGTGTGTGTGTGTGTGTGTGTGTGTGTCGGTCATGTTCATACATGTGGTGGTGAATGTATGTTTACACTGGACGACTAAATCCACACAAAAATCTGATTCCAGGTCATGACAGATGAGCGTGTGAAAACGGCTTTGAGATTTACTTTGAGGCATAAAATCAAAAGAAATAAAATAAGAAACATTAGAAATGTTATTTTTATTATGAAAACACATTTACTGAATAAATCCCTCAATAACCTCATGTGACTTTGCCTCAGCGTCAGCTGTGATTGGATAACTGGAGTAACCAGCGGACCAATGGCATCGCAGCGTCTCTAATGTTGGTTTGGTGTTTCTGAAAGTAAAGTGTGTGATCAGAATGATTTGGTTTAATTCCCTCCAGAAGCGTCTTGTTTTATTATTTTTTATTGCGTTTTTCCTTGCTATATTGCATTAATGGTTTTTTACATTTAAATCAGCATCGAGTCTATATTTAAGATATGTTTTGTTGTGCCATTATTAAGCATATTTTCCCAAAATTGTCACTAAACCTTTGAAATTCCTATTGATCCCACAAAAAAATTTAAATGACCATTTTCTGATTTGATTCTCATTGCTATAATACATTGATTTTTTAAATAATAAAAGAAAAAAATAATTGTATGTATAAATACTTCATAAATAAATACTTTAATATTTTAAATAATATAGGCCTAACTTATTTTACTATTATGGTAATAAGAATGATATTTCTGAATTGTTTGTTTGTGCACTGATTTATTCATGCATTGATTTATGCATTAATGCATTTATTTATTTGTGTTTATTTTATTTATTTGTTATTTTTGTATTGCATTATGTAAATGAGAGCATTTAAGTGTGTGTGTGTGTGTGTGTGTGTGTGTGTGTGTTCATGTTTTTCTATCCCGGTGGGGACTTCAACCTGAATGCACACAGACTCATGGGGACTTGTGTCACAGTGGGGACCTAAATAGAGGAGTTCCCCATGGGTAAACAAGCTTATAAATCATACAGAATTAGTTTTTTTGGAAATGTAAAAATGCAGACAGTTGTGTGTGATGGGTAGGTTTAGGGGTAGGGTTAGTGTAAGGGGATAGAACATACAGTTTGTACAGTATAAAAACCATTAAGTCTATGGAGAGTCCCCACAAAGATAGTAAACCAGACATGTGTGTGTGTGTGTGTGTGTGTGTGTGCGTGCGCAGTTCACCCGTGCTGTTGTTTGCACTAGTGAATGTACGGTCATGTTCCTGTCGTCTCCAGCTGTGTTATCTCTTCATGAAAGCATCATGATTGCGTTGTGGGGAGGAGTTGGAGAAACGGATGGAGAATTAAAAGCACAGTGAAACTGATCCCACAGCCTCTGTTTCTCCAGTAATTTCCCCTTCTTCTCCTGCAATCCTCTAAGCTGGTATCAAAACACTGGAAGGGGTGCCGGACCCCCGTTTGACGTCAGAAGTGTTTCCCCTGGAGGCCGATGGGATTTTATTCCGTCTAACCGCTCACGTCAGGGGTGGGCTTCGACACAAGATCCCGTCACTGCGTTCACTTGGCTTGACTGCATGTTTCTTACGGTAATCCTTCTCTCTGAGACTCGTGCACATGTCAGTCGTGACCCCGTTCACTCGCAGGCCCCTGTAATGACCCCTGTAATGACCCTAATCATCTCTAGAGTCTCTGTATCTTCTTATTTCTGCGGTGCACGAGGGGAACGCTGTTCTCAGAGGCCAATGCGGGACTAAAAAGACTTAAATGTGAGAAAATGTGAGGGCTTTTTAAAGAATATTCTCAATATTGAGATCGCAAACCTTCAGCTAGTGGATCACGACCACAAAATTAGTCGCAGGTCTGCCCTAATGGCCATCATTTATTTTATTTTATTTTTTCTAAATTGCTTTATTTACTTTCCCAAATCAGGGTTGTTATTGTTAATTAAAACTACATCTAGAAAACATTTGTGTTAACTGAAATAAAGCTGGAAATATTTAAATATAAATACTAGATGGAAAAACTTGCAATGCATTTATTTATGTATGCATTCATTTATGCATTTGTGTTTATTTTATTTATTTGTTATGTTTATTGCATTATGCAAATTAGGGTAAATGTATTTAATTATCCATAAAATATAAATAAAACTTGAACTTGAAACTTTAAAAATCTGAAATGTTGCATTGACAGCTAACTGAAATAAGTTTAAGCTGAAGCACTCTAAAATAGCAATCCGGAAATCCAAACTAAAACTAAAACTCAAATTAAAATGAATTAAACCTGAATTTTAAAATAAAAAACAAGAAAATTACAAAAGCCCATAACAAAATTTCTATTATTAAATATATATATATATATATATATATATATATATATATATATATATATATATATATATATAATACTAAAATAACACTGAAATCCCTTTAATATCTCATGAAATTTAAATAGAGAGAGAAATTTAAATTTGCTCAAAGATCAAAGATTTGTTCAAGATACCAAAGTCTGCAATGAAAACTCAATATGAGCCACTCCACATTCTTTTTGTAGCTCCAGACTCTTGCTGGATGACGATCGCTGTCTCGTTTGAGTCTGGTTTGATTCTCCACAGGAGTCTTGGCACAAAAACGTCTGAGACAAAGTTGATATTGGTCATGAAACACAACTGAGAACTTTGGAAAGAGTTCCTCAACAGGACAAAAGCTCCTCTGAGGAACAAAAATATGTTCAAAGAATGTTTTGCTATAATGTTCCCTATAAGTTATGTTATATAAAGTTATTTTTTAAATGTTTTAAAACGTTTTTTCTTAATTATGTGAGTGTTTGGAAAACGTTACATGTTAAGAGAACATTCCATTTTATCATTTTACAAACATCATGGGAACATTTTAGAATGTTCAGAGAACATTCGAAAGTAAGGAGTACAAAATAAAATAAACGCCCAACTAAAAAGTTTCAGGAAAAAAAAAAACATTCTATGAACAACGTATGAATATCATTTTTGAGCTAAATTTTAGAATGTTATTAAAGACCAGATAACTTTGAACAAAATGTTCTATTAATATTACCGTTTGGTTCATAACATCCTGGGAAGATTCCCTGTCAGCTGTGTTTCTGTTCCCCATAGTGAATGAAGACTTGTAAACAGTAATAAACAAAGGCCTGTAATGTTTCCATCAGAACACTCAGGTTTTCTCTTTACGTCAGTCAATCAGGGCAAGCCAGAGAACAACAGCTGTTCCAGTGTCTGTAATCACTGCGTTTCCCAAACCTCATCCAGATGTTCCTCCAGGTGAGGAGCAACACTTTCATCTTAATGATCCCCCTCGTCCAGGAGCGGCACGATCCCAAACGCTTTTATTCTATAGACAAATCGGTGAAAGTACACGACCATTCAGGCATGTTCCTCTTAATCTACTCACCAAGAATGCATTTATTTAATCAAAAATACTGTAAAAACTGTGAAATATTATTGCAATTTAGAACAGTTGTTTTCTATGTGAATATATATTCCAGTGTTTCCCCTACAATGTATTTAGCAGCGGCGCAGCGCCGCCACTGGATTTTTAGCGCCGCTGCAAAATCTTCACATGATCAGTAATATCACGACATTCACTTACACACCTAAAAACACTGAGACATGGCGACCGCTGGCGCTGCTAATGCGGTGGCTCTGAATCCACTTGTTGACAAGAAAGGAGGAAAGAGCCACATATGGAAATATTTTCGATTAGGCTAATGTCACGTTGCCATAAGGGGCCGTTCACACAGCGCGTTTCTCTGCGCGTGCAAATTCGTTATTTCAAATGTAGGCGCACTGGAAGCGCGCTCGTTTTTCCAGGCCGCCTCTGTTCATGGTTGCATAGCAACGACAGACGCCAGGGGAGAGCAAGCGCTTTTGGAAAGCAGAAAGCGGCGCTCTCCATGAGGACGAGGAAGTATCAGCAAAGAATCAATTGATTTCTAGCCCTTGCATTAGCTTTACTACTAGATATATTTATGGAGATGAGAAATAAAAAGCCTGTACAGCTATGATCAGCTGTTCGGCCGAGCTTTCGATGTTGTTACGCTAAGGCCGAAGCTGATCGGTTGGTTTTTGTCACATGGCCTGTTGAGATGAGATGTTACGATGTTTTCATCTCGCCACGCGCGCCTACAATTGAAATAACGAATTTGCGCACAAAAAACGCGATATGTGAACGGCCCCTAAAGTGGACTCGGGTGCGGTTGTGTCGGGGTAGTTTTACGAGTACATGAGCACAGTATCGGACCGACACCCGAGTGCTGTTTATGCCATTATTAGTCCGTCAGAAAAGCAGTTCTAGGCTTATTCTTGGTTGGATAACTCTTAGCAGGTTTAAAAAGCCTTTTAAAATTAAATATGAACACAGTTTTGGATTAAATAAAAGTACAGTCAAGTCAAATAAAACACGTTTTATCTCCTGTATTGTTTGGTAACACTACAATAAGACACCATTCATTAACATTACTTAATGCGTTATCTAACATCAACACATTGAGTGAACAATATATTTTTACAACATGAATTAATGTTTGTGAATGTTATTTAATACAAATACTTGATTGTTCATGTTTGTTCACTTCATTCATTGTGCATTAAATAATGTTAACATAAAACTTTTGATTTTAAAAATGTTAGAAAAATGAAGTGCTCACAGATTGGATGTGGCCTTTGCCATAAGATAAAATTTTCAATAAATTCTAAATAATCTTTTTCTGGGTTGTGCCATTTCATTTTTCCCCTATCAATATCTACCTTATAGCTGAAAATTAACACGAAACAAAAACGTGCAAAATCTTGTTTAAAATTATAAAATGAAGGTTTCTGTTTGTGACCAGTTCAAGGTACGTGCTGCAATAATCATGCCTTGAATCTGTTGATGGTATGTCATATTTGTATGTGTCAAAATATCGATTTCTATCCACAAAACTTTCCAGAAGTCATGGTTTAAGGGGTTATTTAAAAAAAAAATCTTCCGGAGGTACATGCCCCCGGACCACCCACCCCCCCCCCCCCCCCCCCCCCCCCGCGCGCGCGACTTGGTAACATCCTCCGGCACGTGACAGCACCGCTGCTGGAAAAATTTCTAGGGGAAACACTGTGTTCATTTATATCCTGTGATCAAAGCTGAATTTTCAGCATCATTACTCCAGTCTTCAGTGTCACATGATCCTAGAAATCATTCAAATATAGCATTTATTTTGAAATAGAATCTTTTGTAACATATCTTTACTGTCACTTTTGATCAATTTAATGCGTCATTGCTGAATTAATTTCAGGCCCTCAATAAATAAACATGAGGTTTGGATGCCACAAGTTCTTCTTCATATTCTTCCTTTTCAAACAGCTGAAACTTCGAGACTCATTGGTAAAAAGTGATCAAACTTTGCATATACAGATTATTTCTGATAGGATGGTTTAGCAACAAATACTTCTATTATGGAAAGTCTGAAAGTTTGAAAGTCTGCAGCTCTGGTTAACTCTTGACATTTCAGATGCATCTCATCCAGAACAACTGTGCCTTCTGGATCTTTGATATCTGCATTTATGGATTTTCCACTGAATGTTAAAACCACGTCATGATCCGCACAGAATTTGGCGCACATGCTCTTTGGACATCTCTCAAACTAAAATGCAATGAAATACTAGATTTGAAAGAACATTGGCACAGTTATTATTATAGCATAACTTATGACTGTCTTTATCTTGCATTTGAGATTGAGGACATCAGCCTGACATGCTGTTTAAATGAATGATCTTAGTAAACTGCTGATGTGAACGTTTCATGGATGTGCGGACATGAACGGCTTCTTCGAGGTGAACTGCGCGACTCTGCTTTGCAAATATTAAAGATTGCAATTAATAATGACCCTTCCACGCTGATTCTCATCTAGGACCGAAGCCAAAAACAGCTTAATGAACAAAAAGTAAGTGAACAAACCTCTACGAGGCTTTGATATATAACACCAAATTGATCTGGTGTGGTCAGTGTTGGGTGACAATTACACGCATAAAGTTTGGTGTCAATATGTCAAATCTTTCCAGAGATGCAGCATCAGATGCAGTTTGGCATTATTCCATTAAATTCATTGATGCGGTATATGAAAACGGTTTCATCTATCGACACGAAATCCATAACATTTTGCCGGCATGAGCTGGTGATGTTCTGATTCAAATTTGGTGAAAAATCGGACAAACGGTCTAGAAGAAGTTCAAAAAAGAAGTTTTTTTAAGTAAATCATAATCCCAATAAAGTTGGGCTGACTATGGCAAATTTGACATCTATGTTCTCGGCATGACCCACGAAATCTGTTGAGACGAGTTTCATTACAACACACACGCTGCACCGAATCTAAAGAATCCAGCCTCGTGATTTTTGTTCAAACTGTTCAAAAGATAAAGCAAAAATAAAAAAATGCATATCTCATGACCACTAGGTGGCGCTGTGGCAAAACTTTGCAGGTAACCTCAGGTCTTGATTGTCATAATACACACCAACTTACGCCAGAATACGCTGAAGCGTTGCGGAGATACAGCCTCATGTCTATTGTGGCGTGCTGTTTGTCGAATTTGTTTGCGTGTTAATAGAGAACGGTTTGACGAATTGACTTAAATTCCATGATTATCTGTCAGCATGGTCTAAGGATGATCTAATTCAATTTTTGTGAAAATCGGAGCAACGGTCTTGGAGGAGTTTAAAAAAAGTAAGTTTTTAAAGAAAACAAAATGGTGGACTAGTCAGTTAGTGATTGTCAAATAACGCGCAAGCGAATTCGACAAAAAGCACGTCGAAATAAACATTATGTATATATATATATATATATATGCTATATAAACGCAATGCTTTAGCATATACACATCAAACTTAGTGTACGTCATAATAACCGTGACCTGAGTGTACCTGCACAGTTTCAGCTCAGTACCACCTAGTGGTCAGGAAATACAATTCACAATTTTCCCATATCGGCCATTTTGGGCATTCGCCATTTTTAATTTTCATCGTAAAAAATGCTATAATTTACTAATTCTTTGGTGTAACGCTATGAAACTTGAGTGCCCTGCAGGTACTCAAAATGTTATGAGACAGCGCCCCCTTGTGGCCAAAACTTATAATGAGATTTCAAAAACTGCTAATAGCTTTTGATTCATTTTGCCTTTTTTGTAATGAAACTAGTCTTAATAGATTCTTGTCGAGAACATAGATACCAGTTTTTCATAGTTGGCCGAACTTTGCTGGCCAGATTTTCACCAAATTCAAGCAAAACCTGATAAGACAAATGCTTAGTCAGAAAAAAAAAACATTTTTGCATTTGTATTGTTGTCCATCAAATCAGTGTTTTTCACTAAAGGGCATCATTTTTGTTTTTTGCTGTTGTTGTGACATTTAAAATGTCTTCAGAGAAACCCTCTTGCTTCCTTTATCATGCCGTGTGCTGTAAAGTTTGAACAGTGATAGCGTATGCATCAGGCAGACATTGGTATCTTGACATTGACGTTGTCCATGTTCACTTGTTCGCTCTCTTCCAATCCCGCTCTTGCGTCATTCCTGGGAAAGCGTACGTCAGGGAGAGATATTGACAGAGGGATGGCCTCTATTTTCGTCGCATTCCTCGATCGGATGACTGAAGCAACTCCAGAACCAAACGCAGCTCCTTACGTAAGTCTTGAACCTGAATTAACCTTTAACCTTCACCTGTGACCTCTGATCTTAACCCTGACCCTAACCCTTCATATCCGTAAACTCAGGAATGTGTGTTTACTTTCAATTCATTAGGAAAATCCAAACAAAACCTGGATTGGACTAAACCTGGATCTGATTACCCTGTTCTTGAGTTTGTGCCACATAGTTTTGTGTTGCAGAAATAGTTTTAGTAAAACCCTTAAAATAAGAGACCTTTTAAAGGAATAGTTCAACAAAAATAAAATCTACTTCCCATGATGTTTTAGTTATGGTGAAGGGGACATAAATCTGCATCTGTTCCTCACACAAATGTGACTATTATATGACTTATGTTATATTATATTATATTATATTATATTATATTATATTATATTATATTATATTATATTATATTATATTATATTATATTATATTATATTATATTATATTATATTATTTTTCATCATATTGTTTGTTTCTCACAAAAAATTTATTTGTTTGTTTGTTTATTTGTTTATCTTTCTTTTTGCATGTTTTCCGCACACAACATTATATTATATTATATTATATTATATTATATTATATTATATTATATTATATTATATTATATTTATTATTTTTCATCATATTGTTTGTTTCTCACAAAAATATTTATTTGTTTGTTTGTTTATTTGTTTATCTTTCTTTTTGCATGTTTTCCGCACACAATATTATATTATATTATATTATATTATATTATATTATTGTTATATTCTATTATATTTTTTTCTTTTTTTGTCATGTTCTTGTGCAGATTTTTTTCTCACGCAATCATTTTATTTATTCATTCATTCATTCATTCATTCATTCATTTATTTATTTATTTATTTATTTATTTATTTGTTTGTTTATTTATTTATTTATTTATCTGTCCTTTCTTTTTACATGCACACAAAAATGACTCCAGAAAACTTGAAAATTGAAAATAGTGGAATAGTGCACAATTCAAATTGTTCTTCTTTATTTATTTAGTCATTTTGTTATACAGGCATGCTTTTATTGGGATTAAACAATGACGTAATGGTCATTTTTGATGTCTTTATTTGCACTGGTGGGTTCGAGTGAACGTTTAGAGAAATTAAACATTAACGAAGCTGCGGTTTCCACTGAAGCGCGTCTTCATTGGACTTGTTCATTAGTGGATCGGGCCGGATGCCAGCTCACAGCTCAGTATCGGACTCATCAAACATATCAAATTAGGAAGGTTGGCAACGTTCTCATGCCTCACATTATTTATCACACACTAATGCCGCCCATTCTTCTAATTGAATGTGGCACGATAAATTGATCAAAGCAAGAAACATCCAGAGGAATTGTATTCCGAGGTCATGAGCAATTCATATTGAGAGGTCATGTGAAGTTTTACAGCTGCATCACTGAATCTTTCTGTGTGTGTCCGAGATACGGGATCCGTCCTGATCTGATGCTCCGGGGTCAAAGGTCGAGTTCTGAAGCCTGTGTTGAAGAAACCAACTAGTCCAGATCAAAACCCTGATCAATCATTTCTGATTAACTCATGAAATTCTAAGTTTTTACATTCCAAAAGCAATGTATATAATTACAAGACACATTTGCATAATTTAAATATTTAGCAAAATTATTCATTTAAAAAAAAAAGTTTTATTTTGGAATGTTTAAAAATGTAAGTTACAATTTTTTTGAGTAAAATCTTGATTGCTAATCTTTAATATTAAGAAGCATATTTTGTGTTTGAACTGATGTGAGTGGATGCAAACATAACTTTATGGTCCTTTTTGCAATTTTCAGATCGTGTCAGTGCCGTGCCATATTTATGTTCATTGTATGAGGGAGGAAATAATGATAGAATGATCAATGTTTCTCAACAGGATGTTTATTTACATAGAGCTAGACTTCATCTTTATGTATAGTTTGTAGGTCCAGATCAAGATTAAGAAGAACAAATACTGTAATTCAATATGTTACCTGTAAGTATAACGTTATTATAAAGCATGAAGGCCATGATTTTAGAGGTATACTGCCCTAACGAAAGACAGATTTATTTATTAATGCGCATCCATACTCTCATTTACTTCATAGATGCACAAAGGAAATAGGTTATAATATACATAAACCAAAATGTTTACATTTTTAATAAATAGTTATCACCATGCTAACATCAAACTTAACTGGAATCAATAGTGAGTTTCTAGTATTCCAGTGTTTCATAAGGAAACTGACTACAGTGTTTTGCATTGAACTGCGAAAAAAAACGACCTGTGTCAAAGTTCATCGTTGTTCCTCTAAATGTGAATGTTATATTAATATGGACACAATCATTTCTGTTCTGCTGCTTTAAAGGCCGTTCGCATATTTGTTGAGTTGTGCCTGGCATGCATTGTGTCTCCTTCACTTCACAAGCGCTGTTGCATCACAGTTGAATAAACAAACCCTGGAACTGACGGAAAGCATCCGACACAGTGTAACTGTACAGTGGGAGTGAAGGGTCAATCAGAGAGAGTTACACCGCCCCCTACAGGCACCACACTGCCACACAACAGCCTCACAATCACACAGGGCTGATAGTGGTGGCAAGGTGTTGCTATACAGTTTCTCCCATGCATTGTGTTGTTGTTTTGTTTTAGTACTTTGCTATGCAGTTGCTAGGTTGTTATGAGGGTTTTCTGGGTGGCTGGTTGCTGTTCAGTGGCTAGGGATTTCTGGGTGGTTGCTAGGACGTTGCTAGGTGGTTGCTATGAGGTTGTGGGTCACTTCTGTGATATTTTGGTTTATTGCTAGGATGTTGCTAGGGTGATCGCTGTGCAATTACCTGGGTTTACTGGGTGGTTGCTATGCAGTTGCTAGGGAGTTATGAAGGGTTGCTAGGGTGATCGCTGTGCAGTCGACTGGGTTTTCTGGGTGATTGCTATGCAATTGCTTGGGTTTTATGGGTGGTTTATATGCAGTTGCTAGGATGTTATAAGGGGTTGCTAGTGGGTTTGCTATTCTGAGTGGTTGCTATGCAGTTGCTAGGGTGTTATGAAGGAGAAGTTGCTAGGTTTATTGCTATCCTGGGTGGTTGCTATGCAGTTGCTAGGGTGTTATGAAGGGTTGCTAGGGTGATCGCTGTGCAATTACCTGGGTTTTCTGGGTGGTTGCTATGCAGTTGCTAGGGAGTTATGAAGGGTTGCTAGGGTGATCGCTGTGCAGTCGACTGGGTTTTCTGGGTGATTCCTATGCAATTGCTTGGGTTTTATGGGTGGTTTATATGCAGTTGCTAGGATGTTATAAGGGGTTGCTAGTGGGTTTGCTATTCTCGTTAGTTGCTATGCAGTTGCTAGAGTGTTATGAGGGAGGGGTTGCTAGGGTGATTGCTGTGCAGTTGCTAGGGGGGTTGCTATGCAGTTGCTAGGATGTTAGGAGAGGTTGCTAGGGGGATTGCTATTCTGAGTGGTTGCTATGCAGTTGCTAGGGTGTTATGAGGGAAAAGTTGCTAGGGTTATTGCTATCCTGGGTGGTTGCTATGTAGTTGCTATGGTGTTATGAGGGAGGGGTTGCTAGGGTTATTGCTATTCTGGGTGGTTGCTATGCAGTTGCTAGAGTGTTATGAGGGAGGGGTTGCTAGGGTTATTGCTTTTCTGGGTGGTTGCTATGCAGTTGCTAGGCTGATTGCTGTGCAGTTGCTAGGAGGTTGTAGTAGGTCAATGCTGTGATATTCTGGTTCATCGTTAGGGCATTTATAGGTGGTTGTATAGGTTGGCACTAGGGTGTTCTGAGGGGCTGATAGGGGGGTTGCTATGCTGTTACTAAATGGTTATTGCTCAGGCATTGTTGTTTTGCTTTAGTGCATTGCTATTCTTTTGCTATGAGGTTGCTAGGGTGATTACTATGCAGTTACTATGATTTTCAGGGTGGTTGCTATGCAGTTGTTAGGGTGTTCTGGATGGTCGCTATGCCATCGCTGGGGGTTGTGTGTCATTGCTGTGATATTCTGGGTGATTGCTAGGGCACTGCTTAGTAGTCGCTAGAGTGTTCTGAGAGGTTGCTAGGGTGGTTGCTATGTAGATGTTTAGGTGTTCTGGGTGGTTGCCAAGTTTTTGCTATGAGTTTGTGCGTCATTGCTGTGACATTCTGGGTGATTGCTAAGGCGTTACTTTATGGTTGCTACGGTGGTTTCTACGGTGTTCTGTGTGGTTGCTAAGGCGTTATTTTATGGTTGCTATGGTGGTTTCCACGGTGTTCTGAGTGGTTGCTATGTGGTTACTATGGCATTATGATGATTTTTTCATCATTTTTTAATTATTTCATGAAGTCTTTGTGATCTTCTCTAGATATGGCTGGGTGCTTTTGGAGGTTTTATCACATTACTAGGAGCACATGTACTAGTAATGATTCACTTAGCAAGAACTACTATCTAAAAAACACAGTCAATGAAAGAAAAACATGTTTATTTTGAAGATCGGTGGAGTCTGTCCACTCTCAGGTTGTTTTGCTCAGGAATTCTTGAGCGTGTCGGAGATCGCCGGTCTTTGAACTGGCAGGTCCAAACACACCTGTTGAATGAAGCTCTACTCACCTCTCCATAAACGAAGCTCCCTGTCCTAACCGTTTTGGCCCTAATTACCCATAATCCTCAGTGAGCCTCTAAAAGTCAGCCAAAAAGCGCTGTTGGAGAATAGGGAGTCTGTCTGAAGATTAGAGCGTTCGGTTCTCTCTCAAGTCTAGAAATGATGACAACGGTTCCTCAGACTTTGATTTGGCTGTTTAATCGGCGGTTGATGTGCTTTTATGTCCGAGTCTTTGAGCAGTGGATGAGGCCTTTCAAAGTGCCGGGAATTATTTTTCCCAGTTGTGGCTGGAATAAAGTGATGAGGGAAAAGCCGATGGTGTATGTGATGTTCTTAGTACATGTGCAACAAATCAATGACTCAAACCATGGCCTATCAATATAAACTCTTAGTATTGCTCTATCCAAATACACAAACTCTTCAGGCTACACAGGCTATGCTTTATATTCTGATTGTGACTCCAATTCAAGTACACTCAGTCCTTGTTTTTGTCTGATCCATTAATTCTAATGGATAAACTCATGTGGCCTTCCATGAATTGGGGAAGCCCATACAAAAATGTAATATATGGCCATATATGTACTTATATTTTAAATAGCATGACATATATGTATACATATATTTGACTTATCTGAGAACACAATATATGCCTGCAACACATTTATGTGTCCAAACATGTGAAGAAAATATTTGAGTTCATCCATATATGATACCATATATCTGCATATATTACAGTATAGTATTGTTTTTTCGCATATATGGACAACATTAAGTATAAATATGTCAAGTCAAGTCAAGTCAAATATATTTATATAGCGCTTTTCACAATACAGATTGTATCAAAGCTGCTTCACAGTATCAATCAAAACAACTTAACAATGTTTGTTTATTACTGGAAAAAAGACATCCAAGTTTGGTAGAGCTGATCAATGGTATGATTGGTTAATTAATTTGAATATCCCCAACTGAGCAAGCCAAAGGCAACAGTGGCAAGGAACCGAAAAACTCCATCCAGTTCCCTAATGGTGTCCTAACACCCCATCAGATGACCCAATGGAGAAAAAAAACCTTGGGAGAACCCAGGCTCAGTCGGGGGCCAGTTCTCCTCTGGCGTTTATGAACTAGAGGCCGAATTTACAGTAACTGTAAGATAAAAAATTTATATGAATGCCTGGCTAAATAGATGCGTCTTCAGTCTAGTTTTAAACTGGGAGAGCGAGTCTGAGCTACGAACAATATCAGGAAGGCTATTCCAGAGCTTCGGAGCTAAATGTGAAAATGCTCTGCCTCCTTTGGTGGATCTGGATATCCTAGGAATGACCAGAAGCCTCGAATTTAGTGATCTTAAAGAGCGCGATGGATTGTAAGGCGATAGAAGATCCGTTAAATAGACTGGAGCTAAACCATTTAGAGCTTTATAAGTCAAAAGCAATACCTTGTATTTAATACGGAACTTTATAGGTAACCAATGAAGTGATGATAAAATCGGTGTTATATGATCATATTTTCTTGATCTAGTAAGAACTCTAGCGGCTGCATTTTGGACTAACTGTAGCTTGTTTATTGAAGATGCAGGACAACCAGCTAATAAAGCATTACAGTAATCTAGTCTCGAGGTCATGAATGCATGAACTAACTTTTCTGCATCAGAGACTGATAGCATATTACGTAGCTTAGCAATGTTTCTAAGGTGGAAAAGGCAGTTTTTGTAACATATGAAATATGCTTTTCAAAAGACAGGTTGCAGTCTAATGTAACACCCAGGTCTTTTACTGTAGCGGATAAAGTAACAGGGCATCCTACTATGTTAAAGTCGTGCTGTGAAAGGTTTTGTGGACGGTTTTTAGAACCGATAAGTATTACCTCTGTCTTGTCTGGATTTAATAAAAGAAAATTACGCGTCATCCAATCTTTTATATCTTTAACACAATCTGTCAATTTGGATAATTTAGCGTATTCATCTGGCCGTGATGAAATATATATTTGAGTGTCATCAGCATAACAATGGAAACTAATTCCATGTTTCCTTAGAATATTACCAAGTGGCAGCATATATATTGAGAATAATAAAGGGCCTAACACAGATCCCTGCGGCACTCCATAGTTTGCCGAAGTTATAATCGATTTTTCTCCATTTAAGTAGACGAAATGGTAGCGGTCAGATAAGTATGACCTGAACCAGCTTAATGCTTGTCCTTGAACACCAGTGTAATTTTGTAGTCGATCTAAGAGTATTGTGTGATCTATAGTATCGAACGCAGCACTAAGATCAAGTAAAACTAGTACTGAGATACAGCCTTGGTCCGAAGCTAAAAGTAAATCATTTATGATTCTAACAAGCGCAGTTTCAGTGCTATGATGTGGCCTGAATCCAGACTGAAACTTTTCATAGCTGTCGTTTTCTTGCAAGAAAGAGCCGAGTTGAGCGGACACAACTTTTTCTAATATTTTTGACATAAATGGAAGATTCGAAATGGGTCTGTAATTTGCTAGGTTATTTGGATCTAATTGTGGTTTCTTAATAAGAGGTTTTATAACTGCCAGCTTGAACGTTCTTGGAACATGACCTAAAGATAAAGATGAGTTAATAATATTGAGAAGAGGCTCTTCCACTATAGGTAACACTTCTTTCAGTAGTTCAGTTGGTATAGGATCTAATAAACATGTTGTTGTTTTAGATGAAGTGATAAGTTTATTTAACTCTTTTTGTTCTATGGTTGTAAAGCATTGTAATTGTTCTTGCGGGGTGATAATTGCGGCCGAATTATAAGGCGCGAGCAAAGATCGAACGTTTACGATTTTGATTCTGATGCTTTCAATTTTCTCGGTGAAGAAGTTCATGAAATCATTACTACTAAACTGTAACGAGGTATTTTGTTCAGACGACGTCTGTTTATTTGTTAGTCTAGCCACGGTATTAAATAAAAACCTTGGATTATTTTGGTTGTTTTCTATTAATTTGCTGAGGTGCTCAGCCCTGGCCGTTTTAAGTGCCTTTTTATAAAGTGACATACTGTCTTTCCACGCGATTCTAAAGACCTCTAAATTAGTTTTTTTCCATTTACGCTCTAAATTACGGGTTTCTCTCTTTAAAACATACGTAGTATTATTGTACCATGGTGCTATACTTTTTTCTCTGACCTTTTTTAATCTAATGGGTGCAACAATATCCAATGTTCTAGAGAGAATGGTGCTCATAGTGCTAGTTAGTTCGTCTAATTCATCTGTTTGTTTGGGTTCAGGCAGCAGCTGAGACAGATCAGATAAGCTATTTGAGAAATGATCTATGGTGGATGGACGAATTGTTCTACCTGGTCGATAACGTGGCGCAGCATGACATATTACAGCAGTGCGTAATATGCAAGTTACCAAGTAGTGGTCAGTGACATCATCACTTTGTGGAATGATATCTATATCGGTTGGATCGGTTCCATATGATATAATTAAATCGAGTGTATGATTAAGACGATGAGTTGGTCCGGTGACGTTTTGCTTGACCCCGAAGGAGTTTAATAAATCTGTAAACGCAGCCCCTAACGCATCATTTAAATTATCTACGTGTATGTTAAAATCTCCAACAATTAATGCTTTATCGACGTTGACCAAAAGATCTGATAGAAAGTCAGCAAACTCTTTTAGGAAATTGGCGTAAGGCCCTGGAGGTCTATATACGGTAGCCAATGCTAGAGATAATAGGGATTTTTTTCTTACATCTAAGAGCGTAACATTTAGCACAAGCACTTCAAACGAATTAAACCTATGACGAGTTTTCTGAGTAACATTAAGGATATCTCTGTAGATTGTTGCAACACCGCCGCCACGACCGATCAGACGGGGCTCATGCTTATAACAGTATCCTGGCGGAGTAGACTCATTTAGACCGAAATAATCATTTGGTTTAAGCCAGGTTTCAGTAAGGCACAGAACATCGAAATTATTATCTGTGACCATTTCATTTACAATAACCGCCTTAGATGTGAGCGATCTAATGTTTAGAAGACCTAGCTTTAGAAATTGTTTTTGTTCACTAATAGCGAGATTTTTTGTTTTAATAACAATTAGATTTTTTCTAGATCCCGCAGTAGATTTATTATTTGATCTTAGTAAACGAGGAATAGACACAGTTTCTATGCAATGTTCTACACTAGTATTAATATCAATTAAATTGGTGCAGTAGAGACTGTGATTTGGATTTTTGGTTACTAGTCAAATGGTATTTAACATCTTGGAGATGTTATCCGACAGAAGATCTGCCCCGATTCTACTTGGGTGTAAGCCATCAGCGCGGAAGAGCCTTGGTCGCTCCCAAAACAGATTCCAATTATTTACAAAAATCAGTTTCTGCTCATTGCACCATGACAATAACCATTCATTTAGCGCAAATAATCTACTGAACTTTTCATGCCCTCGTCGGTACGTAGGAAGCGGTCCAGACACAATAATCGATGTTTCAGGCGATGTGCTGCGTACCGTATCGATAAGGCTCCTGAAGTCTTGCTTCAGAACCTCCGTCTGTCGCAGCCTAATGTCGTTAGCTCCCGCGTGCAGCACAACAGCTCCGACGCGCTCGTCACCGTTCAAGATCTCAGTTACCCGCGCAGTGATATCGAGAACACGAGCACCAGGAAAGCAGTGACTGTGCACCTTACTTTTACCTAACGTAGCGTGGACGTGTCGGACGGTGGAATCGCCGATGATCACAGCATCGCGTTCCGTTTCGCGAAGAGGGGAGAAGCGGTTCTGAGTGGAGATCTCGAAAACTGGGAGGGGCGAAAAGATTCTTGTCCTGGCTCGCGGCTTCCGCGGAACCACCCAGGCTTCGTGGTGGTGTGTTGGAGCCGGAGTGAATGAAATCATGGCTGATCGTGACCTGGACGCTCGGAACCAATGCTGAGAAACGCACGGAGTAGACGAGGTCAGCGGGTTACTAACGTTAATCACTGATCCGTGTGCATCAGCGCGTGATGTTTCAAGAGCTAAACGCCGGTCTCTCAGCTCAGCTTGTCTCTCTAGAAGGTCACGGATCTGCTTTTCTACAGCTTCTAATTCAGACTGCACCGCGAGCAATTCAGATTTGTTCTCATCTGCACCAAAAGGTAGATAACATACACCTGATATATTCGCCATTTTAACAGATGGACAGTAAGTTAGCAATGATGCAACCAGTGATGCTATTAATATTTATACTAATTTATGACTCAAGTCTTGGGTAAAAACCGTCTTTTTAGTGGTATGGGTGTAATGTAGACGCACGATAGACGGGAAAACAAACAAACTCACAGCAGGCAACGAGGCTGACAAAAGCAGTCGATCGCAGGGCGAACAGCAGTGAAGCGGTGTCTCGCTCTACGACCAACAACCAATGTTCCAACCGTATTTGCGGTTCCAGCCGTATAATGGCTTGAGACGCGTCTGGCCAACAGTCTGAGTTGTAATTATGAGTTAAATGATGGTTCAGAACAGAATAAAGAGAGAAATACGGAAAAACAGAAGGAAATACGAAGCTAATACGAGGCTTAGACAGCCACGACGCAAACAAACTCACAGCTCACATATATGACATACATATTTGTTTCCCACATATTTAATAAATGTATGTAAACATACATGCATGTGATACTGATGCATTGAAATAAGTACATATATGCATATATACATATATGTGTCTTACATATATTTAACATTTATGTGCATATACGGGAAAATATATGTCACTTACATGAAAACAGCCATTTTTGCTATATTTTGAAATATATGTTTCATATATGTCTATGTGTTTTATATATATGAATTTTGCATATATTCTCATATAGGCAGCAGACATACTGTACATGGGCACTGACATTATATATGTAATTTACTTACAGTATATTGACATATATTACATTTCTGTATGGGAGTGCTCATTCAGTGTCCAAGAAACAAGTAGTAAGGCTTTTTCTAGACGTCCGTTTCTCAGCTGGAAACATGTGAACAATATTATTAACATTATAAACATTAACCTCATGATTTTCAGTTTTGAAACAATGTGTATTGTGAAAAAAACGCTTTACAAATAAATTTGACTTGATTTGAAACAAACTCATTTTAGGTCACCACCGTTTGTGAGTCAGTATCAGTATTAGATTAATATGATTCCAGTACAGAAAAGCGAAGACTTTACTCATTGCAGACATGATTTATTTTCATTTCTTTTTCCATGCAGCTGGTTTAGTGTATCCCAGATTCCCATTCAGGAGAAACACACAGCCAACACACAGTCTACAGCCAAATGCTCCATATTCACCACTGAACCGTCAGAATGAGAGTGAGATTAGAAACAGAAATGACCTTTTAACTTGTTATGAATTAATATAAAAATGGGCTGTTGAACTTCTTTATCCATATTCTGCTGAACTGAATTGTTTTGAAGATGCTCGATAGGACAGGTTGGCTCAAAAATGAAAAATTCAACTTTTTTTACTCTCCCTCGTTATTTTTTTAAAGAATAGTAATAAGAACTGCATTGAATTGAGTGAGTAAACGACAACTTTTTTGCACAGACTTTTCCTTTAAATACCATCAGTTGAGTTTATACCTGTTCAACCCTGTATATCTGACTTTTCCGTCCTCTCTGTCTGTGTTTGCCTGGGATTCCTGTGAAGGAAAAGACAGTCGGAGTGAATCTGAGAGTCTGTTAGAATCATAATGTTTGTGGAAGAGAGACGCCCACTGTCTGATGGCTTTACAATCTGACAAAAACCAGAACTGCTTCAGATTTCATGTGTATTGCACCTTATGAAGCGTGTGGGCCGTTTTCTAAATGCTGTTCTGGCATGAACACATACACTACCGTTCAAAAGTTTGGGGTCAGTAAGTTCTTTCACTTTTATGAAGGAAATTAATGCCAAGTTCTGTCATGAAACTGATGAGTCCTTAACGCAAACTGATGATATTCACAGCGATATATACTTGCCACAAGCTGATTGGTTTATGTCACATATCTATAGCCAATGAGTTGCTCAACACTTAAATACCTGGTAAGCATTCATTGTAGTTTCAGAAACCCTCCACCTTCCCCAGCTCCACCTGTATAAATCTGCTATGGGAAATTTATATATATATATATATATATGCTATTTGTGCAGCATAATATCTGCATATGTATTACTTTAATGTCACTTTCGATCAATATAATGCATCCTTGCTGAATAAAAGAATAAAATCTCTGAAGATATTTAGCATGGTAATGGATAACACAATGTTAATGCATTTGGTTTCGGCAGAATAGATCTGGAACTTGCAGAATAGACTTGCAGAATAGATCTGGAACTTGCAGAATAGACTTGCAGAATAGACTTGCAGAATAGACTTGCAGAATAGACTTGCAGAATAGACTTGCAGAATAGATCTGCAAGTTCCAGATCTATTCTGTCGAGACCAAATGCATTAACATTGTGTTATCCATTGCTAAATATCTCCATTGCTAAAGATTTGATTCTTTCATTCAGCCAGGATGCATTATATTGATCGAAAGTGACATTAAAGTCATTTATAATGTTACAAAAGTGATAAATAAATAAATGCTGTTCTATTGAACTTTCTATTCATCAAAGAATCCTAAAAAATAAAACATATGACGGTTTCCACAAAAATTTTGACTTTTCAACATTGAAAAAATAATCATAAATGTTTCTTGAGCATCAAATCATCATATTATACTGATTTCTGAAGGATCATGTGACACTGAAGACTGGAGTAACGATGCTGAAAATTCAGCTTTGATTACAAATTACGTTTTGCTATAAATTAGTACATTTTACTATAATTTACAAGATTTTCTCGATTCACCTGCCACATACACACATATACACTTTCTATCTGAAAAAAAAACATTATTATTTTTTCATCTGTTTCCATCCGTGCCGTCCGCTCCACCTCCACACTGAGTCAGTGATGCCGGAAACCCCAGCGAGAGGAAACGTCCCGGAGGCGTCGGGTGACACTGAGGTAAAGGAGCCGTGGAGTGGGCGGGATCGGGGTGTGTAAGAGCTCTTCCCCAGGGGCCCGTAAGATCCTCCACAGGGTTTACTTCCTTCCTTTAGGAAACCCCACCCACTCCCTTCATCAGACACCATAACGAGCCCAGCAGAAGTCCTGCACTTCAGCCATCTGGGGCAATGCATAGGATGTTGTATTGCAGTGTTACTTTGAAAAGTAATGCATTACAATATCCCTTAAAAAGTAACTTAGTTACTTTTTTTAGAAAAGTAATGCGTTACGTTACTTTTTTTTCACCTGGGCTTGTTTTTTTATAATAAAAAAGTTACATTTTTGGGCAAATGTAAAGACCCTTTCACACCAAAAGTGAAATAATAAGCCTCAGGCTGAAGGAAATGCAGATTCAAAGGCGCCGCTCAAACAAACCTGGATAATGGAGGAATAGGATGCAGGAGAAAAAAAGTTGAACACTTTTCCAATAAAAACTAAAAAATCTAGAGTAATTTTTGCTTGTGGTTTAACTGAATCATCGAAGGTCAGAAGCAAGTACATTGGTAAATAAAGTGAGATTAAATGCATAAAGCGGTTTGTTTTATTAACATAACCTATTTAGTTATTGGAGGTTTGCATAGTATTCTGATTCTGCATTTCACTGATTTTATTCATTTATTCATTTATTCATATTCCGAGGAATATTGAATCTTTTTTTGTGCAAGTGAGATGAGTAAATCCTTGCTCACTTTTAGTCTAGAACTACAATAACCATCATGTTTACACACACACACACACACACACACACGCCTCTGCACTTCCATGTGTCTCAACATAGGGACAAGAGAGCTGTCAGTCAATAAATGTGAAAAACTAGTGTTACTTATTTGAAAAGTAACCCCGATATTTTGTTGTAAATTTTAAAAGTAATGTATTACTTTACTAGTTACTTAAAAAAGTAATCTGATTACGTATAGCTCAAAATTTTCATATTCATTTTCACATTTGGTACCTCGGTGATTGTAAAACCCTGCCTTTATAAGCACTAATAAACAGCTGATATCCTAGTAATATACAGTGCCTAGCATAAGTGAACACACCCATGCTAAAGTTGACTAAAAAGAGGAATAAAAAATCATCTTTTCGAAATTGATCTTAATGCCTTAATTTGAAAAATGAGGAAAAATCCAACCTTTAAGGACACCAATTTTCTTTGTAAATGAATAATGTATCGTAAATAAATAAATGTTCTTCCTTAAAATACAGGTTGCATAAGTCAGGACACCCCCTATGTTAAATTCCCATAGAGACAGCAGATTTTTATTTTTAAAGGCCAGTTATTTCATGGATCCGGGATACTATGCATCCTGATAAAGTTCCCTTGGCCTTTGGAATTAAAATATCCCACATCATCACATTCCCTTCATCATACCTAGAGATTGGCATGGGGCACTTTCCATAAGATCATCTCTCAATGCAAATCATACCAGCTATTAGCCTAACTGTAATAACACCATGCTAATCTCGAGGTATGGTGAAGGGAATGTGATGATGTGGGATATTTTAATTCCAAAGGCCAAGGGAACTTTATCAGGATGCATAGTATCCTGGATCCATGAAATAACTGGCCTTTAAAAATAAAAATCTGCTGTCTCTATGGGAATTTAACATAGGGGTGTCCTGACTTATGCAACCTGTATTTTAAGGAAGAACATTTATTTATTGACGATACATTATTCATTCACAAAGAAAATTGGTGTCCTTAAAGGTTGGATTTTTCCTCATTTTTTAAATTAAGGTATTAAGATCAATTTCCAAAAGATGATTTTTTATTCCTCTTTTTAGTCAACTTTAGCATGGGTGTGTTCACTGACACTATCCACTGTACATGTTAATAAGTAACTTTTTTTTCTAATCATACTCTCATTGAGCCCCACTAAAATGAAAATCCTAGAATCGCCCCTGACTTAACTCAAGTTACTTGTAATGACCCCCAACACTGGCTGTCTGCAGCCCAGTCTCAGTGTTTCTGGGCTGTCGGAGCTCCAGACAGGTGAGGGCTGTTGTGGCGCCAGGACTTTTTTCCGTGGCCCGCGGCCAGAAGACCCACTTTTATCCTCCTGGCTCCAGATTCTGCCACACCGACCAATGAAAACAAGAGCTCGGCGTGATGCAGCGGCCTGGAAATCTCCACTGGGACGGGATGGCACCACCGCTCATAATTAATTTTTATTTAAAGGATGGGAGAGGCATTAAACTCCTCGTCACATGAGGGAACGGCTGCCAAAAAGTGTTTTTGGAAGTGGCTGTAATACAGTGGATTTACTGTACAGTAATGAAAATCGAATGTTTCAGAAGTCATATGGTGGATTTTAAGGAATCAGCCAATGTTAACATTTTTAAAGAATCGGCACTGGTCCAGTTAGGCCAATTTTTTAAGCAGCTCTTATTTTTTTGTCTTATTGTTAAATGTTAAATGTCTTTGTGTCTGATTTAACAAGTGCTAAATATTTTTGTTATTTTAATGTTTCATCATTTTAATTATAATCTGTTATTATAATTCTAGATTGGAGATTCATGTGTATGGAAACAACAAACCAGATGTGCCGTGATATTGGTTATCAGCTATAAAATAAAAATGGCTAGATTTTTCTAATATTTTCAGAAGAAAATTGTTGCTATGTAGTAACTAGGATGTTCTGAGTAGTTGCTGTGCGGTTGCTATGGTGTTATGGTGATTTCATACTGGCATGAAAAGAGACCCCTCTTAAGTCTCTGATATTCTGGGTGGTTGCTAGGTGGTTGCTAGGGTGTTCTGGAGGTTGCTAAGTAGTTACTAGGGTGTTCTGAGTAGATGATGTGCGGTTGCTATGGAGTTATTGTGTTTTCTTTCTGTCTAGCATGAAAAAAGTCCCCTCAGATATTCTGGGTGGTTGCTAGGTGGTTGTTAGGGTGTTCGGGGGGTTGCTATGTAGATACAAGGGTGTTCTGAGGGTAAGATGTGTGGTTGCTATGGTGTTATGGTGATTTCTGCATGTCTAGCATGAAAAGAGTCCCCTCTTAAGTCTCTGGGTGGTTGCTAGGTGGTTGTTAGGGTGTTCATGGGTTGCTATGTAGTTACTAGGGTGTTCTGAGTGGTTGCTGTCCAGTTGCTATGGCGTTATGGTGTTTTCTTAATCTCTAGCATGTAAAGAGTCCCCTCTTATGTATCTGATATTCTAGATGGTTGCTAGGTGGTTGCCAAGGCGTTCGTGTGGTTGCTATGTAGTTACTATGGTGTTTTGAGTGGATGCTGTGTGGTGGTTATGGTGGGGTGGTAGGGTGGTTGCTATGTAGATGTTGTTGCTATGCCATTGCTGGGATGTTGTGGGTCATTGCTGTGATATTCTGGTTGATTGCTAGGGCATTCTAGATGGTTTCTATGGTGTTCGAGGGGTTGCTATGTAGTTACTAGGGTGTTCTGATTGGATGCTGTGTGGTTGCTATGGCGATAGTGTGTTTTCTAGTGTGAAAAGAGTCCCCTCTTAAGGCGGTTGCTACAGTATGTATTTGCTAGGGTGTTTGGGTGGTTGCTCAGCTGTTGCTAGGTGGTTGCAGTGATATTTTCTGTGATTGCTAGGATGTTGCTAGGTGGTTACTATGCAACTATGCAACTACTGTGGCATAATGGTGATTACCTCCAAGTCTCTGCGATCTTCTGGTCTGGTCCACAGGTGAGTGCATTCACTATTTACTATATCAATCAAAAAACATTGATATTGGTGCTTAATTAGTAGTATCATATTGCTTAAAGAATTAATATGGACTAAGAATGGACTTTGTGCTTTGTTTTCGGACTGCATGAGAATCACACCACACTCTTACTACTTTTTACATTCTACTTCTTTCTTGGATACTGAATGAGCTCTTCCCTAATTCATGGAAGGCCACTTGAGTTTTTCCCTTAAGTTCACGAGTTTCTGCTCCGGTGAATCCCCTCAGGATTCCCCTATATTTCAGAGAAGTCTGATTCATCTGTTTGTCTGATCCCACATATGATCTGATGGCAATGTGGGATGAAATGAGCTTTCTGAGATGTTGACCTCAATCTTTCCGTCACACTGGAGAGGAATGTGTGTTGGAGCATGTAAGCCAAAGATGTGGTCCGCTGGTGAAGCTCCTTGATCTGTCAAATATAAGCCACCAAAGTGGAGAATCACGTTTTTGGAGGAGCGTCTGGGAGTATTTGGTAGATGTGATTTTAATGAAGTCTTCTAGTCCGTGGCCATCACAGCAAGGCTCCAAGTGTAATTGGATTTGCCTCATTGAGTTCCAGCTTGTTATGGCCAGAGACTCCCTAAAAGATGCTGACGAGAGCATTGAGCTCTTGTGTGAGTTATAGATCAACCCCAGACCTCCAATGTATACTCGTGAACCAACCAGCATCCATGTAAACCAAGGTCATTTGTAGCACTTTCTACGGTATTTGTGCTCGGATCCAAAGAAAAGAGACGTGCGGTCGGGTCACCCACATTCTGGCATCATCTTGAGTTGCAGTTGATTCATTATTTATGGCCCAAAACCATTTCATACTGGCCTACCGGAGAGGGAAAAGATGTGTCAAAATCTGCTCTGTTGAGCCAGTGGCCCATTTCTGCCTCATAAGAGAACAAATCTCTTTGGTAAATCATAATTATTACATAAGTTATAATTAAAACACAAAAAGTAAAAAAAAAAAAAGTAAAAAAAAAGGGCATACTTCATGAGATAACTATTATGAGATAAACTATGAGATAAAAAGCCAAAATAGACATAAGTCATAATTATAACAAAAAGTTAAAGTGAGATAAAAAGTCATAATTATGACATAAAGGTGGAATTAATGGCACACTAAGTCATAATTATGAGAGATAAAAAGCCAAAATTGCCTGAAAAATGATGAGATATAGATTAAAATATGTGACATAAACATTGGAAATTATAGCATAAGTCATAATTGTTCGATAATTGTGACATAAAAGTGTAAATTATGGCATACCAAGTCATAATTATGAGATGAAAAGCCAAAATGGACAGTACAAATTATGAGATATAAAGAAAAAAAAATGTGACGTAAATATGGAAATTATGGCATACCAAGTCATAATTATGAGATTTTTAAAAAAGCTAGAATGTACAGTAAAAATTACATAAATGTGGAATTTATGGTATTCCAGGTCATAATTATAAGATAATAAATGATCACACAACAGTTATTTGATGTCATAATTAAAACTTTTTAATCCATGTGAAACTGTGGTCAGTTTTAGCACTGTATATTTGCTTCTCCAACATTCCCTTATTATTATTTCTCTAAAAGTCACACAGAAGCCTTATCTGCGAAGTGTGTCATATATCTCAACCCAAAAGTTTGGAAACTTAGGATGGGGGACAATCCCATTGGGGCACAAGTCATGTGACCTGCTGTGACTTCTGAAGTGCTTTATACAAAACCCAAAGTCAAAGAAGCATTGCATTAAGATGATGTGATGTGACCAGTTTGAGATCATTGAGAACCAATTTAGACCTTGCATGCAATATTTTATGAGTGTCACACACGTTGTAGAGTCCCAGTAATGCTGAATCACGAGGGTGGCGTTGCCTTCCTGAACCCATGATGTACTTCCTCAGAGCAAAGCGTTCCTGATTCCCAAGGTTTGCTTTCCTGCTTCCATTATGGGGTTTATTAATGATGTCACACCCTTCCAGGAACCCGACGCAAGGCCTCCACCTAGAGATGCGTATTAAACCGTGTCATGCATGTTTTAAGCCAAGCTGGTGTTGCCAAACAATAGGGGGGTTTCCTGTAATGTGGCAAAGATGAATGGGAGTATGCATGACTAAAGTTTGGGAACATGCTGTGAAAACTAGAGTGAAACGATATCAATAAACGGTGCCGTCTAATAAACTTCGACATTGTGAAGTTTCCTCTCAGATACTCCAAGGCACGTCAGATTTCCTTCCTTTCCTCAAGCTTTGGTGCGTTATTAAGGAAGCTTCCAGGGTCGAAACAGTGACAGCATAGGATATGAGCACACTTTTATGTCATTGGCACATTTAATATTCATCTCACACCACAGCTGGGCTCTAAACATCAGTTTCCAGGAGAAAGAGTTTGAGAAGCATTAAAGATAATTATGATTCTACAATTGTGACTGTCAGACCTTGAACTCATCAAAAACGTTGCGAGGGAATAATATACGGGCCATCTCAATGCATTTTTGAACAGACTGTTTATTGTTCTTATGTTGACAGAAAATGTCTTATATGATCATAGCAAGTGATTTTCATTGCAATATGGAATCGTATGAATCCTGCAGCTGTTTTATGTGACCTAGTTCTCCTGGAGTCTGTGTTTCCCCACACAAACTGTGTGTTTTTGTCTGCAAACATCACTAACAAGATTTTTGGGGGATTCTGGCATCATCTTAGTTTGATTTGACTCATTATTTATGGCCCAAAACCATAATTTCATACGGCCCTACCAGAGAGGGAAAAGATTTGAGAAAAGCTGCTCTGTTGGTCCTGTATGGAAGCAGATTTCTGCCACAGAAGGATAAGAAATGCTTTGATAAAACATAATTATGAGAAAAGAAGTTAAAAATGGCATGTTGATATTGAGATAAAAAGTCATAATTTACCAACCAAAGTTTTGTCATAAATGACTTATCATAGTTTCAACTGTTTATGCCATGACTTTTTATCCCATAATTATGACTATTGAATATTTTTGACTTTTTATCTCATAATTTTTCCCCTCATAATTTTCCCTTAGTATATCATAATTTCAGCTTTTGTCAATTATGACTTATCTCACAAATTGACTTTTATTTCATATTTTTTACTTTTCATATAATAATTTCGACTTTGTATTTTATAATTTTGACATTTTATCCCATAATTATGACTTTTTATCTCATAATTCTGTCTTTGTATTTCATAATCGACTTGTATCCCATAATTATGAAAAATTGTATCCTATTATTATTGTCTTAGTATCTAATATTTGTGACTTTTCATGCCATACTTTTTATCTCATAATTATGTATATCATAATTTCAAGCTTTTGTCAATTGTAACTTATCTCATAATTGACTTTTTATCTCATAATTTTGACTTAGTTTTTCCTAACTATGATTTACCAAAGCATCATTTTTTGTCTTATGTGGCAGACATGGCCTTCCACAGGTGTTGAAGAAGAAGAAGAAGACGTTTTATTTATATAGCGACTTTCCGTAGCTCAAGGTCGCTTTACATTGTACATTACAATACACTTACACACACACATTACAATCACATAAGGACACATATAGTCACATGTGTCAGGTTTTGCTTGAGGAATAAAGGTATTTTAAATCCATTGTAATCTTGTGGCTAACTCAAACAGAAGGCTAACCTGCGTCTTCCTAGAATTACAGCATTGTGCGTCGTCAGCCCCGCACGCTAACTTGGATTAGATGCTAACGCTTACAACACATAAAGGCCATGTGTAAATCCAGGATCTACTACGGGTCTGTGTGTCAGTTTAACCTTCCCTAATATCACTCTTCTACAGGGATGATGACGTCTGTTTGCTATCCTGAGAGCTAGCGTTAGCATTGGCTCCAGCGTTAGCGTTGAGCTCTGGCTGTCCTCCATGTCATTAATCGCAGTTCAAATACAGCGTTCTGCTGCCTCAGCGCTTCTCTGCAGTCTCCGTTTCAGACCTGCTTCTCTCTCCCTGGGCGAACATCTGCAATAAATGAAAGTCTTTTATCGTATAAATGTTGAAAAAAGGAATATGGTGGTAAATTAGGAGGGGGGGGGGGTCCGCCTACATGGTGTGTCTGTTGGATTGAATATCAGGCTTGATCTGTACAGCACTGAGCTGATGTTCTCAGACCTGACGGTGTGTGGAAAACCACCAGTAGACCTGGATAATCTGCTGCTTAAACAAGTACTTCAGTATTCTGTCATCATTTACTGTCCCTCATGCTGTTTCAGAGTCTTACCTGTTATGAATGCATTAATTATGCCTTGCAATGCACCTTATAATGCATCTCATGAATACATGTAATCACTGTTATAAAGCATTACACCTTTAAAAAGTGTAAAAGTTGCTATGGCATGCTGGTAGGTTGCTAGGGTGTTGCTATGCGGTTTCTAGGGTGTTGCTATGCGTTGTTGCTAAGGTGATGTTATGCCGGTGTTGCTAGGATGTTGTTATGCATTTGCTAGGGTATTCTAGGTGGTTGCTAGAGTGTTGCTATGGTGTTGCTAGGATGTTGTTATACATTTGCTAGGGAATTCTGGGTGGTTTCTAGGGTGTTGCTGTGTTGTTGTTGTTAGGGTGTTGCTATGTGGTTGTTATGGTGTTGCTATGCTTTTGCTATGGCATTCTGGGTGGTTGCTAAGGTGTTGCTATGCTGTTGCTAGGATGATGTTATGCAGGTGTTGCTATGCGTTGTTGCTAGGATGATGTTATGCAGGTGTTGCTAGGATGTTGTTATGCATTTGCCATGGTATTCTGGGTGGTTGCTAGGGTGTTGCTATGTGGTTGCTAGGGTGTTGCTATACTTTTGCTAGGGTATTATGTGTGGTTGCTAGGTTGTTGTTATGCAGTTGCCAGGGTATTCTGTCAAAAATTCTACCTTTTAAAACTTAAAACTATTTCCAAATGAAAACCTTCAAACTTAAAGCTGTTGAAACTACTTCAAATTTTCTGGCTAGGCTTTCTCAAGCCAACATTAAAGTTTGTCTACATCTTTTTTATTGATTTTTTTTTTTTATCTATTTGAGGTGTTCGGCCACTTTATATCGAGAGTGACCCCTAAATGAGGACAAGGCTGTGACACCAGTGACACTTCTTGCTCGTCTCATTACCGATTGTGACGTCCCACTTGTTTTGAGTAATCAGAAGAAGAAAACTCAAACAAGTAAAGGCCGAACCGATCCAAAAAAAGCCTCCACCGTCATAAACCACTTTTTCCGTGACCCAACAATACGATGTTGAAATAAACAACAGGGAATAGGTTAAAAACATGGCAGAAGTGATTGTTTAATTGTTGCATATTTAAGCGGTGAGAGATTAACTGTGTGTGTGTGTGTCTCTTCCGAAAACCATGTGATCTACGTCTTTACTAACAATATGGAACAACCTGTTTGATGGTTTAAAATGCAGCCGACTATAATTTGGATGGGATCCACAGAGCGTTTCCTCGCTGTCCCAAATGAATGATGCTCAGGATGGATGGATGATCATTCAGTTGCTCATCCGATGAGAGGAGCAGCTGTGAGACTTGCAAAGCCTCTATTATTAACCCTGTAAAGCCTGACATAAGAAACAACAGCCAAAAAAATCACTGAACCTTTAGACAAAAAGTTTGCATGTGTTTTATGTTTTTTATCATATTCCATACATCAGACTTTGGCTCTTATAGTAGTGAGAATATTGAGCTCCGTTTTATTCAAAAATATGCAATTTGTTGCAGATGCTGATATTTATATGGACAAAAACTAAGATTAAATTCTGGTGCTTGTAATGTGAAACACTGAGATCTTTATAACAGATATCGTCACTCGATATCTGCCAATAAAATGTATTAGTAAGATGATATTTAATGCTTAGTTTTATGATCAACGCACTGTAGTTTAAAAAAATGTAATACAATGATGATTAAGAGATGAACAAATAAATCTTCCTCAAAAGCCTGATGATCATATTTGAGGCAGATTTTTCTAAAAATGTATGTGTGGATAATCAAGTAAACCTGAGTTGCTTCAGTGTTAAGAGTAATTTAGTGGCTTTAGGAATTCACAATATTAGGCTTTATAGGGTTAAAATGTGTCCTTTCCCTTCTTCTACAGCTTTTATTACAGCATTGGATCCCGGTTCACTCTCTTACGGTTTCCTGCTTTTTGCATGGGATTGGACAGTTTCCCGATCTGTCGCTCCACGTCACTTGCTCCTGATCCGAGGGCAGGGAGAGTTGAGGAACTGGGATTTGAAGCGTGTTATTCTGGAGCCGGAGCCACAGGCTTTTCCTTCCTGTGGTTTAATGTCCCACTGACCGGCGTCTGGCTTTCATCTGAGCGGGAAATATCTGAGAATATGTGAGAATATGTAAGAATATTTCAGAATATGTGAGAATATGTGAGAATATTTGAGAATATGTGAGAATATCTGAGAATATCTGAGAATATTTGAGAATATCTGAGAATATCTGAGAATATTTGAGAATATCTGAGAATATCTGAGAATATATGAGAAAATATGAGAATATCTGAGAATATTTGAGAATATCTGAGAATATCTGAGAATATTTGAGAATATATGAGAATATATGAGAATATATGAGAAAATATGAGAAAATATGAGAATATCTGAGAATATTTGAGAATATCTGAGAATATTTGAGAATATCTGAGAATATATCTGAGAATATCTGACACGGATCCGCTTGAGATGTTGCACAAGCCTCGGGGAAGTCCGGGGAAATCATCAGGCCGGATGGAAGGATACGCTCGGGGTGTGTGTGTGTGTGTGTGTGTGTGTGTGTGTGTATACTTAACTATATTTGGGGGACAAATTTGTACCTAGAAGTGTACCCAAAACCTGACAGAATCTCCAAAAACCTCCCTTTAGGGACGTCCTTATTTGTAAATCTGGTATAAAAATAAAATAATTAAAGGTTTTTTTAAAATGTAAAAATGCAGAAAGTTTTCTGTGATGGGTAGGTTTAGAGGTCGGGTTAGTGTGTGTGTGTGTGTGTGTGTGTGTGTGTGTGTGTGTTCATGTTTATATTACATTGTGGGGACCAAATGTCCCCACAAGTGTAGTAAAACCTGAAATCAACTACATTGTGGGGACCAGCCAGCGGTCCCCATGAGGAAAACAGCGTATAAATCATACTAAGTAATGTTTTTTGAAAATGTAAAAATGCAGAATGTCTCCTGTGATGGGTAGGTTTAGGGACAGGGGCAGTGTAAGGGGACAGAATATACAGTTTGTACAGTATAAAAACCATTACGCCTATGGAGAGTCCCCACAAAGATGTGTGTGTGTGTGGTGTGTGTGTGTGTGTGTGTGTGTGTGTGTGTGTGTGTGTGTGTGTGTGTGTGTGTGTGTGTGTGTGTGTGTGTGTGTGTGTGTGTGTGTGTGTGTGTGATGAGTAGGTTTAGGGGTCGGGTTAGTGTAAAGGCATAGAATATACAGTTTGTACAGTATAGAAAACCATTACATCTATGGAATGTCCCCATTTAGATAGCTAACTAAACGTGTGTGTGTGTGTGTGTGTGTGTGTGTGTGTGTGTGTGTGTGTAAGGTGTTGGGGGGTGTGTGTGTGTGTGTGTGTGTGTGTGTGTGTGTGTGTGTGTGTGTGTGTGTGTGTGTGTGCTGTATACCCCCAGTTAGCTTTTTCCAGTATCCAAGAATCCAAGGTACATTTACTTGAGAAGCAAAATAACTTCAAATATTAAGTCTTGCTTTTTAAAGCATTTATTATAATTAAAGTGCCCCTATAACACATAAAATATATAGTGCAAATAGTCAATAATTTGCATGCTCCAGCATTTAACCCTGTGAATTTTAGGGCGTCCCGAAGACACGATTTAAGGAATTGTGCAGAAAGAGAGTTTAAAGGTAAAGTGTGTAATTTGCATCAAATAGATTTGCATAAATAATGAGGGCTTGTTTTCTATTGGTCAGACAATAAATAAATAAAAACGCCATTGGTTGAGGCAATATTGCTGCGTTGGGTCAGTCACAAATGCACAAAAAACACAGATGTTTTGAACTTGTTCAGGGTAATCAACCTACAAATGCTTTACTTCTAGTTGACTGCATATTAACCTTAGGAGAAAATATTTTCATGCATAATAAATAACACACATGACCTTTAATGCTCAGTGTGAGGGGTTAAGCTGCAGACTCCTTCTTCTCATGTGACCAGTGCAGAAAATATAAATGTGGAGCAATTATAGGAATTCTGACATGAAATATCGCGTGGAATGTTCAGCTGAGCATGTGTCAAAAATCAGACATATTACAGGCGAATCGCTCCGAGAGACCAGAGTGTGTGTTTGGGCAACAGCGTCTTACTGAACGACCAATCAGAAGACATTAAGTGCTGGACGACCAATTATACGAGCGTGTGTGTGTGTGTGTGTGTGTGTGTGTGTGTGTCTGTCTCTGTGTGTGTGTGTGTGTGTGTGTGTGTTGAACTGCTGTCTGATGATATTAAGATCTCTTCATATTTTAATAACTAGATTTTTTCTTACTAATTTCTTACAAAGTCATTTTGTACCCCATTAGCTTGCTTATT
>JAVALU010001693.1:112500-167500 GCA_030770095.1 Gila robusta
ATAATAATTATTATTATTATTATTATGTTTTTGTTTTTTAAACTATAGGCTAAGTCTAGTTTTTCTCTATATCCTCATGCAAAATTTACTGAAAATCTACATTTCAAATCTATGATTTCAGAATATTTGCATATAGCTTTTCTTACTGTATTGCTTGTATGTTTCAAAGACACTCATAATGAATTTGTAATGTACTTGTAACACAAATAAAGTACACTTTAATATCACTAAGCATATAATTAGTCCCTACACAGACATATACTTAAATTATACTAAGTATACTTAAAGTTGTTCCAATTTAGTACACAAAATAGCTACACTTAAAGTTATTCTTTACAAAAATTAGTTGTTTCAAAATAGCACACTTCAAGTTAACTAGCAATCGTAACACACTTGAAGTATACTGATAATTAGTTTTTACCAGGGAATCACTCAGAGCTTCAGCTGAACATCTTTATTTAGAGAAAAGACCGTCACACGTGACGGTGAGTAAACGAATGTGCTCTTCTGTTTACTCTAAGGCTCCTTTCTAACTCAACATGGCCCTTTTTGAATCAAGTGTGTCCACAAATATAGATTTGTGATTCCAGGCTTTCCTGTTTATGTCAGACGCTCGGCTTCGCCAAAGTCTTGCAATCCAGTTGTTATGGTTTGGTTTCCCGAACAGGCCGTCAATGTCCCGACACGTGGTGTTTCCTGACGTCACGCATTCGCGTTGTCCCGGCTCGGGTTTCGGGAACGCTCGTGTTGTGCCGCCGGGCCCGTGATTGAATTTAAAAACAGTAAATCTCATCTGAGAAGCAGGAACATCAAGAAACCCGGTTTATGGCTCGTCTCGCATGTAACCACAAATCTCTCTCAGCTGCTGTCGATTGGGCCTGGAGACTCTTAATTTGAAGCGAGACCAAGAATGCTTATCGTAATAACAGACGCTTGCGGACGGGATAAGACGGGCTGAAAGATGAACGTACACCTAATATAAGTCATAAAACTGGCCAAAAGTCAAGACCAGATAAACATGGTCATCCAGAGATCAGATCAAATGATATTTTGTCATCATTTACTCTCCCTCGTGTCATTCCAAATCCTCTCTTTCTTTAGTGGAAAGACAATTTTAGTGGAAAAAAGTGTTTTTCATACGAGAACATGTCATTCATTTAAGTCTGTTTCTCACAAATATATTTTGCAATATAGTGCATAAATTATATTGGGACTTTTCAACTCACAATTTTGAATTTTTTGCCCCTATTATAGCTACTTTTTCAGATATTTCCATTCACGCAGAGCTGTTTGTGAATGTAAAAGCTGTTTTACAGATCAAAGTGCAGATTAATAAAGTTATTGTCTCCTAAAAGAAAGAAGTGATTCTGAACTGAAACGAGTCGTCAGTAATTCAGTCTCACTTCCTGCTGAACCTAGGTTTCTAATTTGCATAATCCCAGCCTCTGGTCCTGATTGGCTGAGCACTTAGCTCCGCCCTCAAACACTAGTGTATCTGAGACTGGAAGAGTTTGTGTTGTTCGTGTCGAGAAGACGCTGTTTTCTGAGATTGATACGGTAAAACCCATGCCATCGTTACTGTTCGTATCACTGTGATCAAGAGCTGAGATTCAGATATGATAATGAGCGTTTGCTTTCTGACCAATCACAGCAGAGCAGCTCTCAGAGAGGCGGGGCTTAGAGAGACTGAAAGCGTTTCAGACACTGAGAGAAAAGAGTGGAGATTATGAGGAAATTAATGTGTTTTTTGACTTTTGATGCATGTGAACCTGTTGTAGGAGACATTTTTTTATAAAGAGCCGGTTCTTGATTCCCAGTGAACCCGTGTGAGTGACCGAGCGCACTGGTTTCCAGCACTGTGACGATGTGTTTATGGTCAGTCTTAACATCAGCATCACCACAGGCCTGATGGAGACAGTTCCACGAATCACTCGATCCGAGCGCTGGAGTAACGCTCCAGAAATAAATCTGTGGAAAAGTGAACAACATCAGGATTAGCGATCGGCTGGACACTCGCGCTGCCAGGAACTGGAGGAACCGTATGGAGCGTTTCGTGTCAAAACAACGTCTGTATGTGAGGCACAAAACCTCCTTCATCTCATTACTGGTTTGGATGAACTTCACAGAGCGAGTGAATGGTTGATATCTTAAGGGACGTGCTTCGTATTAATGTAAAATCCCAAATGTTTAGTGGTGGAACTGGCCTAGATTCCTTAATATTTCACAATACATGTGACAGATCTAACAGGGAACGTTCTCTCAAAGATATGAACAATCGTTCGTCCAGTAACATTAACAGATCATTCATTTAAAGTTATCTTTAATGGTCTCAAAAAATTAGCAGAAAAACATTATTTAAAAACATTGGTCATGGAAATAATTTTTTTAAATGTTACTTGATTGGGAACGTTCCAAGAACATTCAAAAGTATAACGTTTCCATAATGTTAGAAGAAAGATCAAATATAATGTTTCTGTAAACGGGACGTTTTGAACGTTCATTCAGAAATAACATTTTCATAACTTAATATGAACATTAATACATTAATACAGCAAGAATACATTTTTGTTATTTTGGGGGTTTTGGCCTGTGTTAAGACTGGATAATCAAAATTTTAATTTTAAGAGTTAACATAATTTAATAAGTTACAGAATATGAAACATAAACACTGTTAGTTTATGCTTTGCTTTTATCCAAAGCAACTAACAAATATTGTGTATAATGTTTCTGTCTCTAAACAGCTGATTTCACCAAGTTAGTGTTCTTTTGAACATAGTTAGTGATGCATTAGTGTGAAGTTTGTGTTTATTAACTTTATTAAAATGCATGTCGTGATTTTCAGCATACAAAATCAACAGCTTTTTGTAGAGCGTCTTTGTGTAAGTATACAGTATATATGATCATAAACAGATTTAACAAGTACTATTCTTTTTTTTTAAGAGAAAAACATCAACACACGTCAGTGTTTACTGAAGTTCTCTCACAGTTTTATTGCTTTGTTATGATCCTCTCAGTTTGCCAGTCCATATACCAGCTTATTTTCCTGCGGGTATCTTGGAACAAACAAAATATTGCACTTGGAAAATATTTGACCCCACAGGCCTGCTTATGAAATATTCCTCTGGAGAAGATCAAATTGAAAAGATGACTGTGCCAGCATTCATTTCATTTAAAGGAAAAATACTCCAGTGTTTATGCGGCTACTGCACAGTCTTTACTCACATCTTTGACTCATTAAACCACGAGAAATTAATAAAAAACACTTACATCACACCTTCATACTCGCCGTTATACATATGTATATAAACTTTAAATGTTTCATCAAAGATGTAATTCGCGTGTTTTGGGTTCTCAGCGGGAACTCGAGCCGTAAAAGAGGCCAGAAGTCTTAAAACCAAAGCAAAACACTGATAGCATAAGTGTGTTTCCCAGCGGCTCGAGGCTAACGTTTGTGAATCGAGTGAAAACAGAAGCTCTGCGTGGGATCTGAGGTCTCTGTGTTTACCGGGATCGGTTCTGTGTGTCCAGATGTTCTGCACATCTGGAACGTGTGCGGATACACTGAATATATAAAGAGAGAAATGTCATGCGTGCACACATGACACAGAGTTTATATACAGTATATATATAATCGGACACCAGATATAATTTGTGATATTGTTTCACTAGTGTGTGCAGGACACTATAGTTCATTTATGTAAGTGAGGAGAGCAAAATCAAGTAAATGTGACATATTATACGCAATAATTCTTCATACAGTGACTACCAGTAACATTGGGACCAAAAATGATTCAAACTGATCATGTTTTGCTGAAGTGTTTTTTCTTTAATTGCTAATGCAGCTTTTTACACCACAGACTGAACAACATGAAGCATTGCTTGGTGATTGGTTGAGCTAAACTGGTATTATCTAATTGTGTAGTTAAATTTAACAGCTGACAGATATTCAACATAATTCATGTGTGAGAGTCTAACAGAAGGACGGACAAAACCAGCGAAATATATTATTACAGTCATATTTTACAACCATTTTCTAGCGAATAAACTGTGATAATGTGAGAAATGTTGACGGTCAAGTCACCTTTATTTATACAGTGCTTTTTACAATACAGAGTGTTTCAACGCAGCTTTACAGAGATAACAGGAAAATAATGCAACCAAGTTTGTATAACTGTACATAAATCACAGTGTTGTAGTAAATATGATCAGTGTATAACCTCAGAGCTCGTGGAGGATCGCTGGTCTTACGAGGTTCAGACGGTTTTGCTGTAGAAAACATGACTGGGATTTATAGTTCCTGAAGCCAAGCGTTGAACTCTCTAACCTGAACACACACATAAACACAAACACATGTTGAACATGTACAGTCGTGTGTGTGTGTGTGTGTGTAGATCTGACAGAACTGACCCAGTTGGCTCTGAACCAGCGCCGGTTTCAACAGGAAAACACAATCTCAATGTCATAAACCTCCTCATTATTTCTGTCTCGTTTCAGACGCTCACGTGTTCGAAGCTGAACATGAACAGCGACTGGATCTCACATCAAAACTATTACTTCAGAACAACTCGAGTTCTATACATTATATTTGAGAATGATCAGAATCTATTTTTTTGTTTTTTTGCTTTGTTTTTCACTACATTCAAACAGGGAACGTTCTGTCGAAGTTATAAAACATTCTTCCAGTAACGTTAATAGAACGTTCATTTTGTGATCTGGTCTTTAATGATGTTCTCAAAATGTTTTTTACTGAAACGTTTTTTAAATGTTACTACTGGTTTCAGAACGTTCAGAAAACATTCAACAGTAACGTTCCCGTAATGTTTTAAAGGGATAGTTCACCCAAAAATGTAAATTCTGTCAGTAATTACTCTCCCTCATGTTATTCAACCATTTAAGACCTTCGTTCATCTTCGGGACACAAATTAAGATATTTGTGATTAAATCTGAGAGCTGGATCACTCCTCCATAGGCTTCTAAGGGATTGAAACTTGTTCCCCGAAAAGTTATTAAAGACATCGTTAAAATAGTCCAAGTGACTACAGTGGCTCAATCTTAAAGGATAATTCCGGTATTTAGCACTTTGAGTCTGTTTTCTAGTTTGTTTTGGATGAACTAGAGTGATGGACAGAAATTTTGACAATGTCTCGACTTTTTGACTCTTTTAGGATCGCTTCAGAGTGTCTGTCTACCGGCATGCACAAACATGTCATTAAAACAACTCTTAACGTTCGTTTTCAAAACTGTGCAACTCAACGAGTGTTAGTGGTGTTGGTTGAGTTCCAAAGCAAGTAGCGTAGCGAAATACAGTTTCTGTCGTGTTTTATTTGGCATTTTGTAAAATCGCATTGATTTCTGTTGGAGGACTCATTGCTCGTTGATATTACTGCGCTACCGCCATCAAGTGGTCGGGAGTGTGCTAACGCTGTTCACACCGGGACAAATTTCGCGCGCGATATTCACCGACGTTTAACACCTCGTGATTAAACAAAGGGCGCCAATGTGAGTGTGCACACCGACGCGAAAAACGCCACGCGTAAAAGCGTAATTTTTTAAAAAACGCCTCGGGTTCGTTTTTTTTTTGTTTGACGCGCCGCGTCAAAAACTATCCGACCAATGAGATTGGCGCTTTTGCTCACGTGTCTGGAGCTTCTGAAGTTACAGTAAACACAACTTGGGGGCGCTCAAACACAAAACGGTCTTGCCGAGCACACATACGTAACGGCGAAGAAGATATACGCCAAGTAGCGTCTACACACTGTCGGAAAGAAGACGAGGAAGATGCAAGCCAAGATAAATGTAGAGCTGCTGGTCTCGTTGGTGTCGGAACATAAGGAACTGTATGACAAACGCGACAGCGACTACAAAAATATTGATAAAAGAGAACTGTTGATGCAAATGGGCCTTGATGGTGAGTTTCATTTCACTTAATTGTCTTTCCGGGGTATTTCTGTTTTACATTAAGCGCCATCTAATGTCAGGGAATGAATTTGCATGTTCACTCGGCTCATCGTCAGCGAAAATCGCTTGGGTGTGAACACAAAAAACGCGTTGAAAAACGCTGGCGAATAACGCACGCCGATATTCGTCCCGGTGTGTACGGCCCTTCAGACTCAAATATCGAGCGGAAGTTTATACGCGGTTGTGAGGTATCTTAAAAAATAGTTCCACTATAGCAAATAACACAGATTGAAGTCATACATTGCGCCGATATATTTGTTTTTAATCATCAACGAACACTACTAACACTCGGTGAGTTGCACAGTTTTGAAAACGAACGTTAAGGGTTGTTTTAATGACATGTTTGTGCAAAAATGTTAGAGTTAATATTTGTGTTAATGATGTTAGAGTCAAAAAGTCGAGACATTGTCAAAATTTCTGTCCACCACTCTAGTTCATCCAAAACAAACTAGAAAACAGACTCAAAGTGCTAAATACCGGAATTATCCTTTAAGATTGAGCCACTGTAGTCACTTGGACTATTTTAACGATGTCTTTAATAACTTTTCGGGGAACAAGTTTCAATCCCTTAGAAGCCTATGGAGGAGTGATCCAGCTCTCAGATTTAATCACAAATATCTTAATTTGTGTTCTGAAGATGAACGAAGGTCTTACGGGGTTGAACAACATGAGGGAGAGTAATTACTGACAGTATTTACATTTTTGGGTGAACTATCCCTTTAATAATAATACAATGGAATGTTCTCTTAACATTCATATATCCAAGAAAAAGACAAACATTTTAAACATTTTAAAAACTGGATGTTCAGAGAACATTAAGCAATAATAATTTCCAGCCCGATCTCATAAAAGTGCGTATCTATACAACGAATGTTATTTCTCGTGCCATTTCTACGCCAAAATTAGTTTTTGCATGCATATGATACGCACTTTATGGCGTGTAATACGCACACACTCCACACACCCCTAATCCTAACCAAGGGGTTTTCAGTGCGTATCATGCACGCAAAAAAAAAAACATTTTGGGCGTATAAATGGCACGAGAAGTAACATTCGTGGTATAGATACGCACTTTCATGAGATTGTCATAACCTAGCTGGGTCATAAACTGGGAGTTTTTCCTGTATCGCTGATCCTGATGGAAATCTAGCAATCTTTCGGTCAATATTTTTTGCATTTCTTTGCAATTTTAGCTCTTTTCCAAGATGGCATAAAAAACTTAAAGTTTGTCGCCAATCGTTTGTTTGGAATTTGAATAAATTGATTGGAAGAACATCACAATCTTTCTAACCTCTAAAAACATCGTCATTTGATTCTTAATAATAATCTAACAAAAACTATGAATTGCTTGATTTTCTGACCAATTCTAAGTATCTTTTTATCTCAAGCTTCAGCACAAAAACACAATATATCATTCAGGCGTTTATTTTCTCTCTCCACCCTTCCCGATCAACTCTCGTTGAGTTTTCTGCCGGTCACTGAAGTCTGTCAGCAAGTCTGTGAAGCTCTTTCCAATCAAACCAGAGGACTAATGGCCGTCGAGTGTCTTGTTCTGGAAAGCTCATGCTTGCACTCGCGTAGACCTTAAACTCAATACTCTCGTGAGTGAGAAGCTGCAGGACCTTCACTGGAAAGTTTGGGATTCGAGTCATTGTCGCTTCAAAACAACCAGCTTTAATATTTCAATATTACGCAGAGGAGATTATGCTCTTTCATATCTCAGGAGACTTCAGCATTCGTGATGATCTTCAACCAGATTGAACTGGATAATATTTTGAATGTTCTGATCCAATTGGACTTCTGACCTGTAATGCTGCCCGAATCATAATCATAATCATAATCATACACTGCTGGATCGTTGGCCAGAGGAGAACTGAGACTGAGTCTGGTTTCTCACAAGAGTTTTCTCCATTCTGTCACTGATGGAGTTTTGGTTCCTTGCCTCTGGCTTAGTTGAGGATATTTAATATTCAACAATATTATTGATCTCCTGCATTGACATTATTATATGAGAACTGAGCTGGATGATGACATCACGGTTTAGAGCAGCTATATATATATAAATTAATAACTTTTTACAACATAAATGAACCATCACTGAACTTACTTAAGCTGGACTGTGACGCTATTTTCTTCTAGACACAAACTTTGTTGCATTATTTTCCTGTTATCTCTGTAAAGCTGCGTTGAAACACTCTGTATTGTAAAGCGCTGTATAAATAAAGATGACTTGACTTCAAAGCATTTAGAAAAGCAAAAGTTTTTAAAATCAAAAGGTTTTCACAATGAGGCCAAAATAACCATTTCTAGTTCCCCGAAGAACCTTTTAGAGATCAGTTCTTAAACAAACCATTTTTTCTTGGATTTTAAAAATCGAAAGAACATTTTTTCACTATAAAATTTGTATAGTGCCTTTCCAAAGCCCAAGGTCACTTCCTGTTTGATTGCAAGGGTATGGACGCTTGTTTCCGCCACAAAATAAACCATTTTAAAAGCTAATTGTGAGTTTATATCACACAATTTGGAGATAAAAAGTCAGAATTGCGAGATAAAGTCGCAATTACCTTTTTTATTTTTTATTCTGTGGTGCAAACAAGCTTCGATACAAGCACAGTTTGAGAAGCTCTTGAAGAGCCTCTAATGCTATAATGCATTATAATGCAGGACTTCTGCGATGAACTCTATAGTCCACCGTCTGTCTGTGTGTGTGTGTGTGTGTGTGTGTGTGTCTCCTCGGGTCTCTTTACGAGAGTGTGTGAGACTCTGATCCGGCACATGTTACACACATGTTCTCCCTGAGGCTCTACTGGACCTGAGTGAGAACAGGACCACAACAACCCTGAAGGATCCCTGTCCTGTGCAGACAAACTCACTCGAGAGAGACCTCGTCTGATCACAAGGAAAGCAGTTTCTTATTCTTGTCTTTCAGGAAAAATATTTAATGTACAAATAAATCAGAAATGTAGTTTTGTGGCCTTTAGTTCATGGACTATTATATCACAATAATACTGATGACATTATATCTATCTATCTATCTATCTATCTATCTCTATCTATCTCTATCTATCTATCCATCATCCGTCCATCTATCTATCTATCCATCCATCCATCATCCGTCCATCTATCTATCCATCCATCTATCCATCATCCATCCATCTATCCATCCATCCATCATCCGTCCATCTATCATCCGTCCATCCATCAATCATCCGTCCATCTATCTATCCATCCATCCATCCATCCATCCATCCATCCATCCATCCATCTATCTATCCATCCATCCATCATCCGTCCATCTATCATCCGTCCATCCATCAATCTATCTATCCATCCATCCATCATCCGTCCATCTATCTATCTATCCATCCATCCATCCATCCATCCATCAATCTATCTATCCATCCATCCATCATCCGTCCATCTATCTATCCATCCATCCATCCATCCATCAATCTATCCATCCATCCATCCATCTATGGTAAATGGTAAATGGACTATATAGCGCTTTCACAGACCCAATGGCCACCAAAGCGCTTTACATATTGCCTCTCATTCACCCATTCACTCACACATTCATACACCGACGGCGGTGTCAGCCATGCAAGGCGCCATCCAGCTCGTCGGGAGCAGCTGGGGTTATGTGTCTTGCTCATGGACACCTCGACACTTGGACAGGTGGAACCGGGGATCGAACCACCAACCTTTTGGTTTGTAGACAACCTACATGAACCACTGAGCCACTGCTGCCCCAGTCTATCAGTCTATCAGTCTATCTGTCCATCCGTCCATCCATCCATGTCTGTCTTTCTGTCTTTTTTTAATATTTTTAGTAACTATAATAACCCTGACTTGTTTTAATCAGTAAATGTATGGTTTTGTGTCTTATTTTCAGAGTAAATGAAGAGTCCCTCCTGTGGTGATCATCACGGAAGACTACACTTTTAAAAGTTTTCTAAATCTTGATCTGGTCGTAAGTTATCCGAGCATCTGCCACTGATTCCCGCCGGCTCCTTGATAAACAGCGGCTGGAGAACGTGAGCTTCTCATCAACACAAGCGGAAAGCCCAGCATTAGATCTGTGATGTGGACTTCATTACCCAGAGGCTTTATACCTGCAGATTCTCTTCTCCAGGATAAATCAGGGCTTTATCGTGTTACTGAAGTCCTGGGATCATGTGTGGGTTTGGAGCGCAGTCTATGAAAGATTTCCTCCAAGATCCTATGAACATTACGGATGATTCTGCTCTTTTTTGATGTTAAAATACTCATATTCATAGGCTGATTTGCTTTCAAAACATTGATCTTTCTGCATTTCAGCTTCTGTTTGCATGAGCAGTGCCAAAAAAAGAGTGAGTGTTAGGGAAACCTGTCAAAGCAATTGTTATTTTTTAATTAATAATTTAAAATAAGTTTTATTTTTACAGCGAATGTTCTTTAGAACTTTGTCTAACGCTCTCTCAAAGTAACATTAATAGAATGATCATTCAAAGTTATATGCTCTTATAATAAAACATCAGCATAAAAACGTTTCAGTTGGACGTTGTTCTAATGTTTTTTAAATATTACCGCTAGTTTCAGAACATTCCGAGGACATTTAAAAGTAACGTTACATTAATGTCTGAATAATCAAATGGAATGTTCCCGTAATGTTTGAATAATTTAAAAAAACGATGTTTTGAACATTCAGAAAAAACATTGGTAACAGTTTACAATAAGGTTCATTAGTTATTTAATGTATTAACTAACATTAAGTAATAATGAGCAATATTTATTTGTTACAGTATTTATTAATCTTTGTTAATGTTCATAAAAATACAGCTGTTCATTGTTTGTTCATGTTAGTTCAGTGCATTAACTAATGTTAACAAATACAACCTTTGATTTTAATAATGTATTAGTAAATGTTGAAATTAATATGAACTAAGATTAATAAATGCTGTAGAAGTATTGTTCATTCTTAGTTCATATTAACTAATGTTAACTAATAAACCTTATTGTAAAGTGTTACCAAAACGTTTAATGGGAACAAAACATTCTTAGAACATATTTTTGAACAAATTCTTCAGTTTTAAGTGCATCAGTGAATTATTCACAATATAACCAGGAACATAAATTGAGTTTCATTTCATGTTGATGTATTCAACAAAAATAGCCAACAGCATCAGGTCTCAGAGTCGATGTAACAGGAATAATTTCTCTCTATTTGTTCCAGTTTCCACTTTGCCTTTGAGTGTTGGATATCATATGAGTGTTCCTGGTTTACAGCCTTAAATAACAAACCTCCATGAAAACAGTCTGAATGAACACATGCATCTTTATAACGGATTAGTGGCATTTGTTAAGTCCGTCATCAGGAGCTGATACTGATCAGACCTCGAGACTTCAGTGTTTGTGCTCCACATGAATTAAAGCGTTGAATAATTAAATATGAGATGCTGTTCTCCAGACATCATCTGCACGGTATTATAAAGGAAAGATTCGTTAGATCTGTGAAAGAGAACACGCTGTTAAACGCAGTCTGAGGAAAAGCACAGTCCGTCCAACAGCTGATACTGTGTGTTTGTTCCTAACATGAACATCTGTGCTGAGTTCAAGGACACACACATTAAAGGTAAAACTAGAGTTTAACACGTTAAGTGATGTTTGCTGTTTCAAAACTCATCGCTGTGATGGAGGCGGTTGCCAGGGCGTTGCTATGTGGTTGCTAAGGTCCTCAGAGTGGTTGCTATGAGGTTGCTAGGGACTGAGTCTCTGAGTTTTTCGCCTCACCTGTTTTATCATTCAGCAAGCAGGTAATGATGGCAATTAATCAGTTAATTAATTACAGTGTGTGTGTGTGTGTGAGAGAGAGAGAGAGAGAGAGAGAGAGAGAGTGTGTGTGTGTGTGAGAGAGAGAGAGCGAGAGCGTGTGTGTGTGTGTGTGTGTGTGTGAGTGTGTGTGTGTGTGTGTGTGTGTGAGAGAGAGAGAGCGAGAGCGTGTGTGTGTGTGTGTGTGTGTGTGTGTGAGTGTGTGTGTGTGAGAGAGAGAGAGAGAGCGAGAGTGTGTGTGTGTTTGAGAGAGAGCGAGTGTGTGTGTGAGAGAGAGAGAGCGAGAGTGTGTGTGTGTGTGTGTGTGTGTGTGTGTGGGAGAGAGCGAGAGTGTGTGTGTGTGTGTGTGTGTTTGAGAGAGAGCGAGCGTGTGTGTGTGTGTGTGTGTGTGTGTGTGAGAGAGAGAGCGAGAGTGTGTGTGTGTGTGTGTGTGTGTGCGTGCCATGCATGCGTGTGTGTGTGCGCGTGCATATGTGTGTGTGTGTGCCAATATCAATATTATCCATTATGTGAAAAATATTATGTATTTAGATTACTTCTATTTTAATGTTTACTTTTAACATTATTTATAAAGCACTTTGATATATAAATAAACTTGCATAAGTGGACACTATTCACCATCTGAACAGAGTCAGTTTCATCTAAAACCGAAAGCACTCTTGGGAACCTGCATGAATTTGTAGGGCGCCGCGAGAGCACCATGTATGGTCTGTTCCCACACACACACACACACACACACACACACTCATCTGATGTCTGGTCAGCTGTAAAGCTTTCCCTGGGTTTGTGTGAGGATCAGCGGCTGGAGCTCTAAAGTTTCAGAGCCTCAGGAGAAGATCTTCTCAATCCCACTAGATTTCCTCTCGTTTCCATCGACTGACCTCTCGATGTCAGAGCTGCGTGTGTGTGTGTGTGTGTGTGTGACCTCCACACCATCACTGAAACGCTTCCAGACCTCCTGCACTGGCTCTTTCTGTAGATTTATTACACATGTGAGAATCGAAGATTACAGGGAGCGTTCAAAGTTATATACAAACGTTCTTCCAGTAACATTAATAGAACGTTCGCTCAGCGTTTTCTGGTCTATCCCATACACAGTAAAAGAAATGGACACAACGACCCTCTTGATTTCAACGGAGAAAAGTGAAGCCCATTAGAAGCACTCACTTCCTGATGGCTGAGCGACTGCAGGCTCAAACTGAGCTTGACGATGTAGATGTGACGTGACCCTGTCTGACAGTTGTAAATCTTCTAGTAGCTGTGCCAAGACAAATCTGAATCACCTAATTCCTCAAAAACGTTGTTGAAATATTTTCTCCCGTTGTTTTTATGGACTCTCTATCTATGGGCTTCTCCCTTGACTTTATGCCTCTATGTCCCCCCGATTGCCTCATAGACAGTAAAAGATTGCCTGTGAGCTTCTCCTCCTGTCTATACGGTAATTTCTCTACTGTGCGACAGAGAGTCGCGTGGTTATGACGCAATCGTTAGCCTATTTTTACAAAAACGGCTTCTATGGGGCCATAACGTAAGATACAAAGTAATGGAGCCTTTTATACATTGTCGTGTTTCTTTAGAAATAAATAATGGACAAATGAAGTCTTTGGACGCCTCAGATGTAAAGTTATTCGCTGTCAAAGTGACGCCAAAATGAATGGGAGTCAATGCTAACAGCAGGTGAAGTTCTGCTACAATGGCGGCTCCCGCGAGGCTTCAGTTTCCGGCTGATGGATTACACTCTTGGTCTATCCACCTTATTATTACACCCCAGGATACTTTTGCGCGAATTATGGGTGTAACTTCTGTTAAGCTGTAAACAATCAGAGAAAGGCTCGCTCTATGAACGCAATAATACGTTTTTTAAAACTGTGCACAATGAGATAATATTATTCTGCTCACTCTTCAACAATCGAACATTAAAAACACATTTAAAAGTGTAAAAGCATCAACAAGGTACTTTCAACAGACCATGAATAACCCCAAAAGAGCGATTCTACCCACAGCAATAACGGACGGGTTAAATATCACAGTAATACGTATTAACATATGTTGCCTCAATCAAAAATGTTCATTAACTTCAGCATCGCGTGATAGTGTTTCAAAGTGATTTCCGTCATTTTGACAGATAATAAATTGTATTTTCCTGTGAAAACAAACCTGGAAAGAGACGTGAGGATTTGAGGAGAAAAAACGAGAGATTCTTTGTGCATTCCAGTGAATTATTAATGGAAATATATCAAAAATTTGATCGGGAGAACAGACCACAAATGTAAAGTATATTCTTTTTCATATTATTACAGCGGATTGCAAAGGGAAAAAAGAAAATAATCGCGAGGAAAAGAATGCAGAGACTGAAAAGAGCTCTTGCCATATATTTTCTTGTTATAACATCATGTTAAAATACCAAGTGTTTCGTTATTCTCATGTCTGAAAAGAAATCATGAAAGGAAATTGACAGCTCATTTTGTCAAACTGATGGATCAGCTTTATTTATAGGGCAACCTTATGATTTGAAATTATTCGTTTTTCTGTCTTTTTGAATGGAAGTTCCCCAAACCGGAAGTGCCGCCCATAATTCAAAACTCATCAGGAATAAGGAGGATAAAAATATTATTTATACATCATTCATGGAATGTTTGTTTTTTTCTGAAACTTTTCAGTTGGATGTTCATCTAAGGTTTTTTAAATGTTACTACTTGTTTCGGAATGTTCAAAGAACATTCAAAAGTAACATTCTCATAATGTTTGCAAAATGGAATGTTCCCTTAACCAAAGACTTTTTTTTAAAAATTGGACATTCAGAGAACATTCAGAAATGACGTTTAATGAGAACGTCGTTAGCTAAACGTTCTTAGGCTATTTGTGATATTGTGATATTGATGTACACACATTCATTTGTTCACACTCATTAGTCGAGTCTACGGATGAGAAAAGTCTGTTGCTGCGTCTATATTCGCCTACTTATACTACGCCCTAAAAGTATGGAATCTTGTTGTTAAGAAAGAGTACACAAGCTTTGGGACAAACGTCATATAATTGCGTCTTTAACGGTTACTGTCTGTCGCATCTTATCACAGTAAACTGGCCTGTTACTCATCTTGTCACAGTTAAAATCCTCAATCTAATTACATTTATTTTCCTACTGTATCGGAGAGAAATCTCTTTCATGCAGAGACTCTCCTCATATTAATGCATAATGATGCATTTAAAAGTTAATGACCAAACGGATCTTTATAAAAGTCCACAATGTTATTGCAGATGAAATATAACACGGATAACTTTACATAAATATCAGGTTAAACTTTCATTAGTCACTCAAACCCCTTTATCTAAACCTCTCACCGTCGGTCGCGCATATCCGCCATGTTTTGTAGTTTCTTAACACTTTTTACTTGTGTTTGTAGTTCCTCCTCCAAGGTGCAGTGGATTGTGGGTAATATTAGCCGTTATAGTGAGCACGGATTCACACTTCGAAAATAGTAGACCATCAATGGAACTTCTGGCATACTCTTTTCAACATACTATGGTTTGGGACACACTTCTTCTAATCTCACACACTGTTTATAGTGCAGCAAATTAGTAAAAAAAATCGTTCACTTTGGTATAGAAGCATGAAATTTGGCACAGATACTCTCTAAGGGCCACTATTTTAGAAAAAGGTGTTGACGACTCAAAAATTCAATATGGCGGCCAATTTTCAAGATGGCCACCATTGCTATTCAATGCTTATTATATCAATTATTCAAACAGTGATCCAAGCATAACATTTGATACAAATACTCTCTAAAGGACATGTTAATGGAAAAAGATGCTTGTCCCTCAAAAATTCAAGATGGTCGCCATTTTTTAAGATGGCCACCGTTCCTGTCGAATATGAATTATTTCAATTGTTCAAATGGTGATGCAAGCATCAAATTAGGCAGAAATACTCTTCAAGGAACACTCTTTTGGAAAAAGCTATGTGCCACTCAAAAATTCAGGATGGCAACCATTTTCAAGATGGCTACCATTTCTGTCAAATAGTCATAATGTCTGCTTTGTCTGCCTCCTCTTCTTTGACCTGTCCGGCTTAGTTAAACTTGCCAGGGATATAAAATCCCCGCCGGCATAGCTCTCAGGTTCATTGGAGTACACAAGCCTCTCCACCACGGTAAGGTGCAGTCCACAGACAGGAAGGGCCACTGTTAGAAAAAGGAAGTGGCCAGTAAAAATTCAGGAAGGAAAACGCTTTTGAAGATGGCTGCCCTCCTTTCCTATGTTCATTGCCACTGTTTCCAAAAATTGATGTAAGGATTCAAGAGAAATGGCGGCCATCTTGAAAAAATGGCCGCCATGTTGAACATCTGGGTGGCCAACGCCTTTTTTCCAAAAAGTGACTCTGAGGGTGTATTCACACCAGGAAAGTCCGATAGTTCACTTGCTTTGGTCCGGACCAAATAATTTTTTTTTTTTTTTTTTTGGTACGGTTCGCATTCACACTGCTCTTTTTGCAAGTGAACCAAAATTTGTAAACAAAACCACACGTGTGCTAAGGTCGTCCATTCATTGGACAAGGATTCTCAAGTAGGGAAATCAGGAAGTGCAAAAAAGGCTTAACGTAAATGAACGCAGCATCATCCTTGTATTGTAGGCTAACTATCGTTACATTATATGAACTGCAAATGCTTTTTTTTGCATCTATGCGCGATTAGACTAAAGAGAAGGCTCTGTATGTGAATGTCCTGATGCACTCACTCATTCATTTATTCCATTCCAATGATGCACACACGACGCGCAGAAAGACGCGCAACAGATGTAATGTAGTAGGCTACAACAGATCACTTTCCCATAACGCAACTCCGACTACGGAAGCCTGTTAACTCAAAGGCGCAGTGCTTTCTTGCAATTGGGTCGGTTCATGTTCACACCGTAAACGAACCGTAAACGAACCGTACCAGAGTTCGTTTGGAACCGTACCGAGACCACCTCTTCAGCTGGGTCTCGGTTCGGTTGTTTGGTCCGCACCCGAGTTCGATTGCTGTATTCACACCTGCCCAAAAGGTCCGCACCAAGGGGGGAAACGAACTAGAGTTCGATTCAATCGAACCAAACAAGGCAGGTGTGAATACACCCTTAGAGAGTATCTGTGCCAAATTTCATGCTTCTATACCAATTTGAACGATTCTCTTGAAATATGCCATTAATCTGCTGCACTATTAGGATGGATAGTGTGGACATTGAGACGTGTCGTGTTTAATTCTCTTACCTCACACGCGCGGAAACAACCCGCTCTGCCATTTACTAGTCTTCTGGTGAACGCAGGCCAAACTGTGTCTTTATGGGCTAAGTGTGTGTGTAAGACGGAGAACGGTTGTAAAGTCTCAGCGTAACTTTAACACGCTTCAGCTGTGTGTCGCTCAAGCTCCCTACAGACGGATAAATCCACTGACCTCTGACCTCTCGCTTCACCTCCACCCGTCTCTCTCACCTTCATTTAATAACTCTTCATCAGTGCTGTTTACTAAGCCAAGCTTCACTATTGCTCATATTAGGAGATTTAAACACACACTTAACCTTGAGTATCATATGGTGATTTGTTATTTGGCACAACCCCTATTTTGTTTTTCTTATTTATACTTTGCACATTTGAGCTTGGAGAAACGCAATTTCTTTCTTTGTACACTATTGCTGTATAGTTGGAATGACAATAAAGCACTTTGAACTAAACAACTTGTAGGTTTTCCTGCAGTGGGGATTAATAAAATGTTCAGAAAAATCCGATTTTTCTCTGTTTAATCTGTTCATCATATAAAGCGATTGAGTCTGATAGGAAATTTTGTGAATTTTGTAACCCAATACACCCCTAGTAATTAATGACAGAATTTTAATTTCTGGGTGAACTGTTTAGTAGGCCTACTGTCACTGTCATGTTTCGTGTCATGGTCTTGTTTAGTTTTTTAGTCATGCCCTGCGTCTCAATGTCCACTATCCATCCTAAACAGTGTGTGAGATTAGAATAAGTGTGTCCCAAACCATAGTATGTTGAAAAGAGTGTGCCAGAAGTCCCCGGATGGATTTTCAAAGTGTGGATCTGTGCTCACTATAACAGCTAATATTACCCACAATCCACTGCACTTTGGAGGAGGATCCAGTTCAGAACTACAAACACAAGTTAAAAGTGAAAACTACAAAACATGGCGGATGTGAGTGACCAACGGGTTTAGATAAAGGGGTTTCAGTAACTAATAATCAACATTTAAGCTGATAAAAAATATTTATGTAATGTTATCCGTGTTATATTTCATCTGCAACAACAACGTGAACTTTTATAAAGATCTGTTTGGCCATTAACTTTTAAATGCATCATTATGCATTAATATGAGGAGAGTCTCTGCATGAAAGACCCGCGACTGCAGATCTGCGTTTCTCTCCGATACAGTAGGAAATAAATTACATTAAATGTGGAGGATTTTATCTTTGACAAGATGATTGACAGGCCAGTTTACGTGACAGGAATCGTGTAACTAAGTGACAGAAACGCTGTTTTATGACGTGATCGTGTGTAGCCTACTCTTCTGCTACACACTCACAAGTATGTACTTTTTCTTCACAAAAAGAGTACATACTTTTAAGGCGTAGTATAAGTAGGCGAATGAGACGCAGCAATGGTTTTATTTGTCACTGTTTTGTCTGTGTTCCAGTTCATCATTAGTTGCCATGGTTTCTGATTAGTTCACCTGTTCCCTGTTGTGTTTGTGTATTCAAGCCCTCAGTTTTCCTCTTGTTAAAAAGTAATGTAAAGTTGTGTTCTCGTCTGTGCTTATTTAAAGTAACTTTTGATTTTTTTTATCCTGCGTCATGTATTTTCTGCGGGATTCTACTTCAGCAACCCGTGACAAGTTCATATTGGATCCGATTTTATAGACTTTTTCCTTCGGAGCAAAGATGGCACATTTTACATATAAAACAAAACCAACACACTCTTACCTGTGAAAGGTTATCCCATTTCTTCTGGAGTTTAGTTCTCGGACCAGAGAATGCCAGTGTTGTGGCATCTTGGAAACACCAATTGATTTTTACTGTGAGTGACGACAGCTTCTGAAATGTTGACTGTTCCAAGATGGCGGACGAGTCGTCGAATGCGGCATCACATCTACGCATACCTGAGAGGATTGAGAACGCTAACACAACAAATGACTTGATGCAAGCTTGCGCTTTCTCTCTCCATCTCTTCTGGGTCTGATCGCAGGACTGAAGATGATGGACAGTTCCCGAGCCTCGCTGTGATAAATCACATGTGTTACTCCTGTGTCTCGATGAATCCAGCGGTATAAATCTGAGTGAGTCTCATTCCCCGTAACACACACACATCACCTGTGAACATTCCTGCCGTACCACATTTATCTATCTAAATCTCTCTTCATTAATCTTTCCCTCACGGACCCCCATAATAACTCAATAAGCGACTAGAGTCAGATTCCTCATGTGTGCACCGATGCTTCAAAAACGCATTAACGGCATTCTTTGTAATTCATGCGAGAGATGTGTAAAATATTTGCCATTTTACTGGAATATTTTTGCTTGTTACTCATTTTTCTGACATTTATGAACCATTTTAAAGGCTGTTTGGAATTGACTTGCACACATTAAGAAAATTTATTAAATAAAAACTATTTTGTGCTTTTATTATTATTATCATCAGCTGCTTTAAGACAGGGAATTATTTATTTTGTTTATTTGGTTGTCAAAAATGACACAGATATTAAAATTGTGAGATTTCCTGTAAAATGCAGTTATATTAAATATGAACTAATACTAATTATATTTATAAACTGATGTCTTTTTTAGCCAACAAAAATATGTTCTAAGAATGTTTTGCTAAGTTATGAAAACTTTATTTCTGAATGTGCCCTGAAGTTTTAAAATGTCCGTTTTTTTGAATGTTTTAAAAGAATTTTTAAATGTTCCATTGTATCATTCTTCAAACATTACAGGAACGTTACTTTTAAATGTTCTCTGAAAGTTCTGAAACAAGTATCAACATTTAATAAATGTTAGACGAACGTCAAACTAAAATGTTTCAGAAAAAACGTTCGATAAACAATGTATAAAATAATATTTTTGTGCTAAAGTTTTGAGAACATTTTTAAAGACCAGATAACTTTGAAGGAACGTTTTATTAACGTTACTGGAACGTTTGTTCATAACTTTGAAAGAACATTCCCTGTTAGCTGGGATTGTAATATTGAATATATAATATAAAACTGAATAGGTCTGGAGAAGTCATGTTAGTGGTAACACTTTATAATACTGTCCCTTTATTAATGAATAACTACACAGGAACAAATGAGTAACGCACTATAAACATTCTAGTAACTACTATTAAAGAAACTCTGATTAACAAATTAGTAAGTAATAGCGCTCAGTTGAATATGCTAGTTCACTATTAGCTAATCAATAACTACTATTTTTTTCATTCCTCCCAGAGAACTACTATATACAGGATCATAATTAACATGAATAATGCATCATTTATAATAAAAGGTAACGGTAACCCACTAGTAATGTCTTAAGTGTTACTACATCTTTCTAAAGGAACTAATAATTATGATCAGTATCTAAGGTGAAAATCATTGTAACACATTACTAATGACTAAAGTTACCAAATCCATCGGAAGGAATTACTATTCAAAATCTAACAAAAATCTCAAAAGCTTTCAATGACTTCAGTCAATATTAGGAACCTAACGCTCAAAATAATGAATTGGTTTGAGTAGGACAAACTTAAATTAAACTAATTAGTTCAGTCAAATTAACTTTTATGAGTATTTAGCACTTTCTTTTTCTTAAGCTTAACTTAACTTAAGTTCTTAACATAAGTTTAACTGAAACGGCTGGGCAGGGCCGGATTAACATAAGGGCTAGGTGGGCCCGCGGGATTAGGGGGCCCGTGATTGGCTGGAGGAAATGAGATTGTCAAATCATAGGTGGTTGATTTGTGTATAATAAAATAACAAGAAGTAATTGGAAAATGTGCCTGACTGATATAATTCACCGCCCAATCAAATTAACTCTACAATTTGCGCCATGACGTTGGGAAACGCCTCTTTTCGTTATGCTTTCATGTAGATAGAACATGGGTATAAATCGCAAAAATTATGAAAAAAAGTGATAGTGGTGCACAAAAAAGGAAAAACAAACTCGAAAGAACACAAAATCCTAAACTAACTAAATACTTTGGTTGACTTTCATCCGTGCCCGTGGAAGACCCCGAGTGCAGGACAGCAGCGCACAGTTAGCTTCACCCTCCTGCGTCGTCACCGATCCGCGTGTTTTATACGTCGAAGAAGGTTAGGAAGCAGCTGAAGTAAGTTAATGAGTTAAGCACTATTTGGATGGTAATTGTTTCTCGTGGAGTCGTAAGGTATTTTCAATATTCAGTGATTTTATTGCAGTCTGAATACAGAATGTCAGTGTTTTTTCTCCCACCACTCACCCGTGTAAAAATCCCCGGCCGAATTACTGTTTTTTTGACGAACATCAAGGTCCAATATCCAAGGTCTACATGGGCATTTTTGCGCCGATGAGTTTTTGTCTTATTGTAATATTACATAATATAAAATAAATATATCACAAGTAAAAGCGCAGTTTTCCCCAAATATCAGCCCAATTGCTAATGTGATATGTTATGCAACAATACATGAGTTGACCAATAAGTTAACATTGAGAGTTACGTTTTGGTTTATCGTCACTTCGCCGATGAAAATTCCAAAATGAAACCAAACACACAGCAGAAACAATCTCTGAAACTGATAGTGGTGATTCGTTACTGGATAATCCGCGTTTTGAACGAATGGGTTCATTTAATGATTAAATGACTCCTCGTTTGCTTCGTCTTTGAATCAAACAGCCGTTTGAACAAATCGGTTGACTGACTCGCTTATTAAGATAGTGACTGGATTTTAATGGATTTTAATGATTTCTCTGCTAAAGCTAGAAAAAAGACTATTTAACTGTAAGACCCTATGTAAAAGGAAAGTTCACCCAAAAATAAAAATTCTGTCATCATTTACTCACCCTCATGTTGTTCAAACTGAAAGAATTTCTTTCTTATGCTGAACACAAAAGAAGATATTTTATATAGTGTTAGTAACCAGACAGTTTACGGTAGTCATTGACTTAATATATATTTTTCCTACTATGGAAGTCAACGGGTGCTGTCAACTGTCTGGTTACCAACATTCTTTAAAATATCATCTTTTGTGTTCAGCAGAAGAAATAAATTCATACAGGTTTTGAACAACATGAGGGTGATGTTGTTGAACTATCCCTTTAAATTATTCATGGTTAAGTACTTATTGAGGAAGTATGAGTAATGTTTTTGCTGATTTTGGCAACCTTTATGTTTTTGAGTTCATATCTGGAGTAAATGCACTTATGGAAGGGGAGGGGGTAAAAATGTTTTAACAATAAAATGTTCCCAAAATGAATCAAGAAATTATGTGGAGTAATTTTTATCATGATATTCCATATCAAAATGTTCCTGTCGTAAGATGTTTATATTATAACACGTTTATGCATAACAGGGATTCTGTTCATACACAGGTTATTTCATAGCACTATGATTGTTATTTGTTTACAAAATAAGATTTACTGCAATGCTTTTTTTCCCCTTAGTTGATCAGAACAAAAGTGGATGTTACTTGTTCAGACGTTATTTTCCGTTGAAAATTCTAATATTGGTCATACTTCCAAAAAAAGTATAATGTGTGATTCTGAATGCCCGTATCCACGCCGGCGCGGTGATTAACAGCCGCACACTCACCTCAAAACATTGGATTCATCCGCGCTGTTTCATGCCGATGTACAACCCACGTAAAGTTGATAATTCCGCAAATAACTGCAAATGCAATTGCAGTTTTCGAACAGAGATGGCGACAAAGAGGAAAAGCTACGGACTGCTGCTTTAATAACAATAAAAAAATATTTATTGCGGTAGAAGACTGTGGCGTGGCAATCAGATGAAAGCCCTTGGTGTTGCTATAGCCCCAGGGGCCAGGGCCCAAAGTCCTCTTAATCCGGGCCTGCGGCTGGGATGTCTATTTCCCAGCATGCTTTGCCGATGGCACTCGAAAGGGAGAGTAAATGCTAAAATTAAAGGCACAATATGTAGGAATGTTTTGCCACAAGAGGGCGCAGTTTCCAACAATAACAAAGGCGTCGGTCGATGACGCAGTGATGAACTGAATGATGGGACTTGCTGTCAAGCTGATGGATCTTATGGATGAGTGCAAACATTCATGTTTTTTAACATTACAGTAGTATGAAGCAGGTCGCGATTGCTAATGAGAGACAGATATCACACGCGAGTCCCGCGGATATAAAGGAATAAGGACATTTCATTCTACCGAACTCCCCGCAAGTGCTGGATTACTCACACTGGTCAGTTTATTAGACGAATTAAACTTGTGAGGGAACACAGCGCTGTTTCACTTGGTCTAACGTTACACTATCACACTAAACGTCATTTAAATGTGTGTTGAAAGTTATAATGTTATACTACGCGTTAGTTCGTTTGCTATACGAAACTAGCAGTAAGCTAGATCAACATTAGAATAACATACTAACCATATTCTAACATTTCATCATGTTGAGCTAACGTTATATAACATTGATTTTTTTTTATGTACATTTGCTCACCTGTCTAATAAAGCTGTCAAGTCGTGACTCGTGAAGCTCTGTCAAGTCCAAGTTAGTCGCGGACGTGGAGCTCTCGGCATCTCAAAAACGCCACGCTGATATTAATCCTCATTTTAGTTCTCCTTGTTTGTCCCAAAGTCTGCTTGCCATGGTCTATGTTTGAAAGAAACAAGAACTGCGTGCCGCCAGAGAATGACGGGCTCTGGTGCCGCTAAACGTTACGCACTACGCAGTTGTCCACGTCTGTCGCCATGGTTACGGCATGGCTATGGCAGTATGAACGGAAACCGAGGATAGCGCGGATATTGCGTCATTGACAGGCGACATTTTTCCGGGACGGCCACTTATTTAAAATTTGAATTTTTCTGAAATAAAAAATCTTTGGAGACTTTTGGGATATTGTAAGTACACAACTGCAGGAAATATATCACACTGTGCAAGTGATTTTTGGATATTTTATTACAAAATTGTTACATATTGTACCTTTAAGTGTAATATAATGTTTTTTGTGTGCAAGATTAATGTTAAGTGGGTGATTTAGTAGTGATTCATGTTTTGTTATGCTAATTTGGAATAATTTCTGTTAATGTTGGTTTTAGGACAGTTACCATCATGGTGACAAGTGATGCATGAGCTTGATTTGAGAGCAAATAAAACTTTTATATTGATATAAGTGCTACTGTATAACATACTATTGTTAACATGTTAACAATTTAGTATGTTAGCAAACTAGCTTGTTATAGCTAGCTAAGTTTATACTAATAAAAGTGGTTTAAAATTAGTGTACTCAAACATTTCAAGTTAAGAACAATTAAAATGTATAAGTACAAAATAAAAATCGTCTCGGTTACGTATGTAACCCTAGTTCCCTGATAGGGAACGAGACGCTGCGTCAAGCTGTGGGAACGCCTCTGCGTGTGTGCGTCATGAAGCACGTATGGAATCAGTCCAATGGAGAGACGGAACGTCATAGGCGGGTGACGTTATCGACCAGGAAACTATAAAGCACCCCCAAAACACAAGCGCGACAGCTTCTGATAGGCCTGAAGGAAGCGCTAACGGGCATGCTGGGAGTATGGCAGAACGACGCAGCGTCTCGTTCCCTATCAGGGAACTAGGGTTACATACGTAACCGAGACGTTCCCTTTCAAGGGAACTCGAGCTGCGTCAAGCTGTGGGAACGCCCATACCCACGTCGCCATAGGAGCAAATGACCGTCATGTGGGAACTAGCGCACAGAGGACGAGAGCACCTGCGCCCCAGGAGTGGAACTCAAGTCCAATTCGTAGAACTTAACAAATGTATGCGGTGAGGACCACCCAGCCGCATCACAAACATCACTTAGCGATACTCCTGACAATAATGCCTTAGAGGCAGCCATACTCCTAGTAGAGTGGGCTCGTACAGCCAAAGGTGAAGGCTGACCAGCCGACTCATAAGCAAGTGAGATGGCCTCAACCACCCACTTGCTCATTCTCTGTTTAGACGCGGGACACCCTTTCCTGGGTGGCCCAAAGCACACAAATAACTGTTCTGATTTCCTCCACAGGGCAGCTCTGTGGACATAAGCGTCTAACGCCCTAACAGGGCAGAGAAGGTTAAGTTTCTCCTGATCTGATGACACGAAGGGAGGAGGATAGAAAGCCTGCAGCACTGTAGGTCTAACAGCATTAGTAGGGACCTTAGGGACATAACCTGGTCTAGGGTATAGAAAAGCCTTAACCATACCAGGCGAAAACTCCAGGCACGAGGGTGCAACCGACAGAGCCTGCAAATCTCCGATTCTTTTAAGTGAGGATATTGCAAGCAGAAAGAGAGTCTTATATGTGAGGAATTTCTCAGAAACTTCCTCAATAGGTTCAAAGGGGGCCAAAGAGAGGCCCTCTAATACAATGGACAAATCCCAAGTCGGCACCCTCATGCGAACTGCAGGCCTCAGCCTCAAAGTACCACGAAGGAAGCGAGTTATAAGTGGGTGTCTCCCAAGAGAAACTCCACTGAAAGGGACATGGTAAGCAGCTAGTGCCGCCACATACACCTTTAGTGTGGAGGGGGATAACCCTGCAGAGAAACGCTCCTGCAGGAACTCCAGCACTGCACCCACTGGGCCGTTAACTGGGTCCTGCCGGTGTTCTGCACACCAAGAAGTGAAAAGTTTCCACTTCAGGGCATATAACTTCCTCGTGGACGGAGCTCTGGAGTGAAGGATGGTCTCAACAACCTCAGTTGAGAGACCAGTTTCTATGAGCTGGGCCCCCTCAGAGGCCAAGCCCACAGTTTCCACAACTCTGGGCGGGGGTGAAATATCGTACCGCCCTCCTGAGAGAGTAGATCCCTCCTGATCGGAATCTCCAAGGGAGAGCCGTCCAGAAGAGATATTAGGTCCGTGAACCATACTCGGGCCGGCCAGAACGGGGCTACTAGAAGTAGGCTGACCCCGTCCCGGCGAACCCTCTCCAGAACTCCTGGTAGCAGAGCAATCGGGGGAAAAGCATACAGACGTGACCTCGGCCACGGCTGTACCAGAGCGTCCAACCCCAGAGGGGCTGGCTGACTGATGGAGAACCACAGACGACAGTGCGTTGTCTCCTTGGAAGCGAATAGGTCCACCTCGGCGCGACCGAAACTCAACCAAAGGAGCTCCACCACCTCGGGGTGGAGCCTCCATTCCCCCGGCCTCGGCCCCTGCCTCGACAGGGAGTCTGCTACCACATTCAGATAACCAGGAAGATACATAGCTCTCAGAGACTGTAATCTCCCCTGGGACCACAGGAGGATCTGACGGGCCAACTTGTAAAGCGGACGCGACCGCAGGCCCCCCTGATGATTTATATACGAGACCACCGACATGTTGTCTGACTGAACTAGCACGTGATGACCTCTGAGGTCTGCTAGGAAGTGTTTCAAAGCTTGGAACACCGCCAACATCTCTAGACAATTTATATGCCATGATAGATGATGGTCCTGCCACAGACCTTGGGCTGGACGACCACTCATGACCGCCCCCCCACCCTGTGAGGGAAGCATCCGTCGTTAGCGTTACGCGACGACAAAGAGCCCCCAACACAGGCCCCTTGGATAGGAACCGGGTTTCTTTCCACATGACAAGAGCACGAAGGCAGCGCCGCGTGACTTTGATCGTGCGGAGGGGATTTCCCCTCAGGGAGAATCCCCTGGTCCGGAGCCACCACTGCAGTGGTCTCATGTACAGCAGGCCGCAAGGTATAACGTTGGACGCTGCTGCCATCAGACCCAACAGTCTCTGAAACTGTTTTACAGTGAGTAGCTGGCCTAGCTTTACTTGTTTCACGGCTGCGAGAATCGAAGCGATGCGGGTCGGGGAGAGCCGCGCCCGCATCGAGACCGAATCCCAAACGACGCCCAGAAAAGCGGTCTTCTGAGAAGGAGATAGCACACTTTTCTTTGCGTTCAGCCTTAACCCCAACTTTCTTATATGAGCGAGAACGACATCTCGATGCCGAACCGCCATCTGCTCCGTCTGAGCTAAAATCAACCAATCGTCGATGTAATTGAGGATACGAATGCCCTGAAGCCTCAGGGGCACTAGAGCTGCATCCATGCATTTCGTGAAAGTGCGGGGAGATAAAGCTAGGCCAAATGGAAGAACCTTGTATTGGTACGCCTCGCCCCCGAAGGCGAACCTCAGGAACTTCCTGTGCTGTGGAAGGATGGAAATATGGAAGTACGCGTCCTTCAGATCTATCGTGACAAACCAGTCCTCGGATCTGATTTGTGCCACAATCTGCTTGATAGTGAGCATCTTGAATTTTAGCTTCCCTACCGCGCGATTCAACAGGCGCAGATCTAAAATTGGACGCAACCCCCCATCCTTCTTTGGAACGATGAAATATCGGCTGTAAAAACCCGACTCCAAACTGGGAGGAGGAACCCGTTCTATAGCCTCCTTCTGAAGGAGCGCTTTCACCTCTCGTTCCATTACCAGAGCCTGCTCGGGGCCCACCACTGTGGGCAGAACCCCTCTGAATTTTGGTGGACGACACCTGAATTGGATAGCATAACCTCTTTCTACTATGTGCAGAACCCACTGAGATATTTTTGGAAGGCTTTTCCACTCTGCCAGAAATACTACTAAGGGTACCAGTCTCTCGAGACTGGCCTCTGGTGTAACTTGAGCAGCAAACACAGCGCCCTGTAACGGCGCACCGGCAGGGAACGACTGGCTTAACTGCTCTGAGACCCTCCTCAGAGGGGGCGAGCGTCCCTCGGGAAAGCGCTCGCTGGGACCGTCTGTGCCCCGGCATGAAGGCGGGGTTGGCAGAACGGGCCCCTGAGGGCACCGAAGAAGAGCGGGCACCGTGTAATGCGGTGAACACCTCTCTCCCACGGCAGGGACCGGCGTCAGGATTTCTTCTTTGCCGAAGCCTTCTTGGCCATGATAACTGTCCTCAGATCAGTTTTGCCAGAAGACTTCAGCTGAGAGTGCCGCGTCTGGTCCCACTGTTTGGAAGGGGGAGCGCGAGACGCGACACTCTGCTTCTGTTGCGCCCTATGTGAGGAGCTGACTGACGGCCTGGACTGCTCCCGCCCAGCAGTACCGGGGACATGAATTTTAAGAGGCATAAATTTCTGAAACGCTGCTGATTGTTTCTTCTCTTCCTGAAATCTATCTATAACAGTATTCACAGAATCACCGAACAGACCATGAGGAGAGAGAGGAGCGTCTAAAAGAAAAGCTTTATCTTTTTCTTTCATGCCAGAGAGATTTAACCATAGATGTCTCTCTGCGGCCACCAGGGCTGCCATAGTACGGCCCATTAGCTTGGCCGACTCCTTGGTGGCGCGCAGAGATAAATCTGCAGCCTGACGCAGTTCGCGAACTACATCAGTGCTGACCTCTTGAGAATCACTCACGTCCTTTAATAGGTCAGCCTGGTATGCCTGCAAGATGGACATAGTATGCAGGCACGCCGAGGCTTGACCGGCCGCCGAATACGCCTTACCCACTAAAGCAGACGTACTTCTGAGGGGTTTAGAGGGTAAAAGTGGTGCTTTAAAAGAAGATGCAGCTTCAGCAGAAAGGTGACTAGCAAGCGCCTCTTCTGCTTTAGGCATCGCCCCATAACCGTGAGATTTAGCCCCCACGATATTCGAATAAGTGGACGTTTGAGGGCTAAAAACACGATAAGAGACCGGCTTTTTCCACGATCTCGAAACCTCTGTGTGTAAATCAGGAAAAAAGGGCAAGCACCGGCGTGGAGGTTGGGAACGGGAAGGCAAAAATCTCTCATCTAGTTTAGATTTTTCTCTAGACTCCTGCCTAACAGCTGGCCACTCGATGCTTAATTTAGAAACAGCACGAGTGAGCACCTCCATAAGCTCCTCACTTTCGGGAGAGCGAGATGGCGAATCCTCGACATCTCCCGCATCCAGACTAACAACATCCAGATCCTCAGAACTGGATAGTTGCAGTACTGGGGCCTCAGTTCGGGGGGAAGAAACCGCAGAGCGTGCTTCCGAACCCGAGACTGAGGCACTGGATCTAACAGGTAAGGGCTGAGATAGGGCAAAGCCCGTCTCAAGCCCCGCTGTTAGATCCATCTGCGATCCCCACGAATGACGTCGGCGCTCAGCCTCGGCATGAGCGGGACCCGATCCGCGGGGATCGCGAACCGAACCACTCTCCTCAAAGAGTGATCAGCGGGAGCGGAGCGTTCTAAGAGGCAAACGCTCGCAATGCTCACAATCAGCCCCCTCGAGAGCTGACTGGGCATGCTGCACTCCCAAACAAACAACACATAAGCTGTGTGTATCCCCGCCCGTTAAATAGCGCGAGCAGGGAGGAACACACTTCTTAAACTGCTGTTCGCTCGCCATTGTCTCTCAATATAATATATATATATATATATAGTTTTTTGAAATAGTGAAACTCCTGCTTAGTGACAGACAAAAACACTTGAGACAGATCCACATATAGCGCTTACTGAAGGCATAGAAGCTGTCGCGCTTGTGTTTTGGGGGTGCTTTATAGTTTCCTGGTCGATGACGTCACCCGCCTATGACGTTCCGTCTCTCCATTGGACTGATTCCATACGTGCTTCATGACGCACACACGCAGAGGCGTTCCCACAGCTTGACGCAGCTCGAGTTCCCTTGAAAGGGAACTGCCATTTCTGCTTTACTTTAACTTTACTTTCACTTTAAAATACTGTATAATATAATCCAAATTATCAGTAGTTCCTTTAGAAGGATGTAATGGGTTACCATTACCTTATATTATGCATTATTGATATTAATTATGAACCTGTATAGTAGTTCTTAGTAGTCTTCAGTGAAATAGTATTGATCGATTGATCGCTATTCGTTAATCAGAGTTTCTTGTTAGTTAATAATAGAATGTTAATAGTGTGTAACTCATTTGTTCCTGTGCAGTTATTTATTAATGAAGGAACAGTGTTACCATATCAGTTTTATATATCCGTTATTGAACTGAACTGAATCAACATTGAACTAAAGTGAGCTGAATAATTACTGTGAAGAAGCAATCTGTCTTGTGTAAAGTGCTATAAAAATAAATGTGCCATTATATTATATTATATTATATTATAAATCCACTTCCATGATCTTGACATAAACTCTGATCAGAAAGACTAAACATTCACAAGTATAAATCCCCCAGCGACGCGTCTGAGCTGTGTAAGTGCTTTAAACCGCATGTTTATGATCTTCATCGGAGCAGCCGATCTCTCATAAACCCTGGAGTCTCCAGAACATCCCGAACAAACAGTCTGAGAAACACACACAGCTGCCTTCACTGAGCTCTCGCAGTTTACAGATGCGAAGAAGTCAGACACTTCATTCATTTGATCCGAGTTAAAACTGCAGACTCGTAAAAGCACGACCACAGAGACGGATGGAGAACTGGACAGATTCACTGTAAACCTCTCTGAAAGGCTGCACGCGAATGCAAAGATGTTGCCTCATTATCAAAACCAGAGATTAATTTTAATCAATTTTTAGTACAAAGAAAGCGGGAAAATTATACAAAAATACTATATAAAGTAGTCGTGCAAGTACAAATCTGACAACACAACATGATGACAGAATCTTTCGTTTTGCATGAACTATTGCTTTTGCGACATTGACACGTTCAATCGATTTAATCCCATTCAATAACTAGAGTCGAGCTGAATAAAGTCTTCTGTAAATCTAGTCATTTCATACAATAATTGATGAACTTTACAGTTTCTGAACTGAATCAACACTGAACTGAATTGAGCATCAGACTCTATTGTCCCTTTTTTCATATTTGATTAAGTTTGCATCATTAACTTCTATCCACCTATTTTTATGCGCATTTAGTGATCTCGCATATGGAAACGCCAAGATGTACATAAATTCTAAAAATGATGTGCTTATGCGCTCAATTGAAGCAGATTATTGCGCATAAACTACGATGGAAACACATTTACTGAATAAATCCCTCAATCACCTCATGTGACTGCCTCAGCGTCTGCTGTGATTGGATAACTGGAGGAACCAGCGGACCAATGGCGTCGCAGCATCTCTAATGTTGATTTGGTGTTTCTGAAAGTTAAAGTGTGTGTGTCACAGAGCTGACCTCTGTTCCCTGTGTTCCCCTTGTTAGCTCTGTCTAAAAACACATGGGTTTTTTAAAAGGACTCGAGGTACCAGAAAAGGGAGAGATGGCATACACACACATTCACCCAAACATACACCTATAATTAGTGATGGCAATTTCAAAACACTGCTTCATGAAGCTTCGAAGCCTTTACGAATCTATTTCCAAATCAATGGTTCGGAGCGTGTATCAAACTGCCAGAGTCACGTGATTTCAGTAAACGAGGCTTCATTACGTCATAACTGTTTCGAAACACTTCGAAATTTCAATGGTTCACTGCTGGGGCGATGATATCTGTCAACCCATGAATCATGAGGAGTCACTGAGAACCAGTGAACAAGTGTCTGTGGGTTTTACCTGATCTCTGATCAGTTTTATACATTTGTAGACGTTTTAATTAGACATTCGTATAATTAAAATGAGGTAGTTAATAGTCTTATTGGCCTGTTTAGCTGAGCCATTCATAGGACAAACAAAACAAACCCTGACAATTGGTAAAAGAACACGTTTACACATGATAATCTTATTAGATAATTGCATTTGAAAGATTTTACTTTCAGTAAAAAATTTGCAATAGATTGTAAAAGGTGTTTTTATGCATATTTGGCCCGGGTTTTTGTTGCATTTACACTGTTCTGACCACTAGGGGTCACCGTGGAGACGGGTGTCGGATTGTTTTTCGAAAACACATTCGATTCAGTGTTTCAAGCCTCGATCTGCCCACCACTACCTATAATTAGACTGTTGTGTCTCAGACTGGCCACCTGAGCACTAACATAGTGGACATTTAAGCTTTTTACAAACTGTTGACTATCACCTGGATCAGCATACATGGTGGCGGCCATCTTGATTTGAGTAAAAGACCGGAATGGACTTTTGTCAGGCTTTTTGTATTATACCTGTGCTGTGTTGCCTCATGGGAGTGGGAGATACCAAGTATGGGGGGTATAAGGGGTGGAATTGTTTGATGAAGGTATGGATGTATAATGGTTGATTGGTATAATTATAATGATACTTTTTATAATTAGTGTTGAACTTAAGTATGTGCTTGTGTGTTGAAGGAAATGGGGTTATTTGATCTTTAACAAATGTTCATGGTTTTTGATATTTCCCATGTTGTGATTGCTGAGAATTGGTTGACCCATGGGTATAAATGCTCACACAAGGAAGTGGTCAGAAGGAAAAGTTTTTGTGACTGGTGGTAGTGAGTGCAGTACTCTGAATGAACTGTTATACCTGCTCCAAGGTTATTGTTTTGTATATTGAAGTTTTTTTTTTCTTTAAGTTTCTTTTTTTTTATTTTTATGTTTTGGCACCTGTGAGCACCTGGCGCTTTCCTGGCTTGGGAGAATTGAAAATAAAGTGAAACTGGCATTTAATGTCCTCCATGTGTTGATTCAAAGAACGGTATCTTTGACGGTGTGATCAGAATGATTTGGTTAATTCCCTCCAGAAGCGTCTCACACACACGAGTGTGTTCCCGAACACCAGCATCCGAACGCTAGAGAACATGACAGCGTTTATTGTGTTTCGTCTGACGCTCGAGACACACTCGTTTATGATGGAGGGAAAAAGAGAAAGATTGCAGAAACTTACAGTTTTATTACTGATATTCTGCACCAGGAAGTGATGATTTTGTTCTCTTGAACCATAGACTGTAAAAAAAGATGGACGACGCCCCTTCGCTCTCTTCCATTGGCGAGAAGTGAAGCCGCCATTGTACCGATATGGCGCTGACATCTTGGGACTTGAGTCTGCGCAGTTGCGATTTCGGGACCAGACATGCGCAGTAGTGAGCAGGAAGTAAAGCCGCGAAATCAACGTCCCGCCCTCACTCTCGCTGAATCAATCGTAAGCACGCGCCTCTGCTGCAGAACAAACCATTATGTCGGTGTGAAATAATTAATTATAGAAATTTAGATATTAAATTTAAAGCTCCAATCTCCTCAGTCCTCCAAAGATCCCGAAAAAAAGTCTGTTGTTGCTTCAGTGACTACTTTGCTCAGAGAACCTGTCAATCACAGCTGTCAATCATGTACGCCACAGCGCCGTTTTTATAGCATCAAATAACTAACTAAAAACAAACTTATTTTAAAAACAAACACTTGAAATTACATCAGCGTGATGAAAACTACAGTAAATGACAGAAACTATCTTTGGAAAAAAGATATGTGAAGTGTAATTTAATTGTTTAGTTGGTCTCACGTCCCATTGAATAACACGGGGAGGCGGGGTTTATGAGCTATACTAGGACCGGCCACCGGGGGGCGATCGAGACGCTTTGGCTTCACTTTTCAGGGCTTGTGCGGCACGCTTGTCTTGAACACATGAGATGGAAACGCTGCTTTATACACAAATAATTTATGCAATATTCCATTTTTGCACATTAGTTAAATTCTCAACTTTGAATGGAAACACAGCTAATGATTCTGTAATTTTCCTGTTGATCACAGTGGAGCTGCTTTGAAACAATCTGCGCTATAGAAATAAAGCTGATTTTACTTCACATGCAACAAAAACTTGCAATGCAGTGAAAAGCAGGATTTCGCAGTGACTGTATGAGTGAAGAAGTGTTAAATCTTCCCTCCTGTTGATCAAACTCTCCTGAATGGAGATGGGATGGTTGTAAATGTCGGAGTTGGGATTGTGCTGGTTATGGCAGGGTGATTCTCCTTGCACAAAGACAGGTGTTTAATGAAGTCAGATTTACGTAACAGTGTTGACTGGCAGTGGATACAATGGTAATGCAACTGTGGTCGGCAATGTAACCCACATCTGTGAATGGTATACCCTAAACAAGAACATAGAACTATAGATCATGTATTTAGAAGTGTAAATTATGTATACCCAAAATCTGAATTAGGTGTATAGTTTCCAAAAACAAATCAGAGAGACAGTTGTTTTGATTCATTGCTCAAATGGAACTGATCATAAAATTCATGCTGCGTTTAATGCACATTTTAACTCTTAATTGCATTTCCTGAGGGAATGTTTAAAAACTTTACCTTCATGGAGAACTGCACGACTGAAATGGCTCTCTAAATGGGTTCTGACCTTGCTCAACTTTGTTGAGTTGAACAGAGCTGAACTACAGAATGGGCAGTGAAAGTCGTTGCAACATGTGGTGCATCTCTCCAATTCTGGCAAGGATCTCCCTTTTTGGATTGTTATATGCATCTTGGAAAAGAGAGCCTATTTGTTAGAATATTTTGAGATCATCTCAATGAAAATATCCCTAGTGCATTTTTTCATCATCTGTCCTACAATGATCTTAACCAAATCACTTCATATTGGCCATGCAGAACATCACAGAAACAAAACAAAAACATGATAACCATGGACTGTGTGTGGCATAGGCCTGCATATTAGGCCAAATTGTAACAAACTATTAAAACTGCCATACATCTCATTCATGATTGCAAAACGTCAAAACGACAGGCTAATAACACATATTGTAGTAGTGCAACCAGGCAGTTTAATTATGAAAGGTATTTTATACTTAACTAATATGGTAAAACAATGAGCTTAGTTTTCACACTAATACAGTAAGCTAACGTTACAGGTAAATCGTACACAACTCATTAACATGCATTTGTCATCTTTTTAAGTTTAATTAATGTGCTGGCTAGATTTACTTATTATAAAACTCAACAAGGACGTATTAAATCATGGCCTCGAATTAAGAACATCGTAGTAGGCTATAAACTAGAACACGAATTCTAAATTCGTGGGAATTAGTTATTAGTTTTAGTTAGCAGCTCTAACTTTGGCTATGCAAACTTTGCTTCGTTTAAACGTTATAAAATAAAACTTAATCGGTACTCACAGTCTGATTGGTGTCCATGTTGTCCATTAGTGTTTTTGGTGATCCAGTTCGGTAGGTGGCGCTGACACGAAAAACTAGGGTCCTGAAACCGCGGTCCTAAAACTGGGGTCCTGAAACCGCAGCCTCCAGTTGTGCAGGAATACCCTTCTCCCTGAACCACATGACCAGACTCTTTACATTAACCATTAAAAGATCAGAGCTTCTCAACTGGGTTTGCTTCAAATCTAAAACAGGGTTCTTACAAATGTACATTTAATGTAGCCTATTAATAGGCCTATATTCATTTTAACATCATCTACACACAGACCCAACAATATCTCGTCTATCCAGCGAACAGGGACGTTCTGTCAAAGTCTTACAGTAACATTAATAAAACGTTCATTTAAAGTTATCTGGTGTTTAATAATGTTTGTTCAAAACCATTAATTATACATCATTTATGGAACGTTTTTCTGAAACATTTTACATTTTAGTGCTTGTTGTTTCGGAACATTCAGAGAACATTCAAAAGTAACGTTCCATCAATGTTTGCAAAATGATACAACGGAATGTTTTCTTAACGATCGCATAAATCAAAAAAAAATTTTTTTTTTTTTTTTTTTACATTTTAAAAACTGGTAATGATCTAACATTTGTATTCTACTCTCTTTAGTTGTGAAGATGATTGTTCTCTCAAAGTTATAAACATATGTTCTTCTAGTAACGTTAATAGAACGTTTGTTCAACGTTTTCTGGTCTTTAAGACGTTTGTTCAAAGCCGTCATTTATACATCGTTTATAGAACATTTTCTGATACATTTTAAATGTCACTGCTTGTTAGGGAATGTTCAGAGAACATTCAAAAGTAACGTTCCATTAATGTTTGCAAATGATAATCGCATAATCAAGAAAACAAAACATTTTTAAAACATTTTAAAACTGGTAATGAACTCTGTTTAGTTGGGTGATATTCTCTTTTACCTTTGTGTCGTTTTGTTTATGATTTTTGAGAATATGGGCATCACACAACCTGTCCATCTGTCTAATTTGACTACAATACTGGCGTTTGATTGGACGCACAGCCTGTGACATCATCAACAGAAGTTATGAGAAGCGTTTTCTCCTCTTAAACGTTGATGTTGTAGTTTTCACGCTCAGAAAAAAGGTACAAAATCGTTTAGAAGGTACTAACATGTCCCACAATGCACTTTTTAAGGGATAAAAAGGTACAGAAGCTTTCAGAAGGTACTAACATGTCCCACAATGCACTTTTTAAGGGATAAAGTACAAAAGCTTTCAGAAGGTACTAGCGTGTCCCATAATGCACTTTTTAAGGGATAAAAAGGTACAAAAGCTTTCAGAAGGTACTAACATGTCCCATAATGCACTTTTTAAGGGATAAAAAGGTACAAAAGCTTTCAGAAGGTACTAACATGTCCCATAATGCACTTTTTAAGGGATAAAAAGGTACAAAAGCTTTCAGAAGGTACTAACATGTCCCATAATGCACTTTTAAAGGGATAAAAAAGGTACAAAAGCTTCCAGAAGGTACTAACATGTCCCATAATGCACTTTTTAAGGGATAAAAAGGTACAAAAGCTTTCAGAAGGTACTAACATGTCCCATAATGCACTTTTTAAGGGATAAAAAGGTACAAAAGCTTTCAGAAGGTACTAACGTGTCCCATAATGCACTTTTTAAGGGATAAAAAGGTACAAAAGCTTTCAGAAGGTACTAACGTGTCCCATAATGCACTTTTTAAGGGATAAAAAAGGTACAAAAGCTTCCAGAAGGTACTAACGTGTCCCATAATGCACTTTTTAAGGGATAAAAAGGTACAAAAGCTTTCAGAAGGTACTAACGTGTCCCATAATGCACTTTTTAAGGGATAAAAAAGGTACAAAAGCTTTCAGAAGGTACTAACGTGTCCCATAATGCACTTTTTAAGGGATAAAAAAGGTACAAAAGCTTCCAGAAGGTACTAACGTGTCCCATAATGCACTTTTTAAGGGATAAAAAGGTACAAAAGCTTTCAGAAGGTACTAACGTGTCCCATAATGCACTTTTTAAGGGATAAAAAGGTACAAAAGCTTTCAGAAGGTACTAACGTGTCCCATAATGCACTTTTTAAGGGATAAAAAGGTACAAAAGCTTTCAGAAGGTACTAACGTGTCCCATAATGCACTTTTTAAGGGATAAAAAGGTACAAAAGCTTTCAGAAGGTACTAACGTGTCCCACAATGCACTTTTTAAGGGATAAAAAGGTACAAAATCATTCAGAAGGTACTAACGTGTCCCACAATGCACTTTTTAAGGGATAAAGAAGCTACAAAAGCTTTCAGAAGGTACTAACATGTCCCATAATGCACTTTTTAAGGGATAAAAAAGGTACAAAAGCTTTCAGAAGGTACTAACATGTCCCATAATGCACTTTTTAAGGGATAAAAAGGTACAAAAGCTTTTAGATGGTACTAACATGTCCCATAATGCACTTTTTTAAGGGATAAAGAAGCTACAAAAGCTTTCAGAAGGTACTAACATGTCCCATAATGCACTTTTTAAGGGATAAAAAGGTACAAAAGCTTTCAGAAGGTACTAACGTGTCCCATAATGCACTTTTTAAGGGATAAAAAGGTACAAAAGCTTTCAGAAGGTACTAACGTGTCCCATAATGCACTTTTTAAGGGATAAAAAGGTACAAAAGCTTTCAGAAGGTACTAACGTGTCCCACAATGCACTTTTTAAGGGATAAAAAGGTACAAAATCATTCAGAAGGTACTAACGTGTCCCACAATGCACTTTTTAAGGGATAAAGAAGCTACAAAAGCTTTCAGAAGGTACTAACATGTCCCATAATGCACTTTTTAAGGGATAAAGAAGCTACAAAAGCTTTCAGAAGGTACTAACATGTCCCATAATGCACTTTTTAAGGGATAAAGAAGCTACAAAAGCTTTCAGAAGGTACTAACATGTCCCATAATGCACTTTTTAAGGGATAAAAAAGGTACAAAAGCTTCCAGAAGGTACTAACATGTCCCATAATGCACTTTTTAAGGGATAAAAAGGTACAAAAGCTTTTAGATGGTACTAACATGTCCCATAATGCACTTTTAAAGGGATAAAAAGGTACAAAAGCTTTTAGATGGTACTAACATGTCCCATAATGCACTTTTTAAGGGATAAAAAAGGTACAAAAGTTTTCAGATGTACTAATATTTCCCATAATGCACTTTTAAAGGGATAAAAAGGTACAAAAGCTTTCAGAAGGTACTAACATGTCCCATAATGCACTTTTTAAGGGATAAAAAGGTACAAAAGCTTTCAGAAGGTACTAACATGTCCCATAATGCACTTTTAAAGGGATAAAAAGGTACAAAATCATTCAGAAGGTACTAACGTGTCCCATAATGCACTTTTTAAGGGATAAAGAAGCTACAAAAGCTTTCAGAAGGTACTAACATGTCCCATAATGCACTTTTTAAGGGATAAAAAAGGTACAAAAGCTTCCAGAAGGTACTAACATGTCCCATAATGCACTTTTTAAGGGATAAAAAGGTACAAAAGCTTTTAGATGGTACTAACATGTCCCATAATGCACTTTTTAAGGGATAAAAAGGTACAAAAGCTTTTAGATGGTACTAACATGTCCCATAATGCACTTTTTAAGGGATAAAAAAGGTACAAAAGTTTTCAGATGTACTAATATTTCCCATAATGCACTTTTAAAGGGATAAAAAGGTACAAAAGCTTTCAGAAGGTACTAACATGTCCCATAATGCACTTTTTAAGGGATAAAAAAGGTACAAAAGTTTTCAGATGTACTAATATTTCCCATAATGCACTTTTAAAGGGATAAAAAGGTACAAAAGCTTTCAGAAGGTACTAACATGTCCCATAATGCACTTTTTAAGGGATAAAAAATGTACAAAAGCTCTCAGATGGTACTAATATTTTCCATAATGCACTTTTTAAGCGATAATAAGGTACAAAGGTGTAACTTTTGAAAGGGTATCACCCCAGTGACAGCTTTTGTACCTTTTTTTTCTGAGAGTGTTGCTATACATGATTTTCTGGATCTTGGTGTAGTTTTCCCAGCAGTCCGTCAGGGTTTTTCGGATCAAGCCGCAGCTTTAAAACACACTGAAATGAGTGTGTGCAGGTAAAACACACTGAAATGAGTGTGTGCAGGTAAAACACACTGAAATGAGTGTGTGCAGGTAAAACACACTGAAATGAGTGTGTGCAGGTAAAACACACTGAAATGAGTGTGTGCAGGTAAAACACACTGAAATGAGTGTGTGCAGGTATGAACTCTGGATCTGTGTTTGTTGAACACCTGGAGCTGAAGCCGTGGGTGAAAGAGGAGCATCTGATACGCTGTTGATTTATAGCACTATTTGTCTTATCGCTGGATTTACCTGTATGTATTTATGCATGTCAGATTATTTAATTGAACAGTATGATCCAGAATGAAGATAAAAGTCAGCTGATATTGGCATGTTTCAGTGCTTTCAAAACCTCAACTTGGATGAAAAACTGAATGAAAACGACACATAGATCAATGCTGCCCTCTATTGAGAGTTTAAAACACTCATTTCTCCTCATATCTTTGGACATATTATATATCCATATTATACTGTGAATATATGTATATATGTACAGGCAATTGAAAAGTTTAATAAAAGTAATTTTTTCCCACTAAAATAATCTTAGAGGACAGAACAGTTTCCTTAAACTCAAAAAATCAAAAATCAATTTTCCATTTTGGGGTCAAAGGTTGTTGACCTTCTTATTAGAGCCAAACTTTCACCCCATTGGACGGATGCCGTGTGATTGACAGCTCCAGGCTCCGCCCCCGCACATGTGGACCCTGTAAAGCTCTGGCACTTTCTGCAGATCCAGTCTAAATTAATACAAGTTGTTTATCACTCGCTGCGTTCAGAAATTACATGTTTTATTGCTTGTCTTTTATGAGTCTCTCTTGTATGTATAATTGAGAGTTTGCAGTGTTGTTAATCGGTAAAACAGCACGTGGAAGCTCTAACCAGGGCCATATGGAGCGGCTCACGTTTGCATGGACAAAATAAAAGAAAGTAGGCCACATATTTCCTGATATAAGCTATTCGTCAGGGATTAGAAAAGAACATTTGAGATAGATGGTTTGTCAGAGGATTTGATCTTATATTTACAAACATTTTCATAACAGCAGTTATGATTCACATACAGAATATCACAAAGTCAGTGAATACGACTCCATGTTTTAAAAAACTACAACTCCCATAATGCACCTGTGACAGCAGCACCCGGAAGTGCGATACACCGAGTCCACGCGCTGTTGTGTTTGAAAATCATGCGCTTGCTGCAGACAGGGTAAGAAACACTTTCATTATCATAAATAGTGTTTATAATGTATTTTTATATCAAAAAGAAGAATGAGTTTAAAATATTAACCATAACGATTACGAGTGTGTGTAGAGACCCCTCTTTACCAAAAGACGGTAATGCCATAGTATTTCGAAACTGAATGGTTACAGTATTTACAAACCACTGTGTGTGAGAGAGAGAGAGAGAGAGAGAGAGAGAGAGAGTGTGTGTGTGTGTGTGTGTGAGTGTGAGAGAGAGAGAGAGAGAGAGAGTGTGTGTGTGAGTGAGAGAGAGAGAGAGAGAGAGAGTGTGTGAGTGTGAGAGAGAGAGAGAGAGAGAGAGAGAGAGAGAGAGAGTGAGTGTGTGTGTGTGTGTGTGTGTGTGTGTGTGTGTGTGTTTACTCACTATAGTAATAATGACAGATAGATAGATAGATAGATAGACAGACAGATAAATAGATAGATAGATAGATAGATAGATAGACAGATAGATAGATAGATAGATAGATAGATAGACAGATAGATAGATATCAAGTACCACAGTTTTACCATAGTATGTGACCGTGTAACGTGTGTAAAAGCACAGGAATCATCAGCGTTACTGCAGAGTCCAGATGTTTGGCATCAGGTTTATTTGAGTCGAGATGGAGTTGAACTGAAGCTCACGTGTCGTTCAGACGGAAGCTGCAGGATTTATAGACTTCATTAAGACATTGTAAACTTCTCTTCTCTTAATCTTCTTGCTTTCAGACGCTGTGGGCTTTTAACGTTCACACCATCGAGCGCTGCGACCTGCCAGAGCTCAGAAAATACAACCATAAAACCCACAATCAAGCCGTTTGCGTGTGAAACAACACTTAAAACCAGATTGAGGACGGTTTGGTTTGGCAGCGTGAAGCGTATAAAATCTGTTTAGAAACGTGTGGCCACCCAATCAGCAGAACTGGACTCGTTTGTGGACGTGAACCACATTAAAGTCAGCCTGAAATTTACTATTTATATATTTTTTTTATGGAGTATTGCAGTTTATCATTATTGTATTAAATTGATGTTCCTGGTAATCTTGAATGAGAATAAGTTCCTCTTGTAGCATCTCTTCTCTTCTCTGATGATGTGGGCGGGGCTATAACCTGTCACTCACATGAGATCAGCCAATAGCAAACCACAACCATCCAATCAATTCCCCACAGACACAATCAACCCCCGCCCACATTTGTTCTTGTTCCCGAAGCTTTTCACTTAATTTTTTTCTTCTGAAAGCCTATTTTATTTCTTTTTTATATTTTTTCTATTTTCAATGCATTTTTTTTGTTTGTTTTTTTGTTATTTTATATTTTTTTACCTTTAAATTACTAGATTTGATCAATAAATAATAAATAAATAGTAATTTAAGCACATTCCTCACATTCTTTCAACTTCATTTTCAAAATAACTCAATTTAATGCATAACCCTTTTAATTCAGCTCTAAATATCTTACATTGGGAGTCTTTGACCTCTTGTGGAAATATAATAATATAAGATGATATTTCATGACTCTAGATGGCCTTATATCTCTATATGGAGTAAATGAGCTGTTCCTCTGGGTCCTAAAGTCAGTTTCTCTTCAGTGTGCGTTCACATACACATGTAGACATTGTAAAATAATTCTTTGGTAAAGTTTTAACATTTTTAGTTAGAATTTTGACCATTTTTAGGTTTTTCTATGTGTACTGAAGCATCGATCGCATTCCATTCATTCCTAAGACTTGCGAGGGAAGGATTTGTTGCTCTTTTTTTTCTTTTTTTTTCTCACCCACAAAACTCCTTGAATCCATAAATTATTATTTTTTTGTGTGTATTTGTAGTTCAAGTGTGACAAAAGTCCTAGAATCTTGGACCCCTCTGATGAACACTCAATTTTTTTAATTTCTTAGGGTCAAAATGACCCAAGGGAAGGATGAGTGTTAATAACTCTTCTTGATTCCCGGTCAGACGCTGATGTTCCCGACGCCGCTGTTCGCTCCCGGCTCCTCGTTCCCAGACGTGTACGAGCCGGCGGAGGATTCCTTCCTCCTGATGGACGCGCTGGAGAACGACGCGGATCGGCTGAAGGGAAGCAGGTGATTTACTCAAGCCAAACTTCAATTCACATTTATTTATATAGCGATTTTCACAATACACATAATTTCAAAGCAGCTTTACAGAAAATGCATGAGTCCACATTACAGTTTAGAGTGATTGTTATCAGAGGAAACCGTCTAAGTTATGTATTTCAGAAATGCACATATACAAAATCACAGTTAGCTTAAAATGTATTCATTTAAACAATGTAGTAATTTAATGCAGATACAATGTGTTCATAAACGCCTGGTTGGGCGTCTGATTGCACACTGACCGGTCAAAAGCGTGTGTTTTGCATCAAAACACGCGTCCTTGCATGTGATCTGCTCTTAATAATGCGCATTTGGGGTCACTGAAAAACGCGTCGAGAAGGCACGTTTAGGACAAAACGCACATTATGAACGTGTAATCAGGTAAACCGAACAGGCACTGCAAACGTGTGTGACGTGTCCGAACGTGCTCTTTTCCTTAGGGTTAAAAAAATTGCATGTCGAAAGTGTGTGCTCACTTTTTAGGGCTTGAGTCTGTCACGTTTTTGTCCACTATATGGGGTTTAGAACTCTTGTATTATTATTATTATTAAACCCAACCAAAACAACATGGAATTATCGAGTGTGGTTTGTATGTAACTAATAAATAAATGTGTCCGTGTAATATTTGAGAGAGAAAAAAGCCATCTGATCCACTGACGTGTGTGTTTTCAGAGCGTGTGTGTGTGTGGAGGTGGGTAGCGGATCCGGCGTCGTTTCAGCCTTCCTGGCGTCTGTGATCGGGTGTGACGCGCTCTATCTGTGAGTGAAGAACAACACACGTCACGAGTTGCAGAAATAAGTCACTTTCCGTCTGAGTGAGTGAGTGAGTGAGTGAGTGAGTGAGTGAGTGAGTGAGTGAGTGAGTGAGTAAGTAGTGAGTGTGTGTGTGTGAGTGTGTGAGTGAGTGTGCAAGTGAGTGAGTGAGTGAATGAGTGAGTGAGTGAGTGAGTGAGTGTGCGAGTGTGCAAGTGTGTGAGTGTGTGTGTGAGTGAGTGTGAGTGAGTGTGAGTGAGTGTGTGAGTGAGTGTGAGTGAGTGTGTGAGAGTGTGTGTGAGTGAGTGAGGGAGTGAGTGAGTGAGTGTGAGCAGTGAGTGAGTATGTGAGAGTGAGTGAGTGAGTGAGTGAGTGAGTGAGTGTGAGGAGTGTGTGAGTGAGTGTGTGAGTGAGTGAGTGTGTGAGTGAGTGAGTGTGAGTGTGTGAGTGAGTGAGTGAGTGTGTGTGAGTGAGTGAGTGTGTGTGAGTGAGTGAGTGAGTGTGTGTGTGAGTGAGTGAGTGAGTGTGAGGAGTGAGTGAGTGAGTGAGTGTGAGGAGTGAGTGAGTGAGTGTGAGGAGTGAGTGAGTGAGTGAGTGAGTGAGTGAGTGTGAGGAGTGAGTGAGTGAGTGAGTGAGTGTGAGGAGTGAGTGAGTGAGTGAGTGTGAGAGTGTGAGGACTGAGTGAGTGAGTGTGAGGAGTGAGTGAGTGAGTGAGTGAGTGTGAGTGAGTGTGAGGACTGAGTGAGTGAGTGTGAGTGAGTGAGAGTGAGTGAGTGAGTGTGAGGAGTGAGTGAGTGAGTGAGTGTGAGGAGTGAGTGAGTGAGTGAGTGAGAGTGAGTGAGTGTGAGGAGTGAGTGAGTGAGTGTGAGTGAGTGAGTGAGTGTGAGTGAGTGAGTGTGAGGAGTGAGTGAGTGAGTGAGTGTGAGGAGTGAGTGAGTGAGTGAGTGAGAGTGAGTGAGAGTGAGTGAGAGTGAGTGAGTGAGTGTGAGGAGTGAGTGAGTGAGTGTGAGTGAGTGAGAGTGAGTGAGTGAGTGTGAGGAGTGAGTGAGTGAGTGAGTGTGAGTGAGTGAGAGTGAGTGAGTGAGTGTGAGGAGTGAGTGAGTGAGTGAGTGTGAGTGAGTGAGAGTGAGTGAGTGAGTGTGAGGAGTGAGTGAGTGAGTGAGTGTGAGGAGTGAGTGAGTGAGTGAGTGAGTGAGTGAGTGAGTGTGAGTGAGTGAGTGAGTGAGTGAGTGTGAGGAGTGAGTGTGAGTGAGTGAGTGAGTGAGTGAGTGAGTGAGTGAGTGTGAGGAGTGAGTGAGTGAGTGAGTGTGAGGAGTGAGTGAGTGAGTGTGAGGAGTGAGTGAGTGAGAGTGAGGAGTGAGTGAGTGAGTGAGTGAGAGAGTGAGTGAGTGAGTGTGAGTGAGTGAGTGTGAGTGAGTGAGTGAGTGAGTGTGAGAAGTGAGTGAGTGAGTGAGTGTGTGAGTGTGTGTGTGTGAGTGAGTGAGCAAGTGAGTGAGTGAGTGTGCAAGTGTGTGAGTGAGTGTGCAAGTGTGTGAGTGAGTGAGTGTGTGTGAGTGAGTGTGTGAGAGTGTGTGAGTGTGTGAGTGTGTGAGTGAGTGTGTGAGTGAGTGTGTGAGTGAGTGTGTGAGTGTGTGAGTGTGTGAGTGAGTGTGTGAGTGAGTGAGTGTGTGAGTAAGTGAGTGAGTGTGTGTGCGCGAGTGAGTGAGAGTGTGTGTGAGTGAGTGTGCAAGTGAGTGAGTGAATGAGTGAGTGTGTGAGTGAGTGTGAGTGAGTGTGTGAGTGAGTGTGTGAGTGAGTGTGAGTGAGTGTGTGAGTGTGTGTGTGAGTGTGAGTGAGTGTGTGAGAGTGTGTGAGTGAGGGAGTGAGTGAGTGTGAGCAGTGAGTGAGTATGTGAGAGTGAGTGAGTGTGAGGAGTGAGTGTGTGAGAGTGAGTGTGAGGAGTGTGTGAGTGTGTGAGTGAATGAGTGAGTGAGGAGTGTGTGAGTGAGTGTGTGTGAGTGAATGAGTGAGTGAGTGTGAGGAGTGAGTGAGTGTGTGTGAGGAGTGAGTGAGTGTGAGGAGTGAGTGAGTGAGTGAGTGTGAGGAGTGAGTGAGTGAGTGAGTGTGAGGAGTGAGTGAGTGAGTGTGAGGAGTGAGTGAGTGAGTGAGTGTGAGGAGTGAGTGAGTGAGTGAGTGAGTGTGAGGAGTGAGTGAGTGAGTGAGTGTGAGGAGTGAGTGAGTGAGTGTGAGTGAGTGAGTGTGAGGAGTGAGTGAGTGTGTGAATGAGTGAGTGTGTGTGAGTGAATGAGTGAGTGAGTGTGAGGAGTGAGTGTGTGTGAGGAGTGAGTGAGTGAGTGAGTGTGAGGAGTGAGTGAGTGAGTGAGTGTGAGGAGTGAGTGAGTGAGTGTGAGGAGTGAGTGAGTGAGTGTGAGGAGTGAGTGAGTGAGTGAGTGAGTGAGTGAGTGAGTGAGTGAGTGAGTGAGTGAGTGTGAGTGAGTGAGTGAGTGTGAGGAGTGAGTGAGTGAGTGAGTGTGAGGAGTGAGTGAGTGTGAGGAGTGAGTGAGTGAGTGTGTGAGTGTGAGGAGTGAGTGAGTGAGTGAGTGTGAGGAGTGAGTGAGTGTGAGGAGTGAGTGTGAGGTGTGAGGAGTGAGTGTGTGAGTGAGTGAGTGAGTGAGTGTGAGGAGTGAGTGTGAGGAGTGAGTGAGTGAGTGAGTGAGTGTGAGGTGTGAGGAGTGAGTGAGTGAGTGAGTGAGTGAGTGTGAGGAGTGAGTGAGTGAGTGAGTGAGTGTGAGGAGTGAGTGAGTGGGAGTGAGTGTGTGAGTGAGTGAGTGAGTGAGTGTGAGGAGTGAGTGAGTGAGTGAGTGAGTGTGAGGAGTGAGTCTGCAAGTACAGAAAAACATGTCAGTGGGTTGCAAAACTAAAAGTCACTGAACTGACTTGAGCTGATTCTGTTATTTTCCTGCTTTGAAACGTTCTGTACTGTATAAAGCGCAGTGGGAATAAAGCTGTGCTGTGTTATGTGTGTTGTTGTGTTGTGTTGTGCAGTTGCACTGATGTGAACCCGGCGGCTGCTCTCTACACACTCCAGACGTCTCACCTCAACAACCTCCGGCTGCAGCCCGTCGTCACCGACCTGGTGAGATTCAAGAGTTTAACTCATGTTCAATATTGGAATATGGCATAATAATGGCACAATAAAAAATCTCTTAAATATAGACTTGATGCTGATTTAAATGTAAAAAATCCTTGTGTTTAGTAATTAATTCAATGCAGCAAGGAAAAACGCAATAAAAAGTAATAAAATAAAAAATCCAGTAATCAGAACTGATGGAAAATCTGCTTCATTTGCTGTGTTTCCATTCAAAGTTGAGAATTTAACTTGTGTGCAAAATTGGAATATTGCATAAAACATTTGTGAATAAAGCAGTGTTTCCATCTCATGTGTTCAAGAGAACAAAATCATCACTTCCTGGTGCAGAATATCAGTAATAAAAGAGTGTTTATCACACTTGTGTTTATCATGTTTGTTCAGGAGTTCTGTCGTCTCACAGGTCGAGTGTCTCTTGCCGAGGTTGCTGGGAAAAGTGGACGTGCTTGTTTTCAATCCGCCGTATGTCGTCACACCGTCAGAAGAGGTAAACCAGTGTGAAGTAATGTGATCAGATACTGGGACTCATAAATCAGTTCAGTGAGAATGAATGATGTTTGGGGGCTTTCCTCCTGTTTGTGCTGTGCTGGTGTAATTGTAGGATTATTCAGAGATGATTTGTGTCTCTAGCTGTCCGATTTCTTTATACACTTGCAACTGGTTTTTGATGGAAAAAAAATCTCTGAATGGAAGAAAACGTTCCCAAAGTTAAAATCTAAAAACATTAAAGTCCCCCTGTAGTCAATCATTTTATCCCTTAAAACTCTTCTTTGATCACCAAAATGACATATTTAAACGTTTTTACCTTGAAAAAATGTCTTCATGCCTTTAAAATATCTTGAATGTAACTCGACACCCTTGCCTCATTTAGTATACATGGTTTTTGAATATGCAAATGAGATCCACACGTTGATCTGATTGGTTGTCAGAAACACCAGCGATTTCAAAGCGTGTTTTTGAGACTGTCTTTGGTTCACTGCAGTTTTAAGGAGAAAATACTCAGCAATGCTGTCGACTTATGAATTTACACATGATTTGTCTTAAAGCGTATTAAAAACACCACATAGACATATAAACAACATTAAAAGCTGGATTTTCACCACAGGGGGACTTAACAGACTGAGCGCCAGTGGGCGGGGCCTATGATGCAATGATGTAAAACTATTCGCAGATGTCTTGCTCTGGAGGCGGGCGCTTGTGCTTTGTTTTTAATGAGGATGTTTTAATGGTACATAGACCTCTTATACGTCTGTATGACTGTAGTCCTTTCACATCATGTTTAAAATCAGCATGAAAGTGAAGTTGCGCTGGTCTTTTCTCCTCTATTGTGTCGTATATCCGAGTGAAACGCTTCTGGAACAAGAACAAATGTGGGCGGGGCTTGATTGTGTCTGTGGGGAATTGATTGGATGGTTGTGGTTTGCTATTGGCTGATCTCATGTGAGTGACAGGTTATAGCCCCGCCCACATCATCAGAGAAGAGAAGAGAGGCTGCAAGAGGAACTTATTCTGATTCATCATTACCAGGAACATCAATTTAACTGCATTATTTCATAACGTGTGTGTTTTCTGTTCCCTTTTTCGCCCTATAGCTTTTGTCTTGCTTAGTTGAAGACATTTAATATTCAACAATATTATTGATCTCCTGCATTGACACCATTATATGAAAACTGAGCTGGACCAGACAATGACATCACGGTTTTCTTCAGAGCAGCTATATATATATATATAAATGAACTAAATTAATAATTTTATTACAACATAAATGAACCATCACTGAACTTACTTAAGCTGACGCTATTTTCTTCTAGACACAAACTTTGTTGCATTATTTTCCTGTTATCTTTGTAAAGCTGCTTTAAAACACTCTGTATAAATAAAGGTGACGTGTGTGTGTGTGTGTGTGTGTGTGTGTGTGTGTGTGTGTTCTGCACAGGTGGGTGGTCGTGGGATCGAGGCGTCGTGGGCCGGTGGGAGACGCGGCAGAGAAGTGATGGATCGATTCTTTCCCATGATCCCTCAGTTGCTGTCAGACCATGGGCTGTTTTACCTGGTGACCGTGCCAGATAATGATCCAGGTGTGTGTGTGTGTGTGTGTGTGAGTGATGGATTTAGGAGGATCTGTTGACAGAAATGCAATATCATGCAGTTCACAACCTCACCACCAGATGCCGCTAAAACCACACTGCACCTTTAAGAGTCAGTGTCTCTATATGATATCTATGAGTGTACGTGTGTTGATCTGGTGTTCTGTGTGTTCTAGAGGAGATTGTGTCTCTGCTGGGTCAATCTGGGCTGAGTGGACACGTGTGTTTGACCCGTCAGGCCGGGCGAGAGAGGCTTTCTATCCTACGCTTCAGTAAAGGTGACGACACGTCCTGAAGAGCGGATGAACACTGTAAACACACTCATAATGATAAGACTCTCCCGCGACTCAACTCTCAGTAATCGAGGCTTTAGTTTGTGTTTCCATAAAGTCAACAACTGGCTCACAAGAAACCAGTTCTTCATCCTCAGGGATTGATGTGATCGTCGAGTGTGTGTGTGTGTGTGTGTTGAGTGTGTCAGACTCCCGCTGCTTCTGTTTCAATCCATCAGTTTCAGTCGGACTCGCTGTTTTAGCGCTAGCATGCTAGCATGCGTTCACTAGCGAGACTCACAGCACATGCTTTCTCCCAGAATGCCTCTGGATATTAAACATGAACTGGTTTTAAGTCTTGCTTGTGTTTTCTTTTTTCCACAAAAGGTCAATTTTACACAGTAAACTGAGGAACACAGTCAAACTTAAACATTCAAAATCTAAACTAAAAGAGAAAAAAGTACTGATTTTTGGGCCGTCAGATCGATTAATCGCATCTTTTATAAACTTTAAAGAATTTTTATATAGCTTAATTTTTGTTTCAGTTTTAGTCAAGTTTATCTAAAACTAATTAACTAAAAATGAATTTATAATTTGCTAATATATTTCAACTGTATTTTATTCCCTGAAAACGATTTTTACTAGTTTTAGTTAACAACAGGATTATTGTTATCATGACTGTTTTTAAATTTTGCTTTCATTTTCATTTTTTACACAGAAAACTGATAAAAGAGTCAAACATAAACATTCAAAACCTGAACTAAAAGAGAAAAGGGTTGAGGTGTATTTACTGATAATAGTGCCGTCAACCCGATAAACTGCATCTGTTTATATAATATATATGTGTGTGTGTGTGTGTGTGTGTGTGTGTGTGTGTACAAACTTTCATGTGCTTTTATAAAGTGTTTCACCTGTATATAGAAACAGTTCATGTATTTCAGTAATTCAAATTAAAATGTGAAACTAATATATTTAGTATATATAACTATATACATATGCATGATTATACTTTTCAGAGGGCCGACATTTCTGTATTTAAAATCCTTTTTTTTATTGATTTCATGTAATATTCTAATTTTCTGAGATTTTGAATTTGGGGTTTTCATAAGCTGTAAGCCATAATCATCAAAATTATAACTTTTGCACGATATTCTAATTTTTCGAGTTTCACCTGTAGCTACATTTTAATTTCAGTTTTAGAAATTATCTAAAACTAAATAAAAACTAAAAATTATTTTATAATTTAACTTCATTTCATTCCCTGAAAACAATTTTTACTAGTTTTAGTTAACAACAGGATTATCATTAACTATTTTTTACTAAAAAAAAAAACAATTAAAAAACTTTTTTTTTTTTATTGATCCAAACAAATATTACTTGAAACTATTTTTTTTTTTTATGTGTGTGTTTTATTTCAGCTAGTTGCTGAGGCATCATCTCATTTTTTAGTTTTAAGTTTTAGTACTAAAATAAAAAAAATTATCAATCAATGATTCTAAAATAACCTTATTTAACAATAACACAATTTCTCCCAGAATGCCTCTGAAGCCAATCAGGATATTAATTATGACTGTTTTTAAGTTATGCTTGCATTTTCTTTTTTCCACAAAAGGTTTTACACAGAAAACTGATAAAAGAGTCAAACATAAAGATTCAAAAACTGAACTAAAAGAGAAAAAGTTGGTGTATTTATTGATTTTAGTGCCGTCAACCCAATTTATTGCATCTGTTTATATAATATATGTGTGTGTGTGTGTACAAACTTTTCTGTGCTTTTATTTCTACAGTATATAGCTTAATTTTTATTTGTTTTTTTTTCCCTTGATTCCTGGAAAATTCAGTCAATGTCCGGGAAAGAGTTAATTTGGATGGAAAATTATGAGAGTATTAAAAAATATTTGTAACGACATGAGCGTGAATTAATGACAATTTTCATTTCGGGTTGAACAAACTTTAACGCTAATCTCAACAAATAAATAAATGCTGCAGAATACTGTTAATTGTCAGTTCGTGTTAACTAGTGTAGTTAAATAGAATTTATTTCATACGGGTTTGGAACAACATGAGTGAATATTTTTGATTTAACTCTTAAATCCTAATTTCAACAAACATAAACAACTTTTGATTTTTAAACATTAGTAAGTGGTAAAATAACCATTAATTAATGCTGTTCATTGTTATTTCATGTTAACTGAAGCATTAATATTGACAAATAAAACCTTATCTGTTGCTTTCTTTTATTCTTCTCTGAATGATTTGGAAACTTTCAGCATTTCTCATCTCACAATGAATGAATAAATGTGTGTGCGAAAATAAATAAATCTTCCAATCCAGACAAAAATGCAGATTATTTTTATTAAAAAAACAAGAATACAGATCAAATATACAACAATTCACCCCATGGCATGATTTACATCCTCACACTCGTTAGATAAAGATTGTGTTGAAATGAAAGGCACGCGTGTCAAAGGTCATCAGAGTCGCACTCGTTTAAAGGCCGAAGGTTAAACGCTTTACGCTTCTCTCGTTTATCTGGTTCAGGATCACAAACGGCCAGCAGGAGGCGCTCTAACTCGACATCTGAAGAGAGAGAGAGAGTGTGAGAGAGAGAGAGAGAGAGAGACACAGAGAGAGAGAAAGCGAGAGAGAGAGAGATACACAGAGAGAGAGTGTGAGAGAGAGAGAGAGAGAGAGATATACAGAGAGAGAGAGAGAGAGAGACAGAGAGAGCGAGAGATACACAGAGAGAGAGAGAGCGAGAGAGAGAGAGATACACAGAGAGAGAGAGAGAGAGAGACAGAGAGAGCGAGAGATACACAGAGAGAGAGAGACAGAGAGAGAGAGAGAGAGTGTGAGAGAGAGAGAGATACAGAGAGAGTGAGAGAGAGAGAGCGAGAGAGAGAGAGTTTCTTCTTGTGGTTTCCAGCGTCACCAACACACACCATCACAGCATGAACGACTGAGTGTGTTTGAAATCCTGAGGCTGGAGGAAGAGAAATCATTCAGAATTCAGAAATAATAATAAAAATCCATTTTCTGTCCAATAATTCTATTCAATATTCTCCACAGTGGATCAGTGACATCCTGTGAGATTATAATGATTTGCATTTATAAGAGTTCCAAATGTGTGAATGTATCAATTCATAAAAGAAAATTTATGAAACTGATACTTTGTTAAATTTTCAAGAGCTTTATTTTTAGTGCTGCAGTTTTGACATTTTGGAGGAAAAAAAAGGAATTATTATGACATAATTGAAAAAAATAAAATCCTGCATATGTATATACAATATATACGGTTATTATTAATGGTTATTATTATATTAATTACATTATTAATATTATTATAAATTGTTGCCATAATTTAAAAATATATTTAATTTGGAATATTAAATATTAAAAAAAAAATATATATATTTTTTTTTTATTAACACTACAATAAGTTCTCACTTGTTAACATTAGTTAAGAATGAGCATTATATTATTACAGCATTTATAAACCTTTGTTGTTAATGTTAGTTCACAGATACAATCTGTCGAGATTAATATTAATATTAATAAATGCAGCAGAAGTATTGTTCACTGTTAGTTCATGTGAATCTCCATCTCAAACTCACTTCTTTTGGAGGATGACTGTATCCTGACGTCTGACTGAAACACACAAAACACACGGTTACACACAAAACACACTGAAACACAGTTACACACTGTTACACACAAAACACACTGAAACACACAGTTACACACTGTTACACACAAAACACACTGAAACACACAAAACACACGGTTACACACTGAAACACACAAAACACACGGTTACACAAAACACACTGTTACACACTGAAACACACAGTTACACAAAAAACACACAAAACACAGTTACACACAAAACACACTGAAACACAGTTACACACTGAAACACAAAACACACAGTTACACACTGAAACACAAAACACACTGTTACACACTGAAACACACAGTTACACACTGAAACACACAAAACACAGTTACACACAAAACACAGTTACACACAAAACACACTGAAACACAAAACACAGTTACACTACACACAAAACACTGTTACACTGAAACACAAAACACACGGTTACACAAAACACACTGTTACACACTGAAACACAAAACACAGTTACACACAAAACACAGTTACACACTACACACAAAACACACTGTTACACTGAAACAAAACACACGGTTACACAAAACACTGTTACACTGAAACACACTGTTACACACTGAAACACACAAAACACACAGTTACACACAAAACACACTGAAACACACAAAACACAGTTACACACTACACACAAAACACACTGTTACACTGAAACAAAACACACAGTTACACAAAACACTGTTACACTGAAACACAAAACACGGTTACACAAAACACACTGTTACACACTGAAACACACAGTTATACAAAAAACACAGTTACACACTACACACAAAACACACTGTTACACTGAAACAAAACACACGGTTACACAAAACACTGTTACACTGAAACACAAAACACACGGTTACACAAAACACACTGTTACACACTGAAACACAAAACACACAGTTACACACAAAACACACTGAAACACACAAAACAGTTACACACTACACACAAAACACACTGTTACACTGAAACAAAACACACGGTTACACAAAACACACTGTTACACTGAAACACAAAACACACTGTTACACACTGAAACACACAAAACAGTTACACACTGAAACACACAAAACACACTGTTACACACTGAAACACACAAAACACACTGTTACACACTGAAACACACAAAACACAGTTACACACTGAAACACACAAAACACACTGTTACACACTGAAACACACAAAACACAGTTACACACTGAAACACACAAAACACACTGTTACACACTGAAACACACAAAACACAGTTACACACAAAACACACTGAAACACACAAAACACAGTTACACACTACACACAAAACACACTGTTACACTGAAACAAAACAAACGGTTACACAAAACACTGTTACACTGAAACACACAAAACACACAGTTACACACAAAACACACTGAAACACACAAAACACAGTTACACACTACACACAAAACACAGTTACACTGAAACAAAACACACGGTTACACAAAACACACTGTTACACTGAAACACAAAACACACTGTTACACTGAAACACAAAACACAGTTACACACTGAAACACACAAAACACACTGTTACACACTGAAACACACAAAACACACAGTTACACACAAAACACACTGAAACACACAAAACACAGTTACACACTACACACAAAACACACTGTTACACTGAAACAAAACACGGTTACACAAAACACTGTTACACTGAAACACAAAACACACGGTTACACAAAACACACTGTTACACACTGAAACACACAGTTACACACAAAACACACTGAAACACACAAAACACAGTTACACACTACACACAAAACACACTGTTACACTGAAACAAAACACACGGTTACACAAAACACACTGTTACACTGAAACACAAAACACACGGTTACACAAAACACACTGTTACACACTGAAACACACAAAACACAGTTACACACTGAAACACAAAACACACTGTTACACACTGAAACACAAAACAGTTACACACTGAAACACACAAAACACACTGTTACACACACACTGTAACACACAAACACTGTTACACAAAACACACTGTTACACACAAAACACACTGTTACACACAAAACACAGTTACACACTGAAACACACAAAACACACTGTTACACAAAACACACTGTTACACACAAAACACACAAAACACTGTTACACACAAAACACTGAAACACACAAAACAGTTACACACTGAAACACACAAAACACACTGTTACACAAAACACACTGAAACACACAAAACACACTGTTACACACAAAACACACTGAAACACAAAACACAGTTACACAAAACACACTGTTACACACAAAACACACTGAAACACACAAAACACACTGTTACACAAAACACACTGTTACACACAAAACACACTGAAACACATAAAACACAGTTACACAAAACACACTGAAACATTCAAATCACCAAAATCAATAATCACACTCTCATACACTCTCACACACACACACCCACACACACACACACTCTCTCTCTCTCACACACACACTCACTCACCTCTCTCTCACACACACTCTCTCTCTCACTCACACACACACACTCTCTCTCTCTCTCTCTCTCTCTCACACACTCACTCTCTCACACACACTCTCTCTCTCTCTATCACACACACTCTCACTCACACACACACACACACACACACTCTCTCACACACTCTCTCTCTCTCTCTATCACACACACTCTCACTCACACACACACACACA
>JAVALU010001693.1:170000-180000 GCA_030770095.1 Gila robusta
TGTGTGTGTGTGTGTGTGTGTGTGAGAGAGAGAGAGAGAGTGTGTGTGTGTGTGTGTGTGTGAGAGAGAGAGAGAGAGAGTGTGTGTGTGTGTGTGTGTGTGTGTGAGAGAGAGAGAGAGAGAGAGAGAGAGTGTGTGTGTGTGTGTGTGTGAGAGAGAGTGAGAGAGAGAGAGAGAGAGAGAGAGAGTGTGTGTGTGTGTGTGTGTGGTGTGTGTGTGTGAGAGAGAGAGAGAGAGAGTGTGTGTGTGTGTGTGTGTGTGTGTGTGTGAGAGAGAGAGAGAGAGAGAGAGAGTGTGTGTGTGTGTGTGTGTGTGTGTGTGTGTGTGTGTGTGTGTGTGTGTGAGAGAGAGTGTGTGTGTGTGTGTGTGTGTGTGTGTGTGTGTGAGAGAGAGAGAGAATTTTATTAATTTTTTTGAAGCTACTTTATTTTAAAAAAAAATGTTTACTACAATCCCTACAATCTTTATAGGGGGGGGTATTCAATACAATTTGAGAAAAATAATTCTTCATCAATATCAGAACATAATACATCATCATAATTCCATAAATCGTTAAAACCCTCAATGTTCTTCATTAACTTGTAGAAAAAACTCATGTTTTATTCCAGCTTTTATTAAACTTCTGAAACATCTGTTCCTTCCTTTCCTTCTATTTTTGTCTTTCTTTTTAAAAACATTTCTGTCTTTTCTTGAATGAAATTAAATAAACACCCCCTTTTTCTATTTTCCCTCCAATATTTAAAACCATAAATAAATCCAATATTCGAAATCTGCAAAAAATCCTTGAAGTGTGAAAAATGTGGCAGTGTTTTGTCGTGAGTTTTAGTCATTTTATTTAGTTTTTGTAAAAGTTAAACTAAATGAAAATAAGTAAATCTTGCCATGCAACTATAGCTGAAATAAAATATTAAGCTTTTTATATATATTTTATTTTATTTCAAGTAATGAACAAGTGTTTTGAATGGTTTTAGTATTAATTAACGATAATAACCCTAACTGAAAACTTTTTACAATTAAAAAAAATCGCTTTATTTACTTTATTTTATAGCATTTTTACAAACTGCGTTGTCTCCGAAAAAGAGCTTTCATCAGGTTTAAAAAAAAATTTGTACAAATTTGCCTCCAAAATATAATTAAAGTCAGCATGAAATCAATCTGATTATTTATGGAATATTGCAGTTTATATCATTATTGTATAAAATTGATGTTCCTGGTAATGTTGAATGAGAATAAGTTCCTCTTGCAGCATCTCTTCTCTTCTCTGATGATGTGGGCGGGGCTATAACCTGTCACTCACATGAGATCAGCCAATAGCAAACCACAACCATCCAATCAATTCCCCACAGACACAATCAAGCCCCGCCCACATTTGTTCTTGTTCCAGAAGCGTTTCACTCGATATACGACACAATAGAGGAGAAAAGACCAGCGTAACTTCACTTTCATGCTGAGTTTGACTCACCGATCTGCATCAGGGTAGCCTGGCAGCTCTTAGCGGGTCCCACACTGTTTTTGGCCTCACAGTGGTACTGACCCGTATCGGCCCTGCTCACCGTCTGGAAGCTCTGATCCGTAAGAAGAGGATTAGTTAATTAGAGAATACCAGCCAAACACACCTTTATCTTCCTCAGTCGGATTGGGAATCAAGATCCGGTTCATGAATTGTCACTTTGAATCACTCTAATGAGTCACTCACTCACTGAATCACTCTAATGAGTCACTCAATTAATCACTCTAACGAGTCACTCACTCAATATATCAATCAATCTAATGAGTCACTCACTCAATTAATCACTCTAACGAGTCACTCACTCAATATATCAATCAATCTAATGAGTCACTCACTCAATTAATCACTCTAACGAGTCACTCACTCAATATATCAATCAATCTAATGAGTCACTCACTCACTGAATCACTCTAATGAGTCACTCACTCACTGAATCACTCTAACGAGTCACTCACTCACTGAATCACTCTAACGAGTCACTCACTCAATTAATCAATACCAGCCAAACACACCTTTATCTTCCTCAGTCGGATTGGGAATCAAGATCCGGTTCATGAATTGTCACTTTGAATCACTCTAATGAGTCACTCACTCAATTAATCAATCTAATGAGTCACTCACTCACTGAATCACTCTAATGAGTCACTCAATTAATCACTCTAACGAGTCACTCACTCAATATATCAATCAATCTAATGAGTCACTCACTCAATTAATCACTCTAACGAGTCACTCACTCAATATATCAATCAATCTAATGAGTCACTCACTCACTGAATCACTCTAATGAGTCACTCACTCACTGAATCACTCTAATGAGTCACTCATTCAATTAATCACTCTAATACTCACTGAATCACTCTGAGTCACTCACTCAATTAATCACTCTAATGAGTCACTCATTCAATTAATCACTCTAATGAGTCACTCACTCACTGAATCACTCTAACGAGTCACTCACTCAATTAATCACTCTAATGAGTCACTCATTCAATTAATCACTCTAATGAGTCACTCACTCACTGAATCACTCTAACGAGTCACTCACTCAATTAATCACTCTAATGAGTCAATCACTCTAATGAGTCACTCACTCAATGAATCACTCTAACGAGTCACTCACTTAATCAATTAATCTAATGAGTCACTCACTCACTGAATCACTCTAATGAGTCACTCACTCAATTAATCACTCTAATGAGTCACTCACTCACTGAATCACTCTAATGAGTCACTCACTCACTGAATCACTCTAATGAGTCACTCACTCACTGAATCACTCTAATGAGTCACTCACTCAATCACTCTAATGAGTCACTCACTCAATTAATCACTCTAATGAGTCAATCACTCACTGAATCACTCTGAGTCACTCACTCAATGAATCACTCTAACGAGTAACTCACTTAATATATCAATCACTCTAATGAGTCACTCACTCAATGAATCACTCTAACGAGTCACTCACTCAATATATCAATCAATCTAATGAGTCACTCACTCACTGAATCACTCTAATGAGTCACTCATTTAATTAATCACTCTAATGAGTCACTCACTCAATTAATCAATCTAATGAGTCACTCAATTAATCACTCTAATGAGTCACTCACTCAATGAATCAATATAATGAATCACTGAATGTTTACATTTATGCATTTATGCATTTGGCAGACGCAATTCAAGTTACATATTTAGATTAATATCAGTTCTTGATATGAATGATGAATTGTGATTAATTCAATGAATTAATCAATCTAATGAATCACTCACTCAGTGAATCACTCTAATGAGTCACTCATTCAATGAATCAATATAATGAATCACTCACTCAATGTTTACATTTACATTTATGCATTTGGCAGACGCAATTCAAGTTACATATTTACATTCATATCAGTTCTTGATATGAATGATGAATTGTGATTAATTCAATGAATTAATCAATCTAATGAATCACTCAATAATTCACTCTAATGAGTCACTCACTCAATGAATCAATATAATGAATCACTCACTCTAATGAGTCACTCACTTAATGAATCACTCTTGACTTAGTCACAGGTTGTTCATATGACACATTCAAAACTGCGTTTTCCTACAATAAATGCTTAAAAACAGATTAAAACATTTAAATGTATAAACACTAGTGATCAGTGATTTAATTGTTTTTGAAAGATGTCTCTCCTGCTCATCAAAGCTGTAAAAACAGTGAAATATTACAATGTACAGTATAACAGCTGTTTTCGATGTGAATATATAGTAAAGTGTAATTTATTCCTGTGATCAAAGCTGAATTTTCAGCATCATTACTCCAGAAATCAGTATAATATGATAATTTGATGCTCAAGAAACATTTATGATTATTATCAATGTTGAAAACTGCTTCATATTTTTGTGGAAAACCGTCATACGTTTTATTTTTCAGGATTCTTTGATGAATAGAAAGTTCAGAAGAACAGCATTTATTTGAAATAGAAGCTTTTGTGACATTATAAATGTCAGTTTTGATCTTAAGAGTGTCTGAGCTGAAATCAGGCACAGAATGATTGTGTTGCTCGTGTGTGTGTGTGTGTGTGTGTGTGTGTGTGTGACAGACAGTCAGTGTTGTTCAGAGACGCTCGTGTCGGTCTGTCAGCATCAGTTAGTCTGTGTGACACTCAGAGATTCAGAGGAACATGAGGACATTCACTGACACACAACACTCGCTTTCATCACACACACACACACACACACAATTAAAATGACTGGATTTATGATTAATGACTGATTATTGTCTCGTTTGCTCATATTTGCCTTTAAATACATATTCTTCCTTTCAAATGAAGTACATTCAGTGCTTGTAAATTCAGCTCTGCCTGTAAGGAAAGAAACGTTCATCAAAGACGTTTTACTGACTAACTTAAAACTTTTAAACTTCAATTAAAAATTTAAATCTTAAGACATATTTTTTCAGGAAAGCCTTTATTTAATTAGACTTTTATTTTGACATGTATTTTTGAGTGCTGTCAAATTGATTAATCACATCTAACTAAAAAAATTGTGTTTATATAATGTGTGTGTGTGTATGTGTGTGTGTGTGTGTGTGTGTGTGTGTGTTGTGTGTGCATATATAAACACAAACTTTATGTTAGACACAATTAATTGATTTGACAGCACTAGTATGTTTGTATATTTTATATTCTTGTTTTCTGTGTAAGCATCCTGAGAAGCTTGCTTTAGATAATAATATAATTATTATTATTATGAATTAATAATATAATTAATATTATATATTTAATATAATGAAGTGTTTGGAGTAAGATTTTTTTGGTTAAAGAAATTAATACTTTTATTCATCAAAGACATTAAATTGATCAAAATGGACAATGATAATGTTACAAAAGATTATATTTCAAATAAATGCTGTTCTTTTGAACTTTTCTATTCATCAAAGAATCCTGAAAAATGAAATTTATAATGTTTCCACAAAAATATGAAGCAGTTTTCAACATTGATCATAATCATAAATGTTTCTTGATCATCAAATCATCATATTAGAGTGATTTCTGAAGGATCATGTGACACTGAAGACTGGAGTAATGATACTGAAAATTCAGCTTTGATCACAGGAATAAATTACACTTTACTATATAATCACAGCTGTTTTACATGTAGTAATATTTGACAATTTTTACAGTATTTTTGATTAAATAAAGCCTTGTTGAGTAGAAGAGACTCTTTCAAAAACATTACAAAATCTATTGTGTAATTGAAATGATTGTGTTGTAACGTTATATGAGTGTGCATTAAGCGTGTGTGTGGTGTGTTGATGCTGACCAGCACGCCGGTGAACTCGTTGACGGTGTAGCTGGCGTTGGGCTGGCGGATGGGTATCGCGCGGTTGTCTTTAAACCAGGTGTAGACAGCGGGGGGGATGCTGTGATGGTCCCTACAGCGCAGCTCCACCACAGAGCCCGTCAGAGCAGAGCTGGGAACCTCACAGGCCGGGGTGTGTGGAGGCACTGCACACACACAACAGTAAACACATGAGTGTGTGTGTGTGTGTGTGTGTGTGTGTGTGTGTGTGTGTGTGTGTGTGTGTGAGAGAGTGTGTGAGACACACAACAGTAAACACGTGAGTGAGTGAGTGTGTGTGTGTGTGTGTGTGTGTGTGTGTGTGTGTGTGTGTGTGTGTGTGTGTGTGTGTGTGTGTGAGTGGAGGCACTGCAGGACACACAACAGTAAACACATGAGTGTGTGTGTGTGTGTGTGTGTGTGTGTGTGTGTGTGTGTGTGTGTGTGTGAGTGTGAGAGAGTGTGTGAGAGAGTGTGGAGGCACTGCACACACACACAACAGTAAACACATGAGTGTGTGTTTGTTTTTGTGATTTGTGAGGACACAAATGTGTATAATGACATGGGTATTACACTGGTATTACAATTTGAACGTGATTTATGAGGACATTTCATGAGTCCTCATATTTCAAATGGCTTTAAAAACATACTAAGCAGTGTTTTATTAAAAATGTAAAAATGCAGAATGTCTCCTGTGACGGGTAGGTTTAGGGATAGGGGCAGTGTGTGTGTGTGATGGGTAGGTTTAGGGACAGGGGCAGTGTAGGGGGATAGAATATACAGTTTGTCCAGTATAAAATCCATTACGCCTATGGAATGTCCTCACAAGGATAGCAAAACAAACGTGTGTGTGTGTGTGTGTGTGTGTGTGTGTGTGTGTAAGTGGAGGCACTGCAGCACACACAACAGTAAACACATGAGTGTGTGTGTGTGTGTGTGTGTGTGTGTGTGTGTGTGTGTGTGTGTGTGTGTGTGTGTGTGTGTGAGAGAGAGAGTGTGTGAGAGAGTGTGGAGGCACTGTACACACAAACAACAGTAAACACGTGAGTGTGTGTGTGTGTGTGTGTGTGTGTGTGTGAGAGAGTGTGGAGGCACTGCACACACACACACAACAGTAAACACGTGAGTGTGTGTGTGTGTGTGTGTGTGTGTGTGAGTGGAGGCACTGCAGCACACACAACAGTAAACCAATGAGTGTGTGTGTGTGTGTGTGTGTGTGTGTGTGTGTGTGTGTGTGTGAGAGAGAGAGAGAGTGTGGAGGCACTGCACACACACAACAGTAAACACATGAGTGTGTGTGTGTGTGTGTGTGTGAGAGTGTGTGAGAGTGTGTGAGAGAGTGTGGAGGCACTGCACACACACACAACAGTAAACACGTGAGTGAGTGTGTGTGTGTGTGTGTGTGTGTGTGTGTGTGTGTGTGTGAGTGGAGGCACTGCAGGACACACAACAGTAAACACATGAGTGTGTGTGTGTGTGTGTGTGTGTGAGAGTGTGTGAGAGTGTGTGAGAGAGTGTGGAGGCACTGCACACACACACAACAGTAAACACGTGAGTGAGTGTGTGTGTGTGTGTGTGTGTGTGTGTGTGTGTGTGTGTGTGAGTGGAGGCACTGCAGGACACACAACAGTAAACACATGAGTGTGTGTGTGTGTGTGTGTGTGTGTGTGTGTGTGTGTGTGTGTGTGTGTGTGTGTGTGTGTGTGTGTGTGTGTGTGTGTGAGTGAGTGGAGGCACTGCAGCACACACAACCGTAAACCCAGAAAAATGATTACATTGAAATAATTGTCATGCCAATAAAGCACATTTGAATTTGATTATTTTGGCTTTACAGCAGTTCTAGAATAATGTTATTGTCCAACTCAAGTAATATATCGCATTTATTTTGCAGTATATTCCCATATATGTTTGTGTTCTGTAAGAGGAGAGCGTCGAGCGTTACCCAGCACTCGTAGCGTGACGTTGGTCTCTCCCAGCGTGACGGTGTCGGCAGGAGCGCTAACCTCGCACCGATACTCGCCCGCGTCCTCCTGAGTGACCCTGCGCAGCTTCACCGTCGCTCCCTCTATCGCAGCGCGCTCCTGAAACGGCCCTGCGCAATAATGATGATGATAACATTTACATTTATGCATTTGGCAGACGCTTTTATGTAATTTATCTAACATTTACATTCTTATCCGGTTTTGCCTTCTCTGGGAATCGAACCCATGACCTTGGTGTTGCAAGCGCCAACTTTGTTCTATAGCACCTTTAAAGGGGTCATCGAATGCCCGTTTTCCACAAGTTGGAGTGATTCTTTAGGGTCTTCATGTAAAGTTTGTAACATACTTTGGTTAAAATTCCTCAATTGTTGTGTAAAACAACACTCTTTTTACCTCCTCAAAAACAGCTCTGATCACAGCGAGCCGTTCCGGTGCATGTCTCTTTTAATGATAATGAGCAACTGCACACACACACACACACACACTCCCCCATCATATGGGGTCACAAATGTTTTTAGTGTGTTGCTATGTGGTTTCTAGGTGGTGCCTGCTAGGGAATATATATACTAATCTTAAGGTGTTCTGTGTTATTGCTAAGGTGTTCCTATGTGGTTGCTGATGAGTTATGAGTGACTTTTTAGCCTGTTGCTAGGATGCTCAAGGCTATAAATTGATAAATGATGGTGTTCTGAATGGTTGCTAGGGTGTTATGAGTGTCGCTATGCGGTGGTTATGGGTGTTATGAATGTTTTTAGGTGTTGCTATGTGGTTTTCAAGAGGTGTCTGCTAGGGAATATCTATACAATTGCTAAGGTGTTCTGTGTGGTTGCTAAGGCGTTGCTATGTGGTTCCTGATGTGATATAAGCGGGGTTTTATATGTTGCTATGAATTTGCTAGGTTTTTGCTGCATGGTTGCTAGGGTGTCGATATGCACACCTCTCCTCAACAAGACATTAGAGGAATCATTAATTCGCCAGTTACCTACGAAACGTCCTTCATAATAAACAAAGGACACGTCTTTGTGCTTCTTCTTCCACTCGATGCGAGGGTTCATTTCTTTCTCGGTCTTGAACTCACAGGAGAGCTCGGCGTCTGTGGAGGACAAGCACACACCGTGGAGTTAGTGCACATCGTCCCACTGACGTCTGCATGACGGCGGCACACACACTCACCCGAGAACTCTTGCACTTCCACTATGGGACTGCGGCTGGTGACGGTGACCGGGACGACAGGGACGCCTGAAACAGAGAACACAAAAACAACACAATCTCAGTCTCCAAAATACTGTGGCAAAAAGATTTCCACAAAAAAGCAGCTGTGTGATCTTCAGATGTTCGTCATTGGTAGTTTGACTTCCTAAACGTTATGAATGTTTTTAGTGTGTTGCTATGTGGTTTCTAGTGAGTTCTAGGTGTTTACTAGGGAATATCTGTATGGTTGCTAAGGTGTTTTGAGTGGTTGCTAGGGTGTTATGAATGTTTATTAGTGTGTTGCCATGTGGTTTTTGCTAAGGTATATCTATGCGGTTGGTTATGGTTACTAAGGCGTTGCTATGTGGTTGCTTTTATGAGTGTGTTTTGATATGTTGTTATGTGGTTGCTAGGGTATTCTAGGTGTTTGCTAGGGCATTGACATAAGGTTGCTGTAGTGTTCTGGGTTGTTGCTAGGGTGTTATAAGTGGTTTTGTGTATTGTTATGCAGTTTCTAGGGTGTTGCTATGTGGTTCCTGAGGTGGTATGGGTGGTTTTGATATGTTTCTATGAAGTTGCTAGGATGTGCTAGGTGTTTCCTTATCTTTACAGCTGCTATGGTTTCTGTGTGGTCACTAAGGTGTTGCTATGTAGTGGCTGAGGTGTTAGTGCGCAAGGGTGGCATTAGGAGTGTGTTTTGAAATGTTGCTATGTGTTTGCTAGGGTGTTCTAGGCATTTCTTATGGCATATCTATATACATATATATATTTGTCCTAAGTTGTTGCTAGGGTGTTGCTATGCGGTTGCTAGGATGATGAGTGTTTTTTGTGTATTGCTATACCGTTGCTAGGGTTTTCTGAGTGGTTGCTAGTGTGGCATGTGGTTCCTGAAGTGGTATGGGTATGTTTTGATATGTTTCCATGCAGTTGCTAGGGTGTTGCTATGCTGCATAGCAACTGAAAAGTGAATCACTGTAGTGAATTTCTTTAACCTTTATTTATAGTGCTTTATACAATAGAGATTCTTTCAAAGCAGTTAATAGTGCTCTATGAAAAGTGTTTGTGGACTCCCAGCGGGATGAACAGGCATAATATGCATTTCTAAACATAGTTTGTTCTCATTCTTCACTGAAGGTCCAGCTTCTGTTCTCCTGTGTGTTTGTGGCTAAAGTTGGATTTCGATTCACTTGCAGGAAAAGGAAAACAGGTGCTACCCTTCCTGAATAACATGACAGTCATTGTTGGTTTTCCTGTTTCTGCCCACATGTGACTGGCTTTTATCAGACCACGACCCACAAGAGATCAAGACTAAAGCTTTCCAGATCACATTCACTTTGTGCTGTGATGCATTAACAAGATCAATGTTGCATTCATATAAACCACTTTTAGACATGTTATTACCAGAGGTGGCCTTTGCAATTCGGAGGCCCGTTTCAAATAAAACAGCATTAAATCTTCGTTCCTCAGCTGAAATGAAATG
>JAVALU010001693.1:185000-192331 GCA_030770095.1 Gila robusta
ATATTTTCTGTGGCAATACTGTATCGATGCACGGGCGCCAAGTATCGATCTTTTATTATTTAAATCGCCCCCTAAACCCTCATTCACTAAGTTAGGCCTATTCCCTAGGTTAGTCCACTAATACTGTTCACTTGAAGGAGTGAATGAAAACGAACGAGCGAATTCGGACAGCCGTTGAGCGTAGGCTACATAAGCTGTACACTCGTTAATGCAGTGCAATGTGGGACAGAGACGCGATCTGACACGCGTCCCATTTTCTCACAAATCTCTACGTTTTTTCTGTGGGTCGTGTGTGTGTGTGTGTGTGTGTGTGTGTGTGTAATACAGGCAGGATTTAACAGATACTGCGTAATTGCGTTAAAAAATTTTAACGCTATTTTTAACGCTTTAAACTTTTTTGTTGTTGTTGCGGTGCCGCGGTGGGCAAGTGATGAAACCGGTGTTGCGACTGAACACCGTGTAACACCGACTATCGTAGCAAGTCTAGAGCTCACCATTCAGAGGTCTCCTATTCAGAGAATAATTACGTCCTGTCCTGTAATAAGGTCCCGTGTCCTGAATGTTCAAGAACAAGTTTTCAAGTTGTTGCACTACCCTCCTAAGTTTTTGCACTTCAGTTAATGTGTAGAAGATAATGTTTACAGAATTAAATGTGACATTTAAAGTGAGTTGAGCGGTCTTATTTTCCTCATTTTTTGTAATGCCTTTGATTAATATGGGGGACATAAATCGCAATATCGCAGAATCGAATCGCAATACTTGCTGTATCGCAATATATTGAGAATCGCAATAATATTGAATCGTGGCCCAAATATCGCAATACTATCGAATCGTCACATTTTTGCCAATTCCCACCCCTATAACACACTCAGCATCACAAACACACTCACACAAACACACTCAGCATCACAAACACACTCAGCATCACAAACACACTCACACAAACACACTCACACTCAGCATCACAAACACACTCACACTCACACCCCAGCATCACAACCACACTCAGCATCACACACTCAGCATCACAAACACACTCACACTCACACCCAGCATCACAACCACACTCAGCATCACACACTCAGCATCACACACTCAGCATCACACACTCAGCATCACACACTCAGCATCACACACTCAGCATCACACACTCAGCATTACACACTCAGCATCACAAACACACTCACACTCACACCCAGCATCACAACCACACTCAGCATCACACACACACTCACACTCACACCCAGCATCACAACCACTCTCAGCATCACAAACACACTCACACTCACACCCAGCATCACAACCACTCTCAGCATCACAAACACACTCAGCATTAAACACTCACACTCAGCATCACACACTCAGCATTACACACTCAGCATCACAAACACACTCACACTCACACCCAGCATCACAACCACTCTCAGCATCACAAACACACTCAGCATTAAACACTCACACTCAGCATCACAAACACACTCAGCATCACAAACACACTCACTCTCACACACACACACACACACACACACACACACTCAGCATAACAACACACTGAGCATCACAAACACAACACAAACACACTCAGCATCACAAACACACTCACACAAACACACTCAGCATCACAAACACACTCACATTTGGCATCACAAACAAACACACACAAACACAGTCAGCATCACAAACACACTCAGCATCACAAACACACTCACACAAACACACTCAGCATCACAAACACACTCACACAAACACACTCAGCATCACAAACATACTCACATTTGGCATCACAAACAAACACACTCACACAAACACCGTCAGCATCACAAACACACTCAATGACTTTTAGAACATCATATAAAACATCTCGATATCTCAAAAACAGGAGAACAATCAAAAATACTGGAACTTGGTAATAAATTCCTCCAGCAGAGTTAGTCATATTGATCATGTCATAGAATAATCTCAGCTCATCATCTTCTATTTACTTCACATTATGAGATATGATGATTATTTAAACAAAATCTGAGCTGCTGAATCACAACAATAATGTTTCAATTCATATACCATTCATAATTGACATATTTACTCACTTTTTAATTTACAATCTTTCATGAGATTATTACTCCAACCCTTACAACAAATCACTGTGGTTTACTGTGTAGATTTATGTAGATATAATATACTATAATATATATAATATGATGGTACTGAATGAATGCCTTATTCAAGTACTATGATATTTAACAGACTAATGCTGAATAACATTCAGTGCTGATGCTTTTGTTTTAGTCCAATAATTTGTAAATGGAAAACTTTTGCAGGTGGAATCAACACGTGTTTAGATGATACACTCTATTTAATTTAACAAAGTTGCCTATGACATGTGACACAAACTCACTAACTCTCTCACACACACACACACCGCAGTCTAATCTTATTCTCTAAAGGGGATCATGAGACTTTAAGAAGATCACATGGAACAAAGCACTTACTCTGAATTAATATCAGCAAAGCCACGGACGCAAACATTTTTATCCACACACGATTAACTTTATATCCACACACGATGAACTTTATATCCACACACACGATGAACTTCACGGAAGAATCCAGAAATAATCGCTTATAAATCCAGTGTGTCGCGCTTTTCCGAAACTGTGTTTGATTCGCTGCGCGCAACAAACTCACTCACTGACTGAACGCGAGTTCTGTGTGTGTGTGGTGTCTCTCTCTCTCTCTCTCTCTCTGGGTGTGTGTGTTGTGTGTGTGTGTGTCTCTCTCTCTCTCTCTCTCCTCTCTCTCTCTCTCTCTCTCTCTCTCTCTCTCTCTCTCTCTCTCTTTGGGTGTCTGTCTGTGTGTGTGTGTGTATGTATGTCTCTTCTCTCTCTCTCTCTCTCTCTCTCTCTCCTCCTCTCTCTCATCTCTCTCTCTCTCTCTCTCTTTGGGTGTGTGTGTGTGTGTGTGTAACAGAGGGCGGGAACAAGACTAATTACAGACTACCATTTAATCATGCCAACACAAGAATCAGATATTGGGATTATAATAATAATAATAATAAGTGTTATAAAGTCTGTACACTAGATTTCTGCCACATACGAAACAAAAAAACATGCGTGTAATAACCATAAACCGTGTACCGTTCTGCTAAAGAACTATTTTAATTGGCGGAAGCATTGCCTATTACTACTTGTTTTCTTTATTTTAACATGTAAATAAAGCCGAACTGTGACTGAACACTGTATTTAATGTGCCTAGGAAGAGCTGGTTGAATGAATGAACCATGTAGGCTAAATATGAAGTTAATGATGGATAAAAGTTTCATTAGACACACACACTTGTCTAGGATATACGGCCTCAAGGTAGATGTCAAATAAAAGCCTGTTTATAAGGAGCTTCACTGACATCAGTGATAATGATCGACTGTAATCAAGCATGAAAAGGAGATAATGACTCAGTCAGTCATGGAAACACACAAACACACACATACACACACACACACACGACTCGATGGACACATCCTGCTCATCATGAATATTAAAAAGATCAAGAGAGAAAAATGCACAGGCCTTATAATAAAGTGATAAGCAGAGCAATATTGTTTATTTTGGTTCATTCCTATTGACACTCAAACACACACTCCTGTATGATTAAAAGCTGTTTGACTAACAGAGTGTGTGTGTGTGTGTGTGTGTGTGTGTGTGTGTGTGTGTGTGTGTGAGTGAGGGGGGGGGGGGGGGGTCAGGTGTGTCTCACACACACACACACACCCACAACAGCTGGTCAGCACGTTCACCTCGGGGTCGTAGAGGATCATGTTTCCTCGTCACATACAAGAGTCACAAATCAACACAAGTGATGCTTTAAACATCTGATCTCAGTTTTGCCTTGAAACCATTCAAACGTCACAGCTGAAAAATGGTCATTGTTTAAACTAACAGATATCAGATTTTCCCGTTGAGATCGTTTCATTTTTTTTAGGCTAAATGTTACATAAAACATGATCTTATGAGGCATTATCTAATTAAATAAGCACAAAATTGAATGCATTTCCAGCACAAAAATCTGAAACATTTGATAAATGTTCATAATTCTTTTGTTGACATATTATAGCTAAAGGTTTTTTCAGAGCTCTTTATCACTCCATAAATCAGAAATTACTTAAAAAGTCATAATTATGACTTTAAAAAAATCAAAATTATGAATAAAAGGTCAAAATTATGACATACTAAAAAAAGTCAATACACAGAAAGTCATAATTTCCATAATTATGTCACACCATAAATCAGAAAATAGTCCAACAGACAAAAAAAAATTGCACCAAGTAGGAATACAGTTTAGAGTGAAATGTTGTATAAACAGGCGAACAGTATATGAACAACCCTTCAGATATAGATATGAATAAATCTGTAAAGTTTGGTGTGTGTGACGCTGCTGAAGTGCAGATTTCTGACTCAAACTCTCCGTCTTTAAAGAGGTTTGAGATCAAAGAAACTCTTAAATGTGTGTTTTGGATGTTTTCTTCCACTAGTCACGTTATAGAAGGAAAATTGAGCAGTGCATGAAAACACTGGTTTAGCCTGTAGAGTCCTCGCCTTAAATTGTGATGGATTAAACTACCAGTCAGCTCCTCTGCCATTTAAACACACACTTACACACACACACTTGCACACACATACACACACAGCACCTGTCTGTATGCGACAGACGCAGCAGCTGCAACAATCCTGACAGTCACACTCACTTTTACAACACTGCCTTTGTCTTCGCCCTGACAAAGTGCTGACTGCTTACTTCTCACACACACACACACCACACACACACACACACAGCAGATGCAGGGATGAATAAACGTGATCTGGCTTTTGCGCAAATGTGATTAAACGTATTGCCAAAAAACTCATTCTATGCAAGTACATGAACGCAAAAACTTCTAGCTATGCAAACTCATGTTCCAGCATGTTAGCTTTCGTAATGCGACCACAAGTGCAGCAGACTTTACGCAAACGTCTTCTAGGCCAAAATATCTTGTTTAGTTACAGCCCATATTCTGCCCTTTTATAAAGTCTTGATGTTTTCAGGCTCTACTAGAACAGGTTTTCCTGTTTAAACGTTGATTATTTTCCTCATATTCTCCATTGTTGCGGCTCCTCTCTTCCCAGTAACACCAGAGCCCGTCTACGGAGAGCCTGTTCACTCCCTATTAAAGTCCTATTGTACCGAATTTTTGGTTGTAGTTCCACAGAGTTCCACTGGGGGGCGATCGCCCCGAGTGCAAAATGAATGGGAGTCTATGGAGCTAGACGGCTAAATTTGTCTCTTTCACCCGATTGCCATTGAGAAATCTCAGATTTGATTGTAGGTTTTGCAAGTTCAACATGGGTTATAGGTCGAAAGTTGAATGAACGAGTTTTTAACCCACATTGGGTTTGTCCATATTTGACCCAAATTTGGTTGAAACAACCCAGCATTTTTTAGAGTTGTTGTAGTGCCCATAACACGCTAGCATTCTGCTAATGAACGCTGATTGGTCAGTGAAGGACTGATTACGTCCAGAGATACCGCTTGATGGCATCGTGGCATCCGAAGCGGGACCAGAATGTGTGTGTGTATTTTCGGCGTGGTCTTTTAAAACAACAAAACAAAAACTCTTCTAGCATGTGTTTACCTGTGTCAGCGGTGTTGTCGATGCCTCGAGAGAAAAGAAAGTGCAGATCGCGAAAGTGACTGAAGGACTGCCGTAAAGCAGTATCTCTGGTCGTACCATGTGTATGACGTCATTGACATTTAAAAGACTTTTTAAAGCAAATAAGTGACTCTAAAAAATCTAACACCCAGCAATGTGTAATTTCTTTGCATCTCCATTCGAATACAACATTCAAATTACTAGACAAAAAATTATATCGTGAGAAGTGGATTTGAGGGGTATAGCTCCATAGACCTCCATTCATTCTGCACTCGTCCTGTGAGCGCCCTCATATGGAGCCAGAGTGGAACTGCAACCAGAAGCCGGAAGTTTACTGAGAGTGACAGTTCTCCCTTATTAGACATTCTCTGGTAACGCTCTGTTTACTTCCTGTCTCTATGAAGCCCCTCCTTCTGAAAAGCACACTGTGCTCTGATTGTCGGCTGGAGCAGTGCGTTGTGATTGGTCGAGATTTGATTGAAGATGGAGAAAAATCACACTCACAGACTCACACTGATCTACTAGCAACCAACTTTGTGACTTCCAGCGATTAAATCCACACACATTTATCTGCTGGAAGCAAAAGGAATGAATCACTTTAAATGCTGGAATTATTCTTGATGTTCTCATTATGCGTGACGCTCATTCAAACACAAAGAACAAGGTGTATTTTATACATGTTATTGAACATTATACAAACACTGAACACTGGGAGAGGAGGTGAGGATTACTGTGAAGGGGCGGAGCCTCAGTGGTGAGGGGTGGGACCTCGGCTGTGAGGGGAGGAGCCTCCGCTACAAGGGGCGGGGCCTCAGCGATTAGAGAGGAGTCACTGTTGAGGACGAGGGAATCTTCACCTATAAGAAGAGAAATTAATCAAATATAAGTTAATAATGAGAGGCAAAGAGATTGTGAAGATGCTAGAATATTAACTGTGATGTTGTATATAAAAGATCATATGCAGACAGATTTCTTACTAGTCTTTCTGCTCTTTTCCGCAGCTTCCTCCACACTTTAGTATTAACCTAAAAAGACAAAGCAATGCCGATTTGAGAACAATAAACTAGACTCAGAAAAACACATACATAAAGATTGAACTGCTTTGGAGAGCGCTACTTTTGCATTAATTATATGGGTATAATCACAGTAATAATGTGAGTGTGTGAATGAGTGTGTGAGTGAGTGTGTGTTTGTGTGAGTGCGTGTGAGTGAGTGAGTGATAGTGAGTGAGTGGTGAGTGTGTGTGAGTGAGTGAGTGTGTGTGTGTGTGTGTGTGTGAGGTGAGAGAGTGAGTCAGTGAGTGAGTGAGTGAGAAAGTGAGTGAGTGAGTGAGAGAGTGAGTGAGTGAGAGAGGAGTGAGAGTCAGTGAGTGAGTGAGTGAGTGAGTGAGTCAGTGATGTGAGTGAGAGAGAAAGTGAGTGAGTGAGAACGTGAGTGAGCGAGTCAGTGAGTGAGTGAGTGAGTCAGTGAGTGCAGTGAGTGAGTCCATTGAGTGAGTGAGTCAGTGAGTGAGTGAGTGAGTGAGTCAGTGAGTGAGTGAGGAGTGAGAAAGTGAGTGAGTGAGTCAGTGAGTTGAGTCAGTCAGTGAGTGAGTGAGTAAGTGAGTGAGTCAGTGAGTGAGTGAGTCAGTGAGTGAGAGAGTGAGTGAGTC
>JAVALU010001694.1:0-82500 GCA_030770095.1 Gila robusta
GAAAAGTAAAAACAAAAATTATCATCTTTTGCAAGTGTTATTGTAGTGTATTTGTGTTCTTGCACAAAAATATAAGTGAAAATATGCCAAATGCTTATTTATTGCTTAATTACTCACTAGAGGCTTAAAGAATGATCAAATAAATTTATTGACAAGGTGCATAACAAATTGAAACTATATAGTCTTTGGCGATTGGACCACATCAAGACATCATTCTTTTAAGAGAAATGCATGATATGAAAGGAGCCGACACTGGTGGTGGTGAAGGGGTGAGTAGCAATGCTGAGATCTAGATGAATGTGGAGCTCTTCTCCTGATGACCACAGTGGAGGGACCTACTGTATGACACGATTGGCTCAAGAGGGTTGAGATGAAAATACATTTGGTTTAAGACATAAAACACCCAGTCAGCTGATGAGTTTGGAGTAGAAGAGAGTGAGAGAGACAATGTAAAAGATATGATATAATGTGCGAGTATAAAGAAGGACAGTCTTATTGGTTGAACTTCATATTTTAGCTTCATGTCAAACAAGCCATAAGGCTGTATTTCTTAACAGTGGACTGTGAGGTTAAGTGAACTTGAAAAGCACAGAAAACAAAACATGAAATCAAATTACACGTCAACTGTAATAAAATAACAGTGCAATTTATAATCATGAGATATGAAACATGCTTTTGAATAACATCTGAAAAAGAAAATTCAGTTGGATTAAGTACATTTCTAGTACATTCCCTTTTGAGATTAAACTCCAGGTCATATTCTTGGAGATGTTCCCCTTTTCACTACTACAGAAAGATGAGATATGACTTCAAATGCAGCACAGAAACAATTTAATAAATAGCCTGAAACCAAAATGGAGTTCTACATATACACTTTATTTATTTACATTATTTTGGAGTGAATCCTTTGGCTGCCAGGACTGGGCCCACTGCTCACCACTAAAAACAGAAGGGATTTTTTTTCTGTTACTGGTTGGGGTTTCCAATAAACTTAAAACATTACCGAACATATCTTTTATAAGTATAAGTTTCATTTTCCGTCTATGAAAGACCACCTCCTTCATGCATGCATTAATGGTGGTGGTCCTTCATAGATGGAAAATTAAACTGTTATACTTATAAAAGACATGTTCGGTAATGATGTGTGCTTTACACTTGTTTAAAAGGCTTGTTTAATCTAAAACAGAACAGATTAATACAAAAATTGTAGCAAAAAAAAACAAAGTTTAAGTAAATAAATAATGTATGCATTAATTCATAAAGCAGAAGAACAGAATAATACATACCATACTGGACAGGGCTCCCAGTCAACCAGCATTTCTGCTTTGCCCTAATGTAAGAAAAGACAAAAAAATAAACTCCATTCTTAGCATAAGGCTATTATGTCTGATTATAGGCATTGAGTTTCATTGATTTTCAGAAGACACTCCTTCATAAACTGTAATTCAAAAAGACTGAACACATAAAAAGTATCTACCTAACAATTATGGTATGTATAATATGTATTTGCCAAAACACACAGAAGTTTCTAAATCCTATATTACACTCTGCATACTGCCTACACTCTGCAGTTCCTTTATGACTGTCTAACCTTTCTCACTCTTTCTCTTACTACACTCCTGATGGGGAAAGCCTCTAGGCAAGTGTGGTAGGAGCAATCTGTGAACATCAAAAACACGTTTCAAATATTTCTTAGATAGATTAGAAACAAAATAAACACAACTATGAAGACTTAAGTAGTGACCAGACTTGCAAGGAAGACAAGTGATGTTTATCACTAATCAAAACATGTATCATGGAACCAAATTACTCTCGGTTCCAATGTGGTATGCTTGCTTGAATAACCATACTACTGCTAAGCCACAGCTCGCAACTAAGAACACACCACTGCTGCTACTTCTACTACTCAATGCATTTTGGTCAAATTTGACTAATTAAGCCTGTTGGATTTTATAGCTTGTCAATTGGAATAATCTCAATAATCCTAATCATTCTATATCTTTTATGAATAATCATGGTTACATGTGCTATGCTGGACTAGCTGGACTGGTCACGACATTTACATACAGTATTGTTGCCCTGTTGTTGATTTGACTGCTTGTATTGTAAATATTGTATTTATTTGTAAGTCACTTTGGATAAAAGCGTTTTCTAAATAATTAATTAAATAAATAAAATTGCGACTACCGGAAATTGCCTGTTGTAGTAGTTAAAAAAATAAGCAATTGAACTAAAGCGAATCAACAGGGGTTAAGTTGCAATGTTTAGCAAAGTATGAATCATTGCATTTACATGCACTTACTCTTTTGTGGCCTTTTCCTTTCAGGCATATGCCTTGGTCCCCCTGTGGGATATAAGATTACAGTCCAGTCATATATCCACTCAGAACCCCCCCCCCCCCCCACACACATTTACAATAATTAGACAAAATGCACTTTGTAATGTCTTTTCAACATAAATATGTGTCCCTGGTGTGTCTAGACACCCCTGAAATATGAGAAAAGACCATCCTCTCAGTTAATGTGTGTGCAAACACGCTGTTTAATTTAGCTCCAGATTTTACATCACATGCAGGCTCATTGGAAAATAGTAATCATAGTAGGCTTATAGAATACACCATCTAAAATGACCTGTTTCAGACAGGGTCTGCATAAAGGACCAGTTTAAGATAAATAAGGACTTTTTTAGGATCATGCAAAGCTACTCTAGTGGAGTATCAGAATAAAAATATACAGTGGTATGAAAAAGTTTGGGCACCCCTGTAAATTTTCATGATTTTCTTGCACAAAATTCTTAGCAAGAATTTAAATAATTCTTGCACACTTTCCATAAATCATATAAACTTTATTTCATTTCTCAAATATCACTGTGTTTGTCTCCTATATGATATATTTAATTGAAATTTCTTATCCAGACAACCAATGATTTATAAAAGAAAATCATGAAAATTTACAGGGGTGCCCAAACTTTTTCATACCACTGTAGAACAGGAAATTCGCATAATAGGTCCCCTTTAAATTCTATTTAAGTAATTAATTTACTTATTAGAGAATCTGCTTGACTAATGAGTTTCATTGAGTTTCATAGTTACCAAGCTATGGTAACAGTTATCAGAACCACCAATAATTACCCTAATAATAATAATAATAATTCATTACATTTATATAGCACTTTTCTGGGTACTCAAAGCGCTTTACATGGAAGGGGGGATCTCCTCATCCACCAACAATGTGCAGCATCCACTTGGATGATGCGACGGGAGCCATATAGAGTGCCGAAGTTATGACGTCATTTTGTAGGACAACTCGGAAGCTAGCGGCGCATGGGTTCCCTCGATCGAAAAGCTATGCATTTTCCCCATAGACTTTGGGAAAATCGCAAAAAATAAGATCTGTGTTCAACAAAGAGTTGTGACCCTTACATGTTTTGACTATCAAGATAATCTTTACAAAGTTAATCCAAAATGTATACATTTTGAAGCCTAAATAAAGCCGTCAGATATTTTAAAGACACAATAAAGTTTAAAAAAACACAAGCAGGTTATAACTGGTGTGTTTTATGTCATAGATCAAAACGTGAAAATATTTAGAGGCTTTGTTAACCACAGACCTTATTTCAGGCGATTTAGAAAAAACCCATTAAAAAAAAACATAGACTTTAGGGCGAGGAACCGGAAGTGCTAAAATGCTAACTCACTTCCGCGTTTTGGCCTACAAAGTGACGTCATAACTTCGGCACTCTATTGCGCCAGAACGCCCACCACACACCAGCTTACTGGTGAAGAGGAGACAGTGATGAAGCCAATCAGTATATGGGGATGATTAGGAGGCCATGATGGACAGAGGCCACAGGGCAAATTTGGCCAGGATGCCGGGGTTACACCCCACCGCACCCTACTTTTTCGAAGGACACCCTGGGATTTTTAATGACCACAGAGAGTCAGGACCTCAGTTTAACGTTTCATCCGAAGGATGGACAAACATTTACATACCTGACTTTTTTTTTTTCCGATTTGCGACTGTGCCCCTGGCTGACCCTGTGAAGACAGCTGTGGGTTTGGAGAAAGAAAATTACTCATATACCAAATAAATCTTTAACTTATTATTTAAAATACTTGAAGATCACAACATCGCACAAGTGTGGCAGTACATGTATTAATAGGTGTAAAGTACATGCATTCTTATTGCGATTAAATTAAGGATGCTCCATTAACTCCACGTGTTTCATTTTCTCGTTTATGTCCATCCTGTTTGTGATAATCCTAATTTGTTTCAACAAGCACTGATCCTGCACTGACTTGTTCAGGGAACGCAAGGGGTGGGAGAATGGTTAAGTTAAGTGTTCATGGGACACTGACATTACCAATTATTTTGAATATTCAATTTATCCTAATATCTTTAATAATAAAATTTGGCCTAGTAATTTCAGCATTTGATTAGTAGTACTTATTTTACTTTTAGATTTATAATAGACTCACAAAATTCCTTCCAACAGCCCTAGTACAGAATCAGATAGACCTATCATCTATCTAATTATATTATATCAGATCAACTTTTCTAGCAGATTATCCATTGAAAATGAGAACCCACTACTAGGTGATGATACACAGGGCAACTTTTTGAGCAATGTTGCTGGGCAATCTTGCCGAGGGATTGTTGCTTGGGCACTTTCACATTGAAAATGGGCAACACATTTCTATCTGGATAATTTAGATGGGTTTTGGGCCCTGTGTCTCATCTGGTTGCCTGTTGACGGCAACATTGCCCTGCAACATTGCTCAAAAAGTTGCCCTGTGTATCATCACCTAGTGAGTTTTACTTTATCAAGCAGCAAAAAAGTTATAGCATGGTGTGTTTGAGTTCATTTTGTTGAAAAGAGCCCTAACCTGCATCAAGCTCTATGGGGGAAAAACACTGGAAGTCAAGTAAAGTTAAGGTAACCCATGGGTCAAACACTTTTGGCCTTTACAAATATAAACTGTAACTCTTTAAATTTGTTCTAATTACCTTGCCCCTCCGTGGATTCTGCCTGCTCCACTTGCCCCTCCGTGGATTCTGCCTGCTCCACTTGCCCCTCCGTGGATTCTGCCTGCTCCACTTGCCCCTCCGTCATGGGCGTAGATTTGGTCTCAGCTTTGGTGGGGACATCCCCCCCCCCCCCTCCCCCGGAATTATTTTGTTGTAAGATAAGTAACAGTGCTTTAATGGCGATTTCCTTTGTCATTTCAGACTGCTGGCAATACAGAATATCATAATACAGAAGTGAATCTACTTCATCTCATTATATTGTATCCTATATTGTATTCTATATCAAATTCTATTGATATATTCTATTCTTAAAAAAAAAAAGAAAAAAGTGCATTAGATTAAACTGGGAAGGGTCATAAAACTTGCATATTGTTATCCTAGGTTTACTGCTTCTATTGTTCTCAATTGTAAGTCGCTTTGGATAAAAAGTGTCTGCTAAATGAATAAATGTAAATCTGTTGTGGTTTGATGCTGTCTTTCCTGCATACAAAATGGTTAATTAATTTTGTAGTCTATCCTATGGCTAGCAAGTTTAACCCTCCTACCAGATATTCTTATTTGGATATCATCAATCACATAATGATTCATTATATTTGAATAACCAACAGTGTTAACTTTTGCCTTTTTAACATTGCCAACATGTTTTTCCAGCACATGTGTCTAGCAAGTAGGCTACACTCACAAATACATTACATAAACAGAATGTAGAAACGAAAAATGTCTCAGATGATCCACTGTTTATGACTGCAAGATTCTAAGTTAAGGTAGGCTAATTAACATTCAGTGACTTGCTAACGTACCATTCTATCATGATAGCGCGACTTCTATGAGTCTATCCGTGCTGCACACCCCTAATTAATGCTCCTAACCTTGAAAGATTGCAGAAGCTAGGTTTAACTGTAACAATATCCTGGGTAACCAGGATCACCAGTTAATACTATTTTCCACAGTAGAATCTGCATTTGAAAGCCTGGTCAGTCACTACTACTGCTAGTTATTTGTGTGGCTAGTTATTTTTGCCTACTTACACTCTGCTTTATGAAAAAGCTTCGTATGTCCCCTTTTTTCTTCTTGGGTGACATAGCTGATCTACAAAGTACAAAAAGGGGCAAAAAAACGGAATATTAAAATGTTTTACTCTGGCCTTTGTATATGGCAGCAGGCAGAGAGACAGCCCTGGTAACTTACCGTCGGCGTCGTCACGCGCGCGCGCACACACACACACACACACACACCACCCGCTCGCTGCCAGTGAGTGCAAGCACAAAAAGTAGTCCCGGCCCGCGCGTGTAGCCTGCCTGTCAGATACCCCGCCGCCAATCAAATTACGGCGTATCTTGTACTGTTGTCGTCCTGGCCGTTGGAATCGATCCAAATAGCAGCGCAAAGATCCAAATGCAGCGCAAATATCAAAATAGCAGTTCAAAGGAGCTTGCTAAATATTGGTGGGGACAAATTTGTCATCTCAAAATATTGATTGGGACTAGTACCTAGCGTCCCCCCCTAAACCTACGCCCTTGCCCTCCGTGGATTCCGCCTGCTCCACTTGCCCCTCCGTGGATTCCGCCTGCTCCACTTGCCCCTCCGTGGATTCCGCCTGCTCCACTTGCCCCTCCGTGGATTCCGCCTGCTCCACTTGCCCCTCCGTGGATTCTGCCTGCTCCACTTGCCCCTCCGTGGATTCTGCCTGCTCCACTTGCCCCTCCGTGGATTCCGCCTGCTCCACTTTCCCCTCCGTGGATTCCGCCTGCTCCACTTGCCCCTCCGTGGATTCCGCCTCGCAGGGTGTGAGCTGCAGGGTAATCAGCTGATCCTCATTGCCACTGGAATCCTGGGTCCATCCTGTGCAAGTTAAACAAGTGTTGTGTTTTGCTTATTTAAAACATAGAGGTTAACCATAAATTATCTGTACCTGTTTTAACTGTTAGGTAAATATGTTTGAATAATATATACCAAATGTTCCCCAACCAGATTTGAAGGCACTTTTGATTGCAGGAGAACTATTGAGAGTCTACTGGATGTATTAGATATCTGTAATATATTTGATTGATTTTCTATGACGATAACCAATACAATATATCTTTAAACCCAGAGTGCTCATAATATCTATTGAAAAAATGATAAGTATAATGTTTGTTTACAGTCTGGGTCAAACTATTCAGTTAAGACTAGACTGTGTGCGCTAAAAAACTTTGGGCTTTATACCTCAAAGTTAGTAGCAGTGTAAGCTTGTGGTGTATCCAGCAAAATTTTGATGGTTTTCTTTTTCTTTGTGTTATTTCTGTTAATGATCTACATTTTAGCACTGTCCTCGATTTTTTTCAATGTGTATATATAGATTCATTATCATTTGATTCATTGACCCAGTGACCAAAACGGGTCTTTGCAAATGTAATGTGTTCAATTAGTATGTCACTACAAAAATTGCTGTGGTCAGTGTGCTTTAAACATTAAAAATATGGTTGTATGTGGGCTGAAAACAGAAATGAAATATGGCTCCTACAAAAACATAGCAAACATAATTCTAAAGTTGACAGTATATGCTTGAATGCACTTAACTCTGGGTGCCAAATCCCATTGTAGACCAGTGTGCTGCATGCTATTAATACAAACAGGGCTCAATACACTAAGAATCTACATGTCTACATCTGCAGTTGCAGGAAACTACAGTTTTGAAACAGTTTACTTCCATTCCCATAATCAATTGCTAGGTGTGAATTTTTATGTTTTTCTACCCATTTGCGTCTACATTAAATGTGTTGGTAGAGACGTCACATAGAGTAGACTATGATCATACAACCATTCAGCAGCACAAAAAAAAAAAAAAATGACTGAATTTAAGTTGTAGGGGTGAGCCATTCATTTAAGATTTAAACATTGATAAAATATTTTGCGTACTCAACACAAGTTGTGAACTGTGACTTTAAGATACAGTGCATGCATGCATCTCACCTTCACAAAGGTATTCATAAAATGAACCTATCTTCTGTAGGTAGTCCTGGGCAAAGGTGGAGAGTGTGCAGCGAGGCGTTAATATTTCGCACTTAATTTCTTTTTTTTTTGTTCTCCTTTCCTAGTAGCAGAACTGGTTTGTAGCCAATGGCATGTAGTTTCTCAAGCTGCAATGACAAAATTGTGTGTTTGCTGTTTAAAGTAATAGAAAAACAACATAAAAAATAACTAAGAATATTAATTTAAAAATATATAACATTATTAATGACAGCATCCAGGTTACTGCCATTCAGGATTTTTAACCTAATGGTGAGTTTAGCTTTATATGCAAACAGGAAAGGCTCATACATTAGAAGCAAAAAACAACTCTATATAGAAAAACAGTAAAAAGATGAATCTGACACCATGAGGGTACCCTTTATATAACGTTATATAAATATTTATTTTTGTAACATTAGTAACTCGGGTTTTGCACCTACATTGATAAGATTATGTAACCATTGTGCAACTGGACAATGACAATCTAAAGATTTATTGAAAATAAAGGCAGAACCTTAGTGATTACGTGACCAAATGGGTGAATGCTGCACATATTTACAGTTGACGCATTCACATTTTAAAGTGCTTTGAGTAGTACAGTATGAATGCAGTTCATGTGTTATTTCTCATCCACTCGATAAAAAAGTTTGATTAATAAATTGCACCTGTAATTCTGTCATAATCCATGCCTGTATATGTTATGAATTCAAGAATTCCTGAGTTTCAATTATATTTGCTGTATGTTCAAATTTTGCTCTGGTAGATCATTTAGGTATGTGATGTATTACGGTGAAGATGTGATAACTTTATGGTTGTATTACCACCACTAAAATAAAAAATACAAATCACAATTACGTGTGCCTTCAAAGTTGAGTTAAATTATACTTATTAAATTTATTCTGATGACACAGGGAGGACAAAGTATCATTGGAAAAAAAGATTCAACTTTATGTATATAGGCCCAAAAAAAAAAAAAACGCCTTTCTGACCTTGCGCTGGCAATGCTCACTTAATAACAAATGGTACCACTGTATGTACTTCCTAGATGATCTGGACAGTTTACTGTCATGTATGAAATTGTACGTACCATGATATTGGCTTCATCCTTGATGGATGCAGTGTTGTGGTTTTTCTTACGACCAACCACCCATTCCTCTCGCTTCTCATCAAACCTCTGAAGCTTCTTCTTGAGGCGCTGCTTCAGAGGCTGCTCCTTTTTACAATGTGAGCAGATCTTTTGAGCGCAAAATAAAATCCCCTGACAAAAGGGGCAGATCTTTTTTGTAGACCCCCCTGGCATTATAACACACAGTCAGATACAGACAGACAGACAGTCAGATACAGACAGACAGACAGACAGTCAGATACAGACAGACAGTCGGATACAGACAGACGGTCAGATACAGACAGACAGTCAGATACAGACAGACAGACAGACAGACAGACAGACAGTCAGATACAGACAGACAGACAGACAGTCAGATACAGACAGACAGTCAGATACAGACAGACAGTCAGATACAGACAGACAGTCAGATACAGACAAACGGTCAGATACAGACAGACAGTCAGATACAGACAGACAGTCAGATACAGACAGACGGTCAGATACAGACAGACAGTCAGATACAGACAGACAGTCAGATACAGACAGACGGTCAGATACAGACAGACAGTCAGATACAGACAAACAGACAGACAGTCAGATACAAACAGACATACTGACAAAGATGGGTAAGACAGACAAGTAGACAAAGACAGACAGGGAGGAAAGAAAGAGCAATAGATAAAGACTGAGATAGATAAAGATTGAAGAGATGGACAGAAATTTAGATGGTGAGAGAACAGAGAGGATGTAAGATATAGAAAATAATAGATATAGATATAATAGAGATAGAGGTTGGCTCTTAAAAGTGCCTTTGGGTTTTGAAAATCAGGTTCGGATAGGTTCGACAGGTGATATGTTTGACAGGATATGCAGGGAGAACAACAGAAAATGTTAATTATGTAGTGTTATGTTGATATAAGATTTAAAAAGTGTACCCTAATATAGTGAGTGATTCCCATTTTCTTATAAATGCTTAGGATAAATAAATACAGATTCACGTTGTTCCTATTTCCTGTGCTACTTTTTTAATGGCGCATAACATGTGTCTAGGGTTTGCCATCCCAGATTTAAAGGCAGCGTTATGTGCAGTATAACGTTAGACCAAGTGATAATATTGTTATTACTGACACATTACAGTGACGTTGTGTGTGAACCACAATGATCGAGAGAAAATTACATCATCTGGGACAATTACTATTCCCCCAATACATTCTCAATAACCAACACGTCCAAAATAAAATTCCACATAAAAAAAACATGTTGTGATACACACATATATATGTATATATTCAAATTTATATATATATATATATATATATATATATATATATATATATATATATATATATATATATATATATATATATATATATATATATATCACAACATGTTTTTTTATGTAAATACTCATTATATATATATATATATATATATATATATATATATATATATATATATATATATATATATACACATCTAGAACCTATATCTAGGCCTAGAAAATGTTTTTTTTTTATAAACACGTATATATATATATATATATATATATATATATATATATATATATATATATATATATATATATATATATATATATATATATATAAATATATACACACTCTCAGAAAATAAAGTACATAATTGTACCTTTAGGGGTACAATGGCTTGTCACTGGGGCTGTACCCTCAAGGGTACAATATTGTACCCTTGGCATAGGGCACATATTTGTACCCTTGTGATTTGTACCTTAAGAGACCAGTCTTGTACCTGTGGTGACAATTTTGTACCTTTATTTAACAGTACAAAAATGGACCCTTCAAAAATGGTACAAAATTGGCTTTGACAGGGTACAATCGTTGACTATAATGAGATTTATATATATATATACATATATATATATATATATTACACACATGCTGAATTAAAATCAGAATTTATTAAACCCTTTTAATTTTCACATTTTCCAACATTTCATTTTAAACTCAATGTTTAACTGTTACATATAAATGATCATCATCTGAGTAAGTCATTTGCCTGAAAGTCCATTTCATCTCCTTTCATCTCGACGTCGGTTACTTCTATGCCTGCTTCTGATATTTTCTGAAGGACCTCCTCGGTTAAAAGCCCTGTAAGAACCATGAGTAACCGTGCTATGACTTCCTCTCCACCGATGGCCAAAAGAAAGAAAGACCGCAAACTGGACGTTCTTTTAAATTGAGATTCAAGCAGCCAATCAGGGCTGGCTCTACATACAGTCTCAGAAAATAAAGTACATAATTGTACCTTTAGGGGTACAATGGCTTGTCACTGGGGCTGTACCCTCAAGGGTACAATATTGTACCTTAACCTTTAAAAGAAACGGTACATATATGTACCTTTTAATGCTTTTTGACCCTCAAAAAGGTACATATATGTACCTTGAGGTCCAACAGCAAAAACTCCAGTGTTAATTGAACTCTCCTGGGAGTTTATATGACTCCAGACTCAAGAGTGTTAAAGTTAATGAGATAATTACGTGATTCATTGAGTGATGATTGACCATTATTGAAGACACCTGATGTTAACAAGCAGAATCACTGAAGGAGAAAATATATATTTTTAAGACACCGTTATGGTGATCAGTGTTTGCTTTAGTTGGGCTCTTGACCCTTAAACCATTAATTTTAGATTTTGTTTGGCTGTTGTGTCTGAGCTATAACTGCCAGATGAACAAAGAGAAAAGGTGATCAGGTGGTGTTGGTTATGTTTTGACATAATCATAATTTGCCTGAATCACTGAACTCATTCTTATTCGCAATCTCAGTCTTAAATGTTTATTGTTGATTACAGCAGCTTGTGATTGTACAGCAAATATTTTCCAGCAATTTCCATATAATACAAAATATTTCTTAAAAGTTGTTCTGATCAAAAGACTTTTTTTGACACACTGACATCAATAATCAGCCTGTGAATCTCAACAATGGTGACAATAATAAAGCATGTTGCAGTGCATTCTGGGTGCCACCAATCAAAACTCATTCATGGCTCCCATCATGCATTGCGGTATGAATAAATTATGATCCGAATTGTTTTTACTAATTTCCTTTCCCTAATTGACTATTCTTTTTGTCACCATTGTTGAGATTCATACACTGATTCTTGATGTCTGTGTGTGCCTAAAAGAAAGATTTGTTTTATCAGATAAACTTTTAAGAAATCCTTTAGATTAGAAAATTATGGATCTTATTCTGTTGAATCACAGTGATGCTGTAATCAACAATATACATTTAAGTCAGAGATTAAACTTTAAATGAGTTCAGTGATTCAGGTCATATTATGCTTATGTCAAAACATAACCAACACCACCTGATCAACTTTTCTCTTTGTTCATCTGGCAGTTATAACTCAGACACAACAGAGAAACAAAATCTAATGTTAACAGATTAAGGGTCAAGAGCCCAACTAAAGCAAACACTGATCACCATAACGGTATCTTAATTTTATTTTATTTTCTACTTCAGTGATTCTGCTTGTTAACATCAGGTGTCTTCAATAATGGTCAATCATCACTCAATGAATCACTTAATTAGCTCATTAACTTTAACAATCTTGATTGTTAATTTAACAGTCATATTTTAACACTTTAACACTCTTGAGTCTGGAGCCATATAAACTCCCAGGAGAGTTCATTTAACACTGGAGTTTTTGCTGTTTTATAATGATTTAATATCAGTAAATTGACTTACAAAACTTTTATTTCCTTTATTTCAAGGCTACTCAAATATAGTGATAAGTTAAAATCTACCTTGAATGATTAACCCTCTGGGGACCAGAAACGCGCCGGCGCGTTTTACTTGTTTTTTTTCACATAGCAGAAAAATAGACTTAAAGTACTACCATCATTTCTGTTCATATAGAGTTAAGAAATATGAGAAAATAATCTGTTAAATGTCTACTTTTTTATGTGCCCACATACAATCGAAATAAAATATTGTGCTTTTGTAAAATAAAGAAAATAAACAGGGTGTGCGTTCTGCCTCTCAGTCACCGTGAACTTTTTTTCTGGAGCACGTCTCTAATCTTCAACAAAACTCAGCAAATACTATTCACCCAGCTATAAGCAATATATCTTTTAAATCATTTGAGTTTGTACTTTTAAATGATCCGATTCAAAACTAAAATAAATATTCTCCGTTTATGTCATCTATATAAAAAGAGAGACGTGTCAGCCGGTCTAATTATCTTTCTCTCAGCTCATTATTCTGGTAATGTGACACGCCCACGGAGAGCACGCGCTATTCAGACGCAAATATGTGAAGCAACACATTGAGACGCGTTAACGCCCATAAACTCTGAAAACACACTATATTTTTTAGTCAGATTAATCTACTGTCGTCTTGCGCGGCTATATGAGGAACAATCCTGGGACATTTACCTACCTTAGAACAAGTGCTGATTTAGCCTATTTTCACCACGAGGAGGAGCAACAGATTCAGCTGAGAAGTAAGTGTTTTATGCGTGTGCTTTGTTCTAATCGCGATATAGAATAACGTTAGTGTCTGTAAACGGAAAAATAGCATACTGTTTAAATGTGAATCATGTTTCTTTGTGTGTGTGTGTGTGTGTGTGAATGAATGAATGAATGAACACACAGATACGCACTGTTACAGACGAAATAAAAGAAAACATTTCGTTGACTAGTCTAAAATAGACATCAAATAAGCTTTTGTTAGGAGTTTCTGCTCATATGTTAAATATATAGTATGTTTTGTCAATAAACGAATCAACTAAGATATTATAGTGTTTGTTCCAATGCAAGCTATATCAAAATAATGAATCCTCAACTTTGAAATATGTATGATCAAACTAAGACATTTATGGAAAAAGACAATTTTCTTTTCAAGATGTTTCCAACTCTAACTTTGAACTTTGAACTGAAATAAAACCATGTCTATATGGTGAAGGGTGTGATAGAAGTGTCTAGACGTATGCACCCTGTTACGACCCTGCGTTCCCCTTGCTCGCCTGCTGGGGCGGTATTCTTCAGGAGGGCGTGGGAGATCGCACACCCCTGTTACCTGCTTTCGATTTGATTGTGGAGAGGATAAAACCTTGGATTCCACCCTCTCCACGCCACTTCGTCCAGGGGACTGGCAGCCTCTGGAGGAGTCACTTTTGCGACATTTATATTTGTTTACAGACCATACCAACCTTTTTCTTATTCCCCATCTGGATTATGATTTTGACCCCTTATGATTTTGAACCCTAGACTTTGTTATCTTAAGTTGTTTACACTTTTGTTGTAAGCTAATAAAACTTCTTGCAAGTAATTTTCTTGTACTTGTGTCCCTTTATGTTCGGTCGAAACGAGCTGGCCGTAACATAAATTGGAGTCTCGTCCGCGATCCTATGGGGGTAGGAAACGTTGGTAAGTATGGGTGTATGTTTTTGTGAATGGTTACCTTTATAAATGAGAACTCTGGTAAGTTAGAGTGTTTCCAGCTGGATTGTGAATACAATCCTTCCGTCGGAGCACTGTTTGTTGTTTTGTTTTGTTATTTTGCCTTTCTTGTTTTTGGAGGTTATCCTGGGTGGAGATTAACTCTCTGTAGGGGGTACGCTTCCGGACTTTCAGTTTGACTGATTGTCACGGAGTTCAGCGTTTAATGTCGCCTCGAGCCCGGTACATCTCTGAAGACCAGGTAGGATTTAGTTAGTGTTTTTCTGAGTTAGGAGCTGGAGTTTTCTCATATTATAAACGGTAAATCCATTTTGCAAAAATAAATGAGGATAAATTGTCGCTTTTGTGTATAGTGCGGTTTATTTTCGCGCGTACACTGTGTTTTGACTTGTGGGAAGTCTTTAGAAGTTTTTTGAATGAGCATGCGTTGCGTAATACAGTGACGTAGTGTTTTGAAGTAGTGGCTTATGGGAGTTGTATTTCGGGTAAATAGCGTTTCACGTGTGGTAGTTAGTGGTCTCGTTTTGTGATTGTGCGTATACATATACGAACAAAATGTCTTCGGTGATAGAAGATTTCTTTGCGTGTCCATCGGAAGCTTTGCTTGAGAGTTGTACAAAGGAGCAGTTGGTGCAAATCGCCGAACGCTTCAGTGTCGATTTTACTTCTCAAGAAAAGAGGCTGAAGGAAACAATGGTGACTACTCTGAAGCGGTCACTTGTTGATAGAGGAGTTATAGAGGTAAGCACAGAGCTAATCACTCCGAGTGAATCGTTTGTGTCTACTCCTGCTGAGGTTTATAGTGAAAGTGAGACGAAATTTCCTGAATTGTCTTTGCAAGAGAAGCAATTGTGTTTAGATGCCGCGAAAATTCGTGCTGAACGTGATGATCGCGCTATGAAAGAGCGAGCGGTAGAGAGAGAATTCGAAGAGAGAAAATTAAATCATCAGTTAGCTATGAGGAAAATGGAGCTTGAGTTAGAGAGGAACGTGACGAGAGAACGCTTCAGTTAGAGAGGGAACGTGACGAGAGAACGCTTCAGTTAGAGAGAGAACGTGACGAGAGAGCATTTGAGATAAAAAAGTTGGAGTTAGAATTAGCAGCAAAGACAGCTGAAGCTTCACAAGCGAATGTGCCTCCTGTTCCACAACAGCATCCGAATGCAGGTGAACCTGTGTTTGATGTTCACAGAAATATGAGATTGGTGCCGCCATTTTCTGAAAAAGAAGTGGATAAATATTTCTATCACTTTGAACGTGTTGCTTTATCCATGAAATGGCCGAAAAGCTTTTGGACTTTATTATTACAGTGTGTGTTCACAGGTAAAGCTCAAGAAGTTTATTCTGCACTCTCATTGGAACAGAGTGGTGAGTATGATGTTGTGAAATTTGCTGTGTTACATGCATATGAACTCGTGCCTGAGGCATATCGTCAGAAATTTAGGAATTTGAGTAAAGCTGATGAATGTACTCATGTTGAATTTGCAAGAGAAAAAGAGAACTTATTTGATCGTTGGTGCACTTCAATGAAAGTTACAACTAAAGAGCAGTTAAGAGAATTAGTGCTCTTAGAGGAGTTTAAACATTGTGTTCCTCATGCTGTAGCTACACATCTCACTGAACACAAAGTGAAAACACTTTCTGAAGCCGCTATCTTGGCTGATGAATTTGTGTTAACCCATCATGGGTCATTTAGTTCAGTTGGTATTAAACTCACAATATGAGTAAGTCTTGTTTTCAATCTAAGACAAAGTCTACTGTGATAAAGAGGAATATTGAGCCGACAGGTGCTGAACATTTTAGTAAACCTGTACTCTCACGAGACATGGTTTGCTTTTATTGTAAAAAGCCTGGTCATAAAATATCTGACTGTCTGATACTCAAGAAGAAAGAGAGATTGTCGAAATCTGTTGCTTTGGTTTCTACCTTACCAGTTACTGTTGACATTTGTGGTGAGAAAGATTGTCATTTATCTGATTTTAGTGATAAATCTGCTAATCAGGGTATAACTTCTGTTGATTATACACCCTTTATCACTGAAGGAAATGTGTCATTGCCTGGTTCAAATGAAATGGTGCCAGTGCGTCTTCTTCGAGATACAGGGGCTGCGCAGTCGTTTCTGTTAGAGGGAATCTTGCCTTTAACTTCTGAAACCGCTACCGGAACTCATGTACTAGTGCAAGGTTTTGAGATGAGGTTTCTTGAAGTGCCTTTACATCGCATCCATCTTTCCTCTGCCGTTGTATCTGGTGAAGTAGTAGTTGGTGTTCGTGCTGCACTGCCAGTGCCTGGGATTACATTCATTCTGGGAAATGATTTAGCTGGTGGGAATGTTTGGGGACGGAGTGATGTGGCAGCTCCACCCATAATAGCATCTACACCTAGGAAATCTGATGTTGGAAATGGCAAAGAATTTCCTGATTTGTTTCCAGCATGTGCAGTTACTCGATCAATGGCTAAACCATTATCTGAAAGTCAAGTTGAAGTCCCACTGCATGATACCTTCTTCTATACTGTTCATACAGGTGATTCCGGATCAGATGTGTCCAAATGTCCTGAGCCGAGAGATCTGAAGTCCTGTTCTTCGTTGTCTTCTGACCAGAGAGAGTCGACAGTGTTGCGACATGAATCTAACGATACATCAGAGGTTCTGTCCACTCTTGAGAAAACCAATGTTGATCTCTCTGATGTTGATGATTGTTCTCTGACTTCTTTGTTCCAGATGTCTCGAGAGGATTTGATTAGAGCTCAACAGAGCGACGACAGTCTTAAAACTTTACTCTCTGAAGTAGAGCTTAAGAAATGTTCTGATCCTCTCTCCTCTTCGTACTTTCTCGATGATGGTCTGCTTTGTCGGAAAGTGGTCCTGCATAAAGATGTTTTTCAAGAACCTAAAAATCAGATTGTGGTTCCTTTTATAATGAGGGATTCTGTGTTGCATTTGGCTCATCAAGGACTTTCTGGTCATACAGGAGTTCGTAAAACGTACGATCGAGTCTTGCGACAGTTCTATTGGCCTAAGGTGAAACGGGATGTGGCGAAACATATTCGATCTTGTCATACATGCCAGATCACCGGTAAGCCAAACCAAAAAGTTCCTGTTGCTCCGTTGCAACCTATTTCCGTCGTGTCCGCTCCTTTTGAACATCTGGTAGTTGACTGTGTTGGTCCTTTGCCCCGGTCTAAGACTGGTCACCAATACCTTCTAACCGTTATGTGTCAGACTACTCGTTATCCGGCTGCTTATCCGTTAAGGTCCATCACCACAAAATCTGTCTTGAAGGCTCTCACTAATTTCATGTCGACCTTTGGAATTCCTAAAGTCATTCAGTCCGATCAGGGTTCGAACTTCATGTCGAAACAGTTCTCAAAAGCCCTGCGTCAACTTCGAGTAAACCACAATATTTCTAGCGCTTATCATCCGCAGAGTCAAGGAGTCCTTGAGAGGTTTCATCAAACCCTGAAGTCCCTATTAAGGTCATATTGTGTGGAACTCGATGCGGATTGGGAAGAAGGTCTGCCGTGGATGTTATTAGCGATACGTGAGGTAATCCAAGAAAGTCTTGGGTTTAGCCCGAATGAATTGGTGTTCGGACATGTAGTGAGAGGACCTACGGCTGTGTTAGCTGAGGAGTGGCGTATGCCTAAACTGTCTGAAAACATTTCGGATTATGTGAGCGGATTTCGGCGTAGATTATATGAGGCAAGAGCTCTCGCTAAAAAGAAGTTGAGTAAGACTCAACTAAAGATGCGACAACGCTTTGATAGGAAAGCTAAGTTAAGAGAATTTCAGGTGGGTGATCAAGTACTTGCTTTGCTGTCCCTACCTGCTAATCCGTTTCAAGCTAAATTTACAGGCCCCTACAGTGTAGTTAAACGTCTTTCTGATAACAATTATCTGTTGAATACTCCTGACCGGAGAAAAAAAGTACAAGTTTGTCACAGTAACCTGTTGAAATTGTATACAGCTCCTGTTCGTTCTGTCAATGTGGTAAACCTTTGTGACTCTCTTTCAGAATCATCTCCTCTCTCTCACAAAACGAGTGGGTATTCTTTGGAGAATGCTGATGAGGACGAGGGTTTTCTTTCTCGAGAAAAAGTTGACGGGCGACTTAAAAACTCTGAGATTCTTTTTAACCTGTCGTCTCATCTTTCTTATTTGACGGAGAAAGAGAGGAGTGATGTCACTGAGTTGGTGGTATCATTTCCCTCTCTTTTCCTTGATGTTCCTGGTCGCACCTCTATCATAGAACATGATATAGATGTAGGAACCTCATGTCCCGTTAAACAGAACGCCTATCGAGTCAATCCTATTAAAAGAGATTTGCTGAAACAAGAGGTGAGTTATCTGCTTGCTCATAATCTGGCTGAATCTAGTTTCAGTTCGTGGAGTTCTCCTTGTGTTTTAGTCAATAAACCTGATGGCTCATATCGCTTCTGCACAGATTATCGAAAACTCAACTCTGTGACAAAGCCGGACTGCTTCCCGTTACCTCGAATTGATGATTGCGTCGATCATGTTGGCTCTGCCTGTTATGTCAGCAAATTCGACCTCTTGAAGGGGTATTGGCAGGTGCCTTTGACTAGTCGGGCGAAAGAATTATCTGCTTTCAAAGACAACGTTATAGCTGTCGCACTGTCTAGAGTGTAACATAATTTTTGTATTGTCCATTCTTTTCTTTGCATCTCTAGGGCCCAGAGGTGTTGAGAAATGAAGAGAAGACGACGTACCTCTAGATCACCAGAACTTTTATTGTGTTTGTTCTGGGTAGTGCTTAACTGTCTTTTCCCTTTGTTTTTGTTTTAGATTCCTTGCCGAATCTTTTTTTTTTGTAGGGAGGTGTTACGACCCTGCGTTCCCCTTGCTCGCCTGCTGGGGGCGGTGTTCTTCAGGAGGGCGTGGGAGATCGCACACCCCTGTTACCTGCTTTCGATTTGATTGTGGAGAGGATAAAACCTTGGATTCCACCCTCTCCACGCCACTTCGTCCAGGGGACTGGCAGCCTCTGGAGGAGTCACTTTTGCGACATTTATATTTGTTTACAGACCATACCAACCTTTTTCTTATTCCCCATCTGGATTATGATTTTGACCCCTTATGATTTTGAACCCTAGACTTTGTTATCTTAAGTTGTTTACACTTTTGTTGTAAGCTAATAAAACTTCTTGCAAGTAATTTTCTTGTACTTGTGTCCCTTTATGTTCGGTCGAAACGAGCTGGCCGTAACAACCCTGTATTTTAAGATTTTTTATTCCTCTTTTTAGTCAACTTTAGCATGAGTGTGTTCACTTATTCTAAGCAGTGTGTGTGTGTGTTGTAAATAAATCCAAACAATCTAAAAGCCATTCTTTTTTAAATCTCCTCATTCTTTGTGCAAGGCTCCTCAAAATGATATGGCCTGATAGCACACCTAATAGGGCCATTATGGGAGGGTCTTTGTCTTTCTCAGGTGTGAAATGCCATACATAGTAATGAGAGATCCACGCCTATTCGCATAAAGCTTTCTCAAACAAAACACGTCATACACATTCTAAAAGACTTTATTGACTTATCTGAATGAGTAGTCAGGATGATTCTCACATAGTTGTGAAGCAAATATTCTAGACTATGTGATACAATTTTCAAAAGTCTTGTGAAGAAATAATCAATATGTGTTTTGTGGCCTTATTTCAGAAACTTTTATTTTTAGTTTTTTCAATAACCATGCATAAATAATATTCTCTCAAAAATACAAACATGTACATACATGTTGCTCACATATTATGGTAGCCCCGTTTGTGCTATATAGAGTGAATTTACACCTTTGCCATTAACATGTTTATAAATAACTGAAAAAAGCACAAATGTCAGTGCATGTCAAAACATCCCAAGGGCCCCAAAAACCCCTTGGTCCCCAGAGGGTTAAGGTATCCTTAAAACCTTTTTAAAAAACGATTTTTTTTACAAAAAAAAAATGTACTTAGCAGAGGCTGTCTTTTGATATTGTACCTTAACCTTTAAAAGAAACGGTATATATATATGTACCTTTTAATGCTTGGGGACATATATGTACCTTTTTGACCCTCAAAAAGGTACATATATGTACCTTGGGGGACAGAAATGGACTCCTACTGTACCCCTATTTCTGACAGTGCACACACATCTAGAACCTATATCTAGGCCTAGAAAATGTTTTTTTATAAACACGTATATATATATATATATATATATATATATATATATATATACATCTAGAACCTATGTCCAGGCCTAAAAATTTTTTTTATATATATAAACACGTAATTTTATTAATTTTGGACGTGTAAATGCTTATGAATTCATTTTGCTTATTAGACTATAAGCGACTTACCGTGGTGGAATCGCGCTGGGCAATGGTTTCTGCGATGGTCGCACACAGTGACGTATTGCACAAAATTGCGCCAAAATATCGATCATAATTAAAAAGTACAGTCTTAATATTTTATATCCGTGCTCAAAAATTTTAAAGGGATCAGCGTAAATGTCCAAGTGAAGGAAACACGAGTAGCCTATTTAGCCATTACATTTAAACACATATCACTTCCCAGAATGCATCCATCTCTTTGCCAAAGGATATGTCCATATAAAGCAATATAAACATTTCTGCAGTAGGCTATATAATTAATTTATTACAAATTCATAATCAGTATTGCGATGAAAGTTCTATAAAAGTAGGCTATTCTGTTTTTTATTTTTTTGGCGCAAAAAAAAAAAAAAGCAAAGTAGGCTCACTATAAGCCATTGCAAATTGAAATACCATCGACAATTATAAAATATCCCACAATAAAGTAAGGCATGTTTTAAGCATATAGAAAATATGCAGTCCTGTAATTATGTAATTTTAATGTAGCCCAAAATTATATAAAAAAGAGGGGAAAAATAGTTAGGGTTAGAAAAATAATCAAAGTCCAAAATTCAAAGATGAGGGATTTGCACTCAAATCTATCGGACGGCCCTCTCCGTTGTCAAGTGACGAATAGGGGGTATCATCAACGTCGGCTTTGGACGTGAGGGGGAAATGACCAAACGGCATAGCCTATGTGACGAATAGGGGTGAGACCATGTTGCAAAGAAAGACGTGGTGCAGGCACGGAAAATAGGTCCCTTTGAAATACATTAGATTGAAATTCGTGTTGTGTGGCACGAAAAAAAGAAGGAAATTCTGAAGGACACGAATCAATTCGTGTTGAGTAGCCAACCGAATATGAAGCAATACAACAAGGATTGAAATCTCCTGATTAAATGTTGAGTAATGTAGCCCTTAAAGTTTGCAAAAGGAATAGCCTAACATTTGAGGAAAAAACAATAGTGTGCTCTTGAAAGAAAGACGTGGTGCATACGCCCCATTGAAATACATTAGATTGAAAGTCGTGCTGAGTGACACGAAAAAAAGAAGAAAATTCGTGCCCATAGACACGAATCAATAGATTCATGTTGAGTAACCTACCGAATATAAAGCAATAAAAACGAGGATTAAAATCACCTGATTAAATGTTGAGTAATGTAGCCCTTAAAGTTTACAAAATGAATAACAATTGTGAAAAAACAATAGTGTGCTCTCGGAAGAAAGACGGCACGAAAAATACGTCCCATTGAAATACATTGAAAGTCGTGCTGAGTGACACGAAAAAAAAGAAGGATATTTGTGCCCTTTGGACACGAATAAATAGATTAATGTTGAGTAGCCTACCGAATATAAAGCAATAAAAATGAGGATTAAAATCTATTGATTAAATGTTGAGTAATGTAGCTCTTAAAGTTTGCTAAATGAATAACAATTGAGAAAAAAAACAATACTGTGCTCTCGAAAGAAAAACGTTGCGCAGGCACGAAAAATGCGTCAATAGATTAAATTTCGTGACTATGTCACGAACTGCCGTGAGACTGGGTTGGCTGTATACACACACACACCGCACCGGGAGCGCATTGACGGGCGCATCCGCGTGCAGTGTGAAAGCTCTAACCTGTTAACACGGGTGCGGAAAAAATACGCACCACATACGCACTGCAAATGGAGTATATGTGAAACGGGCTTGACACTGACGCTTTTTCTGTCAGTGGTAGAGTACATGCGAGAAGTAGCGGTACGCAAGAAAAAGTGCAGGTACGCTTAAGAGTAAAATGTAGAAGTGTACAAGTGGGGGGCACTTCGAGCACTGGTCCGAACGAAGATGTGATGCGAAGTCAAGTGGCTGTTTATGCGAAGTTCTACCTGTTTACAAATATGATTGTATTGTTGTACTGTTTTTTTCTTGGGTTAAAAATAAATATGTGTTTATTTAGCATGTTTGTTTTGTCCATATGTGCTAGTGCTGAGTTCCCCAATTGATAGGCCATGCAGGTCCCAGCTGCTACAATGATTTTTTTTTTTTTTTTTTTTGCCCCCCCTGGCTCGAATGTCAAACTCCGCCTATGGATATAGAATAAATATTAGGCCTATAGTACAGTAATAAGGGCAAATTATGTTTAATAGGTGCTTTGTTGTTAAATTGAGCTTATATCCACTGTAATTAGCTACAAAAAATAATGTTAATTTCATCCTGGACACACAGTATGCTTCTCTTGACCTGTAGCTGGGAGAGTGGGGAACAAAGTAATGCTTTTTGACTTTCTCAGTTTGTGTAAATTCACTTGGGGTTCAGAGTATTTATTTTTTCCCACATTAATTTCACACGTGTCTAGATCTTGTTTAGCCTACATCTTATCTCACACTTTATGACCGAATAACTGGCGAGACGCCGGCGCGAACACTTGGATTGTTTACTCTGCAGTGGAAACAAAGGAATACTCTTATTTATGGTCATACAGATAAGAGTACATCATTCAAAACGGCAAAATGTAAATTTTTTATTTGTGTGTACATTAAAAATGACTACAAAATGTCATGCCTTTTAAAAATAAAGAAAACAACAGGATGCCGGTTCTGCCGTCTCTGTCTCCTTCTGGCGCGCGTGCCCAAAAAACAACCAAAATACAGCGAATACTTGACGCACAGGCATAAGAAATATAGATAGATTATCTATCTATAGAAACCTTTAAGAGCATACTTTTTTATTATTTGACATTAAATGCATTAGGCCGATAAGTCACTTTGGAATAAATAGCAAGTTTTCAGATGATAAAGAAAACATGACTTATAGTCATGGAAAAACGGTAGGCTGTTATAAATTATTTCGCGGACCCCCTGGCTATCGTTACGGACCCCCAGGGGTCCGCGGACCCCACTTTGAGAACCACTGGTCTAAACCATCCAAATGTTCAAACAAACTCTTTATTAAACGTCACTGGACTACATAAACACAAGTTAACAATACGTTTCAGTGTTCATCCAAACACTCAGTTGTAAAAACACAGGAAGTACTCTGGCAAATACACACCGACTACAGTCACATGTAATATCTGACACAAGTTGTGTAACTATAACACATTAGTGTGTAAAAGGTTTCAACACACTTCTGTGTAAGAAGAATAACACATTAGTTGTGTTAAAGGTAATACAAAATGTGTAGCCCTAAACACAGAGGTGTGTTAAGATATAACACAGGTTGTGTGTTAAATTTGACACAACATGTGTTGTCCCTGAGCACACACTCCACATGTGTTAAAATCTACACACCATGTGTTGTCCCTGAGCACACTCACTACATGTGTTAAAATCGACACAACATGTGTTAAAATCTACACAACATGTGTTGTCCCTGAGCACACACACTACATGTGTTAAAATCTACACAACATGTGTTGTCCCTGAGCTGATTCAGCACATCTGATAAAATCTACACAACATGTGTAATAGTTAACACATCTCTTTTTACAGGTTGTGTTGTTTTCAACTCATCTTTTTATAAGAGCGCGTCGACACTCACCATCACTGTGAATGGTATGTAGTGTTTGCTTGTTCTCAAACATACAGGCCAGTGTAAGTTATTTATATAAAATATTTTGTCAGTTGCTACATTTTAAATAATTTCAACTGTTATCTCTCATGAATTTTTGTCAAAAGCAGCATTATCACTTATGGGTTGAAGTGTGAATAACTGATAATGTCCAGTACAGTGAGTCTGTCCAGTCATTGAGCTTGAGACATTGTCTTGTACTTTGTGTGCACATGCATTCTGTACTCGACTATTGATTAAACGGTTAAATATTTTTGCATGTGGCCCTTTCGCTTTATTTTTTAAAATGACACGATGTGTGTGTTGACTTGCATATTTATTGTGTTAAATTTTGACACAACATGTGTTGTCCCTGAGCACACTCACTATATGTGTTAAAACTGACACAACACATCTATTTTTAGAGTGTACATTTTTAATTCCTCATTAATCCATCAAAACACAAGTAAAACACATCTTTGTGTAAAAATAACACATCTTTGTGTTGACCTAGTTGACACAATAGATGTGTTAAAGAAAGGGACACATAAGTTGTGTCAAATTTGACACAATATGTGTTGTCCCTGAGCTGATTCAGCACATGTGTTAAAATTTAACACATTATGTGTTGTTTTTAACACATCTGTTCTAAGAGTGTAGTAAAGAGTGGGTTGTATTATTTGGAGTGTTTTTTTATTTAATAAAAGTGATTTTTTTGTCTGATGTGCTGCCTAGTGTTTGGTTGCAAAATAGCATTGAAAGTCAACAGGCACATTTTGTAAAATCTGTAGATTAACACTTGAAATGTACCTTATACACAGCAAAACCCCCAGTGTTAAATTAACACTCCGAGTGTGGACTCATACACTGAAGCAGTGTTAAAGTAACACTGAAGCAGTGTTAAAGTTAATGAGATAATGAATCACTGAAGGAGAAAGCCGTAATTTTAAGTCACCGTTATGGTGATCAGTGTTTGCTTTAGTTGGGCTCTTGACCCTTAAATCATTAACTTTAGACTTTGTTTGGGTGCTGTACGTGAGTTATAACAGCCAGATAAACAAATAGAAAAGGTGATATGATGGTGTTGGTTGTGTTTTAACATAATCGTTATTTCACAATCATTTGACCTGAATCACTGAACTCATATATAGTCCAATTTCTGAGTTACATTTACTGTATTAATTATAGTAGCACTGTCCTTGTATGGCATCATATTTTTTAGCCTTTTCAATGAAACCAAAAAAAAAAAAAAAAAACTTAAAAAATTATTTATGTTGGCACACACAGACATCAATAATTAGTGTATGAATCTCAGCAATGGTGACAAACACATCACTTCTGAACATAAGCTCATTATTTATTCATGGAGCAATGCATGATTGGAGCCATGAATTAGTTTTTATTGGTGGTAGCCAGAATGCACTGCAACATGCTTTATAATTGTCACCATTGTTGAGATTCACAGGCTGATTCTTGATGTCTTTGTGTCTAAAAACTGTATCAAATAAATAAAAAAAATTTTTTTTGTATATGAGACGTGTATAAAAAGTTAATTGGATTACGTTGTAAAAATTTAAAAAACTCTGCTGTGCAATAATAGTGCTGCTATAATTGATAGAGTAAACCTAATATGGGCTCTATATGAGTTCAGTAATTCAGGTCAAATGATTGTTAAATAATGATTGTTTAAACACAACCAACACAATCAGATCACATTTTCTATTTGTTCATCTGGCTGTTACAACTCCCGTACAGCAGCCAAACAAAATCTAAAGTTAATGATTTAAGGGTCAAGCACCCAACTAAAGCAAACACTGATCACCATAATGGTGGCTTAAAATTACGGTTTTCTCCTTCAGTGATTCTGCTTTTTATCATCAGGTGTCTTCAATAATGATCAATCATCACTCAATTATTCAATTAATTATCTCATTAACCTCCTAAGACCCGAGTTTTGGTCAGAGGTGGAAAGTCCAGGGGTCAGAAAGTAAAAGTCCTGCCACATTTTTATTCCACCCACAGCAAAAACTCCAGTGTTAAATGAACTTTACTGGGAGTTTATTTGGATCCAGACTCAAGAGTGTTAAAGTTAATGAGATAATTAAGTGAATAATTGAGTGATGATTGAGCATTATTGGAGACACCTGATGATAACAAGCAGAATCACTGAAGGAGAACGTCAGATTTTTTAAGTCACCATTATGGCGATTAGTGTCTGCTTTAGTTGGACTCTTGACCCTTATATCATTAACTTTAGATGTTGTTTGGCTGCTGTACATGAGTTATAACAGCCAGACGAACAACAAGGAAAGCTGATGCGCTGGGGTTGGTTATGTTTTGACATAATCATCATTTGTCACAAAACTCATTTGTAGAGTTTAACCTTTTGATTACACAGTATAACACTTTCAGAAATTTAAATATTATCCAAAAGATTTCTTAAAAGCTGTTCTATTCTAAATACTTTATGGGCACACACAGACATCAAGAATCAGCCTGTGATTCTCAACAATGGTGACAATTATATAGCATGTTGCAGTGCATTCTGGGTGCCACCAATCAAAACTCATTCATGGCTCCTATCATGCATTGCGGTATGAATAAATTATGATCTGAATTGTCTTAGTCATTTCCTTTTCCTAATTGAATATTCAGTTTGTCACCATTGTTGAGATTCATACACTGAATCTTGATGTCTGTGTGTGCCTAAGAGAAAGATTTTTATTTATTTATCAGAACAACGTTTAAGATATCATTTGGTTTATTTTGTAAAATCTGGATCTAATGTTATAGAATCACTGTGATGCTGTTATGATCATTATACATTTAAGTCAGAGAGTAGGCTTTAAATGAGTTCAGTGATTCAGGTCAAATGATGATTATGTCTAAACATGATCTACAACATCTGAACTGATCTGATTTCTTTATTCATCCAGCTGTTAAAACAGCCAAACAAAATCTTTAGTTAAACATTTAAAGGTCACCTGCCCAACTAAAGCAAACACTGATCACCATAACGGTGACTAAAATATAGATCTTCTCCTTCAGTGATTCTGCTAGTTAACATCTGGTGTCTTCAATAATATCTCAATCATCACTCAATTATTCACTTAATTATCTCATTAACTTTAACACTCTTGAGTCTGGATCCAAATAAACTCCCAGTAAAGTTCATTTAACACTGGAGTTTTTGCTGTGGGTGGAATAAAAATATGGCAGGACTTTTACTTTCTGACCCCTGGACTTTCCACCTCTGCACAGAATTAAGTATTATGCTGCACACAACCAATGTTATGTCCACGTATGTGGACAACCAGGTCTTAGGAGGTTAAAATGATACCTATTTTGTGTTATTCCATTTCTGTGGTTACTTAGAAATTTGAATCTGAAATTTTTTTTCCCTAGGGGGCGCCCCGTTGCCCCCGGTACCGGGGGCGTTGGTTTGTAACAGGTTAACTTTAACACTGCTTCAGTGTTACTTTAACACTGCTTCAGTGTTTATATGAGTCCACACTCAGAGTGTTAATTTAACACTGGGGATTTTGCTGTGTAGTCTATAGGCAGTTAGTTGAATGTATGTTACTTGTCTGTTGAAACAGTGTTGTTGAATGTCAACTGATGCACTGTTGACAAGCAACTGAATGGGTACTACTAACTAGTAGAGTCTCAACGAATGGACTGTCAAAATAAAGTGTTACCATACATTGTTTTTGCCTGATTCGTACAGTGCTTTAAACACAATCAGACCCTGAAGATGAAAAGAGGCTGACATGTTCCCTAGACGCCCCTTATATACTTACTGGTCGCACTAGTATGATGTCATAGGCTGTCGCTGGCCAATACGATTGCTGTGATCTTTTATTTAAAAGGCTAAAGCAATTACTAGAGCGGCCATATGTGAAAAAGGCCTCAAGTGTTACTCTGACAGGACTGATTTCCTCTTCCTCTTGGGTGTGACGTCCCTCAGCGCCTCTACATTGCTTATGAAGGTCACGTGATCACACTGTGATGCTGAAGTCTGAACACTTATTAAAGAGGAAACGGTGTTTTTAAAGATGTGATGCATTCAAGAAGAACAAGGCCACTGACAAAAAAAAAAATGCCTATAACTTCTCATGATAAAAACATTCAGATTAATCAATTCTGTTTCATCAGTGTGTTTTAAGTTATTTGTTTATTTAACACTTCAAGTTGCTATTAATACATCGTTAAATTGGAGGTTTATCAAATGCACAGTTGCCGATGCTGGCAATGAAAAGGGTGTTTTGACGTCACTGCCACTGCAATACCTTTCAGTGTTTTACAAGCTGGGTTAATTGGTCTACATATGCAAATTAAAGTAGTTTTAAAGTTTTTCAAGCAATTATATTCTCTGTTTCCTACGAACAGGTTCCTTATCATTACTATCTATATGCAACTGATTAAATATAGATATTCCCAAGTTTGAAAACATGGACTGATATAAAGTTTCTCTCAGTTTAATGTTTATGCTTTAGTCTAATGTTGTCTGTTAAAACTCTTCCTCTGCTCGATCTGCACTAGTTGAGGTGTCATAAGCTCATGTTAAAATATAATGTGTTAATCACGTGTCATTCAGAATCTGAAAACGCCTATACTGGTTTCCTCCTGATCATTTGTAGTGCTGTCACTGGTCACGGTTGTTGGTGAAACGGGTAAGAGCATGAGTTTATAACTGTTCTGTCAAATATCTTAAGTGTGGGGGATTTATGGGATATTGGTTGGGGCTAGTTGTCACATGGCTGTGTCTCAGTAACTATATGGTTTAAAATCAAAAGTCCAATAGCACAATGTTTTCTCTAGCAGTGTTTTGTATGTTGGTGCACAATGCCCTTCATGGACAGCATGTCCGCGCTGCAATTCAGACTGCCAGGTACATGAACTGCCCGGATCGAAAGGAGTACCCGATCCGCCCCTGCAGGGAGCATGAGCGCATTCCTCCCTTGCAATTGATGTACGCTATCACCGCCGTGTTGTCCATCCGGATAAGAACATGATGGTCTGCCATCTGAAGCACCAGACGAACAGCTTCCACCTCCAAGCAGTTTATATGCCAGCACTTCTGGTCTCTCGCCCACGCACCGAACGCTGGTCTGCCATCGCAGAGGGCTCCCCAGCCTGACAGTGATGCATCTGTGGTGACCACCATCCATCTGACCACCCTGCCCATAGCAGCACCCTGTTTGTACATGGTCGTACCGAACCAGAGCGTCAGAGCCTCGAGACATGATCGTGTTATGACAAGGCGCTCCATCCCCGCTCTCCACGCCTATGCCCGGCTCTCTAACCATAGCTGCAGCGGTCTCATGTGCAGTAAGCCCAGTCGGCAGACGGAGGCTGCATCTGCCATTAGACAAAGTAGCCTCTGAAACATTTTCAGGGTGATTGCCTTGCCTTGCACGAAAGAGGCCAGTGTACTGTGAATGGACTGAATTCTTCATTCTGATAAGCGCGCGAGCATCGTGCACGTGTCCAGGACCTTACCCAGAAAAGTAATGGACTGGCAGGGCTGAAGCGTGCTCTTTTGCATGTTCACTGATAAACCCAGACACACCAAATGGGAGTGCTCCTCGAGAACACTCCTCGCTTGAGCGATGATCAGCCAGTCATCGAGGTAGTTCAGCACGCGCATGTCACTGAGCCTCAGGGACGAGAGCGCTGCATTCATGCACACTGTGAACACGCGGGGGGCTAAAGCCAGCCCAAACGGTAATACTTTGAATTGGTATGCAACACCTTCGAATGCAAAATCGCAGAAAGCGCCTGTGATGAGGGGCTATCTGTATGTGAAAATAAGCGTCCTTTAGATCCACTGCAATGAAATGGTCCACTGCTGGATGTGCATGAGGATCTTCTTCACTGTAATCATTTTGAACGCGCGTTTCGCAAGCGCTTTGTTTAGCAGTCTTAGATCAAAGATGGGTCGCATACCCCTGTCTTTTTCCAGAACAAGAAAATATCTGCTCTTCGGGTACCATCTCTACTGCCTGCTTGGCCAGTAGGGAGGAAATTTCTGCCCGTAGCAGCGGGGCGTTCTGTTCTGATACTCTGATATCTGTTCCGATACACCAAAGTGGGGTGGTCTGCGAGTGAACTGAAGAATATAGGCGCGCCTTATAGTGTTGATCACCCAATCTGACACTGCCAGGAGCCTCTCGATAAAGGGGGCGGCGGTGTTTGCTGTGGCGGGGGCTGCACGCCAACCGCCGGAGAAACATTGCTGACAAAACGAATGACAGGTGACTCTTCGCACGGGGACACATGCACCTACATTCTCGGGTTGCTCCGAGCTTCCGCTGTGCCAAACATCTCCCATGAGATGGATCATAAGATGACCAATATATCGGAAAACATTTGGAATGGGTCAGACATGATTTTGACCACTTATTAAGTTTTGTTTTGTAGAAAGCCTTTCATTAAAGTTAATTTCGTTTTGTATAAATTGTATTTTAATTTTAAGCAATGTTTCATCAACAAATTTGCCTGGATTAATAAATAAGAAGCAAATATAGTAGACAATATAATCAGAACATGGAGGCGCCGGCACTTGAACTGGAGCGGGTCTCATAAATGAACCAAAACTCAGACCTGAGAAGTATATCTATAGAAAGCACAAAATGTCTACTTTTAAACAAAACAATTAAAAACTAAAATAAATTGGCTACTCTCTGCTTATGTAGGCTAATTCATATGAAGTGTGCATTTCTCTCTATAGGTGCGTTCACTAGCTACTGCGAAGATGGCGAGTCTGCATCGTCAACATTATCTTTACAGCCACTAACATAGAAAACACTAGTTTATTAATAAACAATTAAAATGTTTCATGCATAATCATTACTTTTGGCGGTTCTTTGTGGCAAGCTTTATTTCAGGTGTTGCGTGATATCTCTGCGCCCAAGTATCAGTGCTTGTGCTTCCCCCCCATATAGTCCCAAATCAATCAAAAGCTGCTCCATTGTGCATTCTCCTTTTATATACACTTATCTTGAGGCCACGAGATAGTTAATTTTTTTTTTTTGACAAAGTGGGACTAGGGGGGCTTCGTAGACATTAACGTTCCCATTAAAGGGGTGGTTTACTGCTTTTTTCTTTGCATGATTGTGTTTATGGGGTGTAATATAACATGTCTTCGTGTGTGTTTTTTTTTTAAAAAAGCCTTATTTTTCATAAATTTCACCTTTATTGTAAGCCCCTTGCTCCTCTGTCATTTGAACGACCGGTTGACTTCCTGATTCTATGAAACCACTCCATCAGAAACAGGCAATGGGCTCAGATTGGTTAGTTGGGCCGGTGTGTTGTAATTGGCTAAACTGCGTAGTGCACGTTGTCTGGAAACTTCACGCCCATTACCTTTATGGGCGAAAGTTGCATGTGCTCCGGTCAAATGTAAATAATGGTGTCAATAGCCTACTGCCGTATCAGTTTGAGCCAGAATCAGAACCAGAAAGCGGCAATGAAGAGAGTCAAGCAGAACCTCCCCACGGCTCTTACAAAACGTGTCTGAATAGTAATTTTTTTTTTATTATTATTATTCTATTCTATTCTTTTCTATTCTAGGCTACTTTTATTATATAAGAATTTCGATACGCTGTTACTTGAAAATGCTACTGCCGCTTGTTAGCTTTTGAGATACGGTTTTCTCCTGATTAAACATTTAATATAACTGAATAAATGACAGAGTAATACCGTTTTTTAAAGTTATTGTTTTATCGATATAATGAACAACCGTTTATCTATTCACAAAACTTAGTTTACTCAGTGTATCGTTTTCTTTAGGTGTACACGTTTGTCTTATACACACAAAATAGCATCGAACTAACTGGCTACTATAAACAAACAGCGTTGGCATTGGATTACGTTCTTGATCAAATCGAAAAATTACGTCATAAAGTATACATGGAAAATACATTTACAAAATTAGTACATAATTACAAATTCAGGTCCAAAATGTTTGTACGCGTTTGTCATAGACACACGAAATTAGGAATGTGCGTTTACCGGTACTGCCAAAATACCGGTATATATTATATTTCAAATGGTACAATATCATAATTTTGTTCAATTCGGTATTTGATGCGCTGCTGTTTCGAAGTTCACCGCTAGGTGGCAGTGCGCTACCTAAACTGACGCGGGTCATGCGAAACCGGCAAACGGTGACAACAAAGGAACACGATGGATCAAACGAAGCTCATTTGAATTTCTACACGCCCGAAATTAATAAATAGAGGGGCTCAAGCATAGACATCATATAGATAGACGCCCTATCGACCGCTACTGCCTATTGGCGCGGATGGGCCGTGGGGCCGCCATCTTAAACCGGTCACCCGCTCCGCTCAGTGTAATCTGTTTGGCAGGTGCAATGAGCTGCCAGCGCATTTAATTAATCATATCTCACTGAATACCGAACTGATTTTCACGCGGGTTTTTTTGCTGCAAAGGTCATACACGTAGCTACGATACAGGACACATTGAATATTTTGTTCACAAAATACAACCAATAGTACGGTAATGTTAAATGTTAAATCTTACTTGTGGAAAGTAATCCCCGAGTGATGGGGATACTGCATCTCTATATGATATCTATGGGCTCAAGCCCCTGCCCCTTTTGTCTCAACATGTATTATGCCCTTTTCTGATAATTGTAAATAATAATTATTATTATTATAAATATTATAATAAATAACACACTTACACACCCTTGCCACTAACAATAATAATACAAACAAACATTATATAAAAAAAAAATTGGCGGAGAAGTGGTAGGCGGAGTTTCCTTTGCAGCGCCTCATACGCATTTAAAGGTTCTGGTATGCACTACGCAGCAGTTTGCGCGAGTCTCTTCAAACGAGCAGCAGGTATGGAACGAGATCGGGGCCAATAGTCTTTAAACGAAACGGGTGAAATTTGACCGCGTCAACACGCACTGTTTGTCCGCGTTAACACGGCAATTTTTTACGTGTTTCTTTTGTACGCGTAGACACGCTCATTCTGGTCGTGTTAAGGCGTCAGTTGTCGTCGCGTTACTTTAGTGCGTGTAAAGACTAGTAAAGGTACTAGTATCTAATGAATAAGTACTAGCATCTATTGAATAAGTACTAGTATCATTGAATAAGTACTAGTAGCTAATGAATAAGTACTAGTATGTATTAAATAGGTACTAGTATCTATTGAATAAGTACTAGTAGCTAATGAATAAGTATTAGTATGTATTAAATAGGTACTAGTATCTATTTAATATGTACTAGTATCTAATGACTTAGTACTAGTATTTATTGAATAAATACTAGTATCTAGTAATAGGTACTAGTATCTAAAAAAATAAGTACTAGTACCTAATGAATAACCTAATATATATGTACTAGTCACAATTGGCATACATACTAGTCAGAACTGAATAGTTGATATCTGAATGACAAATCCCCATAGAAGTCAATGGCAAAAAATTAAATTTGGTACTAGTAAGAAAATAATAGTTACTAGTCACTATCAAAATAAGTACTAGTATCTAATGCATAAGTACTAGTATATATTTAATAGGTACTAGTATCTAATGAATAAGTACTATTATCTAATGAATAAGTACTAGTATCTAATGAATAAGTACTAGTATCTAATGAATAAGTACTAGTATCTAATGAACAAGCACTAGTATCTAATAAATAAGGAATAGTATCTAATGAATAAGTACTAGTATCTAATAAATAAGGACTAGTATCTAATGAATAAGTACTAGTATCTAAAGAAAAGGCACTAATATACCTAAAGAATAAACACGAGTATCTAAAGAAAAGGCACTAGTACCTAAAGAATAAGCACTAGTAGCTAATGAATAAGTACTAGTACTTAATGGAATAGATACTAGCATAAAAAAATAAGTACTAGTAGCATGAAAATAGAGACTAGTAGGTTTAAATGATTAAATGTTAAAACGGCTTGCCATACAGTTTTACCATGTTAAGACGTCCAATTTGAACGTGTTTCTTAATGCGCACATTCTGTAGGTATTGAAGTGTAATATTTTAAAAAAGCAGACTTTATACCTTTATATGTACCTAAATAAATCCTTTAGTTTATTGTGGCATTGCTTTACTGACTACTGTGCTAGAGTAAAGTAATGTTACAATGTATAGATTAAGTAAGTCAAGTGCTAATTATCCATAATATTCAATTATTATAATGTATATGGGTTATTATTTGTTTTTGTTTTAAGTTATAATTTCCAAATGGATTATAGGCTAACTTACACAGCACATATTTATAACTAAACACACACACACACACACACACACAAATGTATTCACTTTCACATAGCCTAATAATGTTTTGTAATTTGGTGTTTAGTTTGTTGTATAGTTTGTTTCTGCTGTTCTGTCTGTATTGTTTCCAGGAACATCATCTTGGCTGCTGCAGGATGATGAGTGCTATAATAAAATTACTACATTATATTTAACTTAATCAGTGTTCAAAAAGGATAACGTTTAGGTTGTTTGGGTCTAATAGACCCCAAACTTTTAAAGAGCGATTGCATAAGGAAATATAGTTTTTTTATATGGAAAACTATGTCATTTTTTTTTTATTTACTTCTCAACTTTACATTTATGCTGTGTTTTTGTGGAAATTTGGAAGTTGTTTACCTATTTACTGCACAATTACTTAACTAGGCCATGAATTGGCTCATAAATATTTATTCTTTAAAGAAAAAATCACTTAAATGACGATCTTAATTAAATCTAAATTGTTTTTGGACATTGCTCGATGTGTTAGGGATAGAATACTGACATCTGCTGGTTCGTGGAAAAACTTTAGAAATTATAATTAAAGTGAGAAAGTGCAATGGCACATATTTCCAATAGAGGTCCATATAGGACTTTTTTACTTCATTTTTCTTGATGCTTCAACTTCTCCTCACAACTTTATGATATATATTTTGTGAATATATATTTAAACATTCTGAAATACATAAAAAAAATCTATTTTTGTCAAAGTTGGAATTTGTTGTCGTCTGATATATTTTGAATTATCTGCTTTTGCAAATTATTATACATACATTTGCAGAAACATTACAAGTCACATTTTCCCTCTCTCTCTCTCTCTGTGTGTGTGTGTGTGTGTGTGTGTGTGTGTGTGTGTGTGTGTGGTGTGTGTGTGTGTGTGTGTGTGTGTGTGTGTGTGTGTGTGTGTGTGTGTGAGATGGAAAGTTCGTTCCACTTTTTATTTTATGTTCTAGGATCAGTCCTTGGTTTGTATGTAGAAATTTTCTGATCTATAATGGATTTACTTTTATTTTTTTGACAAACAAAATTAAAAAAAGTCATTTTTTTCATTTTCCCATTCATTTTCAATGTGGGGTCATTTTGACCCCAAATACCTTAAACGGTAAACAAAATTGTACACGCCTTTTTTTGATAACAACCAAATCAAGCCCAGTTTTTTTGTGCATGTTTAGATAGATTATTTAGGAAAAGTCACAGAGTTTCATGCCCCTGAGATGAAGGTAACACTTTTAAAAAATGAAGGAAAAGTCCAGTGGGACTTTGGGGTCAGCTGGTATCCCAAACACCGATTAAAGGCCCTTTCACACCGGACGCGTAACGAAAAAATGAAACGGAAAAGCGAATAGTTCGCGTGCGAATAGTTCGCGTCAAAACCATTCACATCAGCCGCGACGCGAATTTGCGACATTCAGAGCTTCAACATTCCAAAACTTTCGCGCCGACAGCTGAGAAAACACGGACACTTCTTCTTCATCATCATCATCATCATCATCCAGTGAAGACGAGCTTTTCCTTTTCTTTAAAAGACAGAAAAGAAGGTTTTGTGTGCACCCAATCTTAAAGAACAGAGAGTCTGAAGGGGAGTAGGCCTATGCTAATCTTGTAAACTAGCTAAAACTTTGCCACAAAGAACCGGCCAAAGTAAGGATTATGTATTAAACATTTGAATTGTTTATTAATAAAGTGTTTTCTGTCAGTTTTCGGTATGAGACGCGCTCCAGTTCACTCGCCGGCTCCTCCGTGTCCTAATTATATTGTCTACTATATTTGCTTCTTATTCCTATTAATCCAGGCAATTTGTTGATGAAACATTGATTAAAATTAAGATACAATTTATACAAAACGAAATTCACTTTAAAGAAAGGCTTTCTACAAAACAAAAATTAGTGGTCAAAATTATGTCTGACCTATTCCAAATGTTTTCGATATATTGCACTGTCAGAAATAGGGGTACAGTAGGAGTCCATTTCTGTCCCCCAAGGTACATATATGTACCTTTTTGAGGGTCAAAAAGGTACATATATGTCCCCAAGCATTAAAAGGTACATATATATATACCGTTTCTTTTAAAGGTTAAGGTACAATATCAAAAGACAGCCTCTGCTAAGTACATTTTTTTTTTGTAAAAAAAATCGTTTTTTAAAAAGGTTTTAAGGATACCTTAATCATTCAAGGTAGATTTTAACTTATCACTATATTTGAGTAGCCTTGAAATAAAGGAAATAAAAGTTTTGTAAGTCAATTTACTGATATTAAATCATTATAAAACAGCAAAAACTCCAGTGTTAAATGAACTCTCCTGGGAGTTTATATGGCTCCAGACTCAAGAGTGTTAAAGTGTTAAAATATGACTGTTAAATTAACAATCAAGATTGTTAAAGTTAATGAGCTAATTAAGTGATTCATTGAGTGATGATTGACCATTATTGAAGACACCTGATGTTAACAAGCAGAATCACTGAAGTAGAAAATAAAATAAAATTAAGATACCGTTATGGTGATCAGTGTTTGCTTTAGTTGGGCTCTTGACCCTTAAACTGTTAACATTAGAATTTGTTTCTCTGTTGTGTCTGAGTTATAACTGCCAGATGAACAAAGAGAAAAGTTGATCAGGTGGTGTTGGTTATGTTTTGACATAAGCATAATATGACCTGAATCACTGAACTCATTTAAAGTCTAATCTCTGACTTAAATGTATATTGTTGATTACAGCATCACTGTGATTCAACAGAATAAGATCCATAATTTTCTAATCTAAAGGATTTCTTAAAAGTTTATCTGATAAAACAAATCTTTCTTTTAGGCACACACAGACATCAAGAATCAGTGTATGAATCTCAACAATGGTGACAAAAAGAATAGTCAATTAGGGAAAGGAAATTAGTAAAAACAATTCGGATCATAATTTATTCATACCGCAATGCATGATGGGAGCCATGAATGAGTTTTGATTGGTGGCACCCAGAATGCACTGCAACATGCTTTATTATTGTCACCATTGTTGAGATTCACAGGCTGATTATTGATGTCAGTGTGTCAAAAAAAGTCTTTTGATCAGAACAACTTTTAAGAAATATTTTGTATTATATGGAAATTGCTGGAAAATATTTGCTGTACAATCACAAGCTGCTGTAATCAACAATAAACATTTAAGACTGAGATTGCGAATAAGAATGAGTTCAGTGATTCAGGCAAATTATGATTATGTCAAAACATAACCAACACCACCTGATCACCTTTTCTCTTTGTTCATCTGGCAGTTATAGCTCAGACACAACAGCCAAACAAAATCTAAAATTAATGGTTTAAGGGTCAAGAGCCCAACTAAAGCAAACACTGATCACCATAACGGTGTCTTAAAAATATATATTTTCTCCTTCAGTGATTCTGCTTGTTAACATCAGGTGTCTTCAATAATGGTCAATCATCACTCAATGAATCACGTAATTATCTCATTAACTTTAACACTCTTGAGTCTGGAGTCATATAAACTCCCAGGAGAGTTCAATTAACACTGGAGTTTTTGCTGTTGGACCTCAAGGTACATATATGTACCTTTTTGAGGGTCAAAAAGCATTAAAAGGTACATATATGTACCGTTTCTTTTAAAGGTTAAGGTACAATATTGTACCCTTGAGGGTACAGCCCCAGTGACAAGCCATTGTACCCCTAAAGGTACAATTATGTACTTTATTTTCTGAGACTGTATGTAGAGCCAGCCCTGATTGGCTGCTTGAATCTCAATTTAAAAGAACGTCCAGTTTGCGGTCTTTCTTTCTTTTGGCCATCGGTGGAGAGGAAGTCATAGCACGGTTACTCATGGTTCTTACAGGGCTTTTAACCGAGGAGGTCCTTCAGAAAATATCAGAAGCAGGCATAGAAGTAACCGACGTCGAGATGAAAGGAGATGAAATGGACTTTCAGGCAAATGACTTACTCAGATGATGATCATTTATATGTAACAGTTAAACATTGAGTTTAAAATGAAATGTTGGAAAATGTGAAAATTAAAAGGGTTTAATAAATTCTGATTTTAATTCAGCATGTGTGTAATATATATATATATGTATATATATATATATATATATAAATCTCATTATAGTCAACGATTGTACCCTGTCAAAGCCAATTTTGTACCATTTTTGAAGGGTCCATTTTTGTACTGTTAAATAAAGGTACAAAATTGTCACCACAGGTACAAGACTGGTCTCTTAAGGTACAAATCACAAGGGTACAAATATGTGCCCTATGCCAAGGGTACAATATTGTACCCTTGAGGGTACAGCCCCAGTGACAAGCCATTGTACCCCTAAAGGTACAATTATGTACTTTATTTTCTGAGAGTGTGGGCATCTTATGATCCTTACTCATCTCATGCGGTTCCCTTTTCATATAGATCATCAACATAGATGAAATAAAAAAAATAGCATTATATTATTTAAACGTAGCTATATATGAAAAGTATGTTTTGTTTGAGTTTTTTATAGGCCTATTTTTATAGGCCACCCCGCTCTGCTTTATTTACGCACATGCTCTGGTGAGTGTGGCCTATACATGCATGCAAAAATAATATGAAACACACAACCATGAATGTTGAAAATATTCCAAATCAATTATTTCCCTCCTAGTCAAAAATATTATAAATCATCAGCACGCACTTCATCAACTCACCGGAGACACCAACTATCCCAGCTATTTTATCCCATGCCTCGTTCTTTTGTAACTGGTCCCTATAAGCAAACAACCCAACGTCATGTCATAAATGATAGGGTATGCGTGCGTTGAGATGCAGAATAGGCAATATAAAAATGCTGTCATTATAAAAGGTTTCTAGTTTCAATGTATTGCTTGTTTTTAGTTTACATTTCATGTTGTGACACTTCTCTTCTCTCGCACATAATGCTGCTACGTCAGAGAACCCAAAGCGTCAACAAGCTTCGCCTTTGTTTCCTTGTATGTGATTGGCTGAAGCCTTTTCTGTCGCCGCAAAAGTAAAAAAAAAATCGACATCGAAGCGAAAAAAATAAAACTCGTTTTTTCGCCGCAGCACATTCGCGTTCGGTGTGGAAGCACTCATTACACAAACAGCTGATCAAAAAATAAAACTATCGCGTGAATTATTCGTGCGTCAAAATCGCGTCCAGTGTGAAAGGACCTTAAGAGTTAACATGTGTTTTGATATTTATTATACTTTTATTATTAATATGTTATTTACCCATAAACTTGTCTTTAGGAATCCATAAGTTATAGTGGCAAGAATAACTTTGTTAAACCTTTAGGGGCGGTTTCCCAGACAGGGTTTATATTAAGACAGGAGTAGGCCTTAAAGAGCAACATGCAGGTTGGACACCCCTATATAGCATAGTGTATGTTGATGATAGAACAACTAGATTTTCTTAACTGGAGTAATATATATTTAGCCATTAACGATATTTTGAGATAAATTGTGATAAAATAACTTCCGCGTCTGTAAAGCACTAACCGGAAGTGATGATCGGCGAGGGAGTCTGGTCAAGTTCAAGCTCAGATTACAATGGATGCGAATGAAGAAACCGAGTTCTCCGATGTGGACGAACATGATTATGATGGCCCACAGGCCTATAATTATGAGCCTCCTAGGCGAGATAGTAGTCAGGGGGAGGAACAATGGGCCGAGGAGAGAAGTAGAGTTGTGATATCAAGAAAACCAGTGGCGAATAGGGCAAGTGACTTGGTGAGTTCATGTAAGTTAGCACCGTGGCTAACGCTGGTTCATCTACTGTATGGCTAGTACCTTGGTGTTTTGCAATAAATCTGCTTTAGCAAACATACGTTCGACCTTGTTCTTGATTAAACATCCATTTAGATTGTCTTAATTTAAGCCAGCAACGTTTTGTCTTCTCATATTCTACGCTGACAGTGATTATGCAGTCCATCCAAGCTGGTTAGCACTATCTACATTGACTAAATACCATGCCATAACAACAAATTAATAATGACAATACCTAAGCTACAATAGCAACAGTCTAATGGCGCTTTTCCACTGCATGGTACGGCTCAGTACGGTTCTGCTGGCTTCGCTGTTCCACTGCGTGGTACGACTCAGCTTTAGCCCGGTTTGCTTTTCAACTGCAGTTCTCCAGGTCGATAATTCTCCGGAGTGAAATGTGCGGCGCAAACGACCGAGTGTGTGGTAACAGACGCGGCAGTGAAGTCTGCTCTCTTCACCTGCACAAAACGCACCCAAGACCGAAAAGCCTTGTTTTTCCTAGAATGAAAATGATGGACACGATGTCCTGACAGGCTGGAATTCGTGCAACTAGCACAAACACAATAATTTACCATTATGGCTTCTCTAAAACTCGATCTACTTTCTGTCTCTCAATACTGCTCTAACTACACCAACACCCAACAATGAGAAAGCTGACCGCAAGCTCTTTTATTTACCTCGGCCTACGTCATATGACGCGTTGCTATAGCGGGAAAGGCGTATTCCAGAGCCTAGTACATTTTCATCAAAATCTCAATATCAAATGAGATTTCATTAGTAATTTCTACATATGTGTTTTTAAAATACCTCTGCAGACAATTTAAAGTATTAATTCAGAAATAAATTCAACCTGCATGTTGCTCTTTAATCTACTTAATCATGTTTTAAAAACACAGATTAAGTACAGATTACTAACAAACAGATTTCCAGATTTCTTTTCTTTTTATTCCAAAGCTGATGTGTGCAAAAATTATGTTGCTTGCATTAAAATAATTGTCTCTTGTTTTTGTTTTTTTATCGCAGTATTTTTTGTTGCTTCCATTCATGCTTCTCAGTTCCATGCAATTTTAAGATTTTCTTGGTTCATTCCATACTCTGTCAGTTTGTTTTACAGTTTTTTCAAATTGCTAAGACACTAAAAGTGGAATTTGAGGCTCACTCGGTGAAACCATTCACTCATGCACCCAATCTTTAGAGCAAGTCTGCAAAATTACAAGGACATTATATGCTTTGCACTCAGTTTGCATTTGAAAAACAAACTTTTTGCAAAACTCTAAACGAGCCATCAGTAAGCTGGTGTGTGTCGGGTGTTCTGGCACAATATGGCTGCCATCGCATCATCCTAGATGCTGCACATTGGAGTCACTTTGGTGACTTTGGGTGTTCCTGTGCACCCAGGAACCCTGCATCTTCTCTTCTTGTAACACATTATTTGCCATTGTGAGGTATTGTCCAATACATCCTTGAAAAGCAGAGATGGGAGTAAGTCAAGTCTCAAGTCCCTACCATCAAGCAGAGGTGGAAAGTCCAGGGGTCAGAAAGTAAAAGTCCTGCCATATTTTTATTCCACCCATGAACTCACACAGCAAAAACTTCAGTGTTAAATTAACTTTCCTAAGAGTTCATTTGGCTCCAGACTCAAGAGTGTTAAAGTGTTAAAATGAGTGTTAAATTAACACTCAATAGTGTTAAAGTTAATGAGCTAATTAAGTGATTAATTTAGTGATGATTGAGCATTATTGAAGACACCTGATGTTAACAAGCAGAATCACTGAAGGAGAAAATCTAAAATTGTAAGCTACTGTTATGGCGATAAGTGTTTGCTTTAGTTGGGCTCTTAACCTTATACATTCACTTTAAATTTGTTTTTCTGCTGTTATTTTTTTATAACAGTTAAATGAACAAAGAAAAGTGTGATCTGATAGTGTTGGTTGTGTTATGGCATAATCATGCTGTGATCTGAAAATGAAACTTATTGAGATAGATTGGTTTAACTTATTAGCAACATTTTTGAGATTCTACAACATATATGAATATCAGTATGTTTCTTATAATCCAAAATATTTAATAAACATTTTCAAATTAATTTATTTAGAAACACAGACATCAATAATCAGCCTGTGAATCTCAACAATGGTGACAATAATAATGCATGTTGCAGTGGCTGCCACCAATCACAACTCATTAATGGCTCCCATCATGCATTGCGATATGAATAAATTATGATCTGAATTGTCTATGTAATTTACTTTTCCTAATTGAATATTCTGCTCGTCACCATTGTTGAGATGCATAGACTGAATCGTGAAGTCTGTGTGTGCCTAAAAGAAAGATTTTTTTTTTTTTTTTTTTATAAAACAACTTTTAAGAAATCCTTTTATATTATATCTAAAATTCTGGATATTTATGCAGAATCACAGTTATGCTGTAACCAACAACATAAATCAAAAACATAAAGTTCAAATGATGATTGTCATAATATAACCAACACCATCAGATCACTTTTCTTTGTTCATCTGGCAGTTATAACTCAGATACATCAGCCAAACAAAATCTAAAGTTAATAATATAAGGGTCAAGAGCCCAACTAAAGCAACCAATGATCGCCATAACGGTGGCTTACAGTTTGAGATTTTCTCCTTCAGTGATTCTGCTTGTTAACATCAGGTGTCTTCAATAATGCGCAATCATCACTAAATTAATCACTCAATTATCTCATTAACTTCAACACTCTTGAGTGTGGACTCATAAGGATCAAGAGCCCAAATGTGATTTTTCTCCTTTGTTGATTCTGCTTGTTAACATCAGGTGTCTTCAATAATGCTCAATCATCACTCAATCACTTAATTAGCTCATTAACTTTAACACTATTGAGTGTTAATTTAACACTCATCTTAACACTTTAACACTCTTGAGTCTGGAGCCAAATGAACTCTTAGGAAAGTTAATTTAACACTGAAGTTTTTGCTGTGTGAGTTCATGGGTGGAATAAAAATATGGCAGGACTTTTACTTTCTGACCCCTGGACTTTCCACCTCTGCTTGATGGTAGGGACTTGAGACTTGACTTACTCCCATCTCTGTTGAAAACTACCCCTTATCGCACAACGTTAAGGCAACAAAAAGAAAAACTAATTTTGTGAACATGTAAAATAAAAAAAAACTTCATAAAACCTACCAAATGGCTTCTCTACACCTTCATACACACAAATATTTTTTATTTACAGTTTGTGTCAATTTAAATATGATTACTAAAGCAAATAATCTTGCTTTCTTCTCACACTATATGCTCCTGTGACCATGTGTCAGAAAAGAACGTCCGACCTTCAAATGGTGCTTGATAGTGACTTCCAAACCTTATTGTACTTTTTCAAACATTCTTACTGGTTGCAATCATTTAAAGAAAAATGTACTGAACATACTGTAGGGCTTAAGAAAACCTTCTGTTGCCTGAGGGCGATGCTGTGCTGTAGAGGGTTAATATTTAACCTTCAAACATTTCCTGTTTTCCCCCCAGAACTCTTATATCAATGAATTAGGTTTAACATATAGATATCATTATATTAATATACTGCTTACTTTTGTACCTGATCGCGTTTCATACTGAGAAAGAACGTAGGACAACTTAAAAGGGCATGACAAATCATGACATAAGGCTGACATCACACAACGTACCAATGCATTATCCCTCATGAACAATTATAACGTCTGATGTTTGCATACGTGTACCATTACGACATCCTTCATGAATAAACATGACTTCTGATGTTTGTATACGTATATACCAATCAGAGACATACGTACCATCGTGTCACATATGCAAATATAGTCTCAAATACAGCAATTTCATTGGCTACTGTGCTTTTTGACGCGCTAACGCGAACAAACAGTGCGTGTTGACGCGGTCAAATTTCACGCGTTTCGTTTAAAGACTATTGGCCCCGATCGCGTTCCATAGTAGGTAACGTTTAAGCTAATACAGAAAATTACATTTATCCTACCATCACCATGCTACTGTGGCAACCACAAGGAAACAAAGAAACACTATAGGTTTTAATCTAGACTACGCCACCCTGGGAATTTCACCCAGAGAATGTTACCCGCGCACAGGTTCCCCACTAGAGACAGGAAGACATGGAGACACGGGTATTTATACAAAGTACAAAAAAAAGTTTATTATAATTTATGATAAAAACCCAGATACGGAAAGGCAACAAGCCTCAGACAATCAAATACACACACTATGTTCACAGAAAGAACTGCGGCCTCTATTTTTATTGCGTTCCCCTAAAACACACTACACACTCACAGCACAAGAGCCCCAGTGAAGTGATCAGTCACGGGAGAGGAACGGTCAATTCCCCCAAGAAAAGGGCCCGCAGTTCCTAAAAGACACACACTCTCCACACCACACACATACCACAAAGAAAAGAAAAGGAAAATGGTTACACGGGCTAACAGGTGGATAAAAACAGGGTTAATCCACCACAGGCCTTAATGTTGAACCTAATAGGCCCAATCCAAATAAAGAAAACTGAAAATGCAAATAACCGCACACGGTAGTTAACAAATCAACTAAACAAAAGAAATGAATAAGTGTTGTACACAAATCAACTAAACAAAAGAAATGAATAAATGTTATACACAAATCAAGACACTTCAAATAAATAATATACAAAATAAATCAAGGTACAAGTCTGATATTTACTAAAAGACCATTATACAAAGAAAGAAACAAAAGAAAAAAAAAAATACTCTGCAAAACAACACAAAAGAAAGCAAGAAAACTCCAACAAACTCTGCGGAGCAGAGCACAAGATATTTCAAATCTTAAGTGTGCGCAAAGCATCCAATGAGGAAGTGCGTGTAAGCAGAGAATATGAAGATGTAAATTGAACACAGCAGTATCAAAACATTGTCAACGGCCTATAACAAAACAGCGGTGACACTTCACGAACTGTAGTTCTCCTGAAATTCACAAAACGATTAAAAGTCAGTCTATATCTAAATATATACTTTAACAGAAGTGTGATATTGACCTACCGTAGCTACAGGCTCAGGTACCCAAAAGGACATCCCTTTAATGGTTCACCGAAGTCATTCACATCAAATCTCGTTACTAAAAAGACAACGCAGGTGAGTTGCTAATTGACCAGTTGCTGGACTTTAACAACAATACAATCAATTAAAGCCTGTCATACCCGCACCTGAAGGGCACAAACCCCCGCACAACAGCCATCCGGAGGAAGCCAGGGTCACAACATCACACAGTTGTCTGCTCGAAACGGTCATGGTAGCGTGAAACGAACAAGCGAGAGTTCAAAGAAAACGTGCTCGGAGCGGTCGCAGCAGCGTGCAGCACCAAACAAACAGGCGAGACTTCACCAAAGACGCGCTCAAGCCTAAATACAAGCGCAGATTGATGACGTCACTTACTATAATGCGGACAATATGCTCTATGCACGAACACTGCTGACGTATTTCCGGTAGGATCTCAGCCAGCGTCTTTACTTCCGCATAGCGCGAAGTGTATAGCGGCAAAACTTTAATAAAATTAATTTTCTCAGAAACGGAGACAACGATTTTAGAAACTGATTCGCTAGTCGGATTTCGCACGATATGAGAGAATACTCACCCTCAAAGTTGTCGATGTAGGTCGAAATATATAATTTAAAGCCCTTCTCTTTCTTACTCTTATGTGACAGCTAACTGCCTCACAGTGTTGTTAACATCATTCACGTTAATCGCAGGAAGTTTTTGTAAACAGCGAGTGTAATTTGCCATTATCTCCACCTAATGCAAAACCGGCTTCTGACGCAGCACCGGATGTAACTGGGCGGGCTGAGACAAAACGCGGAAGCGATCGTGCATAGAGCCTATTGGGCTTCTAGCTCATTATGCCACACTACTCTAAAAGTTGCTGCAGCATGCGAGTTATTCTTAACTACAATAAAAGTGTAACTCGATTTCAGACGCATTCTGAGTGACAATGTCATTCATTTTTATCCAAGGAATAAAAGTGCAAGGGGAAATACATCTAACAGTTAGTTAAATTAAATCTTAAGTCCATGTCCAACTCTAGATTGTAAGGAACTTATATCTTTGATTTCATAGTAACGCTTTACAATAAGGTTCATTTGTTCATTACTCATGTATGAACTAACCATGAGCAACACATTTGTTACTGTACACAGCAAAACCTCCAGTGTTAAATTAACACTCTGAGTGTGGACTCATATAAACACTGAAGCAGTGTTAAAGTTAATGAGATAATTAAGTGAATTATTGAGTGATTATTGAGCATTATTGAAGACACCTGATGTTAACAAACAGAATCAATGAAGGAGAAAACCGTAATTTTAAGTTACCATTATAGAGATCAGTGTTTGCTTTAGTTGGGATCTTGACCCTTAAATCATTTACTTTAGATTATGTTTGGCTGTTGAGTTATGACAGCCATATGAACTTATTGAAAAGGTGATCTGATCATGTCATTTCATTATTATATTATTATTATTATTATTATTATATGTGAATCTATCATTTTGGATATTAACCTATTTTAATTGTATAATTTCATTTTTTTTTTTTCCAAAATCAAAATTTAACCTACTGTATGTTCCCAGACTGATTTTTTTTATTTAATTTGCACATTTGATAGTGGAGAGTTTCAAGCAGTGTTTTTTTAAGTGTCATTTAAATTTTGAGACTGTTTTTTTTTTTTTTTTTTTACCTGTGGTATCAATTTAGTATCGATACCGAGGCAATAGGTTCTGGTATCGTACCGAAGCCAAAATTATGGTATTGAGCCATCCCTACATGAAATAGCATAACTAAGTGGCTACTAAAGCCAGCGCTGGCATTTGTTTACGTCCTTGATAAAAACTAAAGCATTACATCTAAAATTACACATGCAAATACATTTGAAATGATTAAGTCTTACTTACTGGCTGTGGCCCAACAACTGCTGCCTCTGGTTTTAAAGTTGGAACTGCTTCATGCTTTAGTAACAGTTTGTTGTTGAATCCGACATTGAATTTTTGGAGTTTCTGGAAGCTGTCTTCCGCAGCACAGAGAGCTAAATTACGATTGTAATTTTCAGGAACATAATCAAACATAAATTGTAGCCATTGTTGACGAACTACAGCGTCCGTAGGAAGCCCGAACACAGAAGACCTGACAGCTGGGTGAAAATAACACACTTTCGACGGCATGGCTACAACTCTCCATTATAACTCTTCCTCCTCCACAAAGCAGCAGAAACCACGCCCCCTTTTTTGCATATTCCGGAGGGAGGGTTGATTATGGGTTAGTTACGTATAAAACCTGGGAAGTATCTCATTGTAGTCCCATTCGAGTCGTTTTTGTAGGCATTAAACTTCCTGATTTTTAAAAGACGATATCTCTGCTAAAACTTTGCAGATACTGTTCATGCACCAACAGCAACATTACACACTATTTAAAATGAAAAAAGTGAAATTGCAATCAACCACCCCTTTAAGAGCCAATATTTAACCCCTTAAATTGATTTCCAGGGGCATTTTTTTCTGACTATGTTCTAACCATTTTTTTTCTAACCATGCATTTATACTGCAATTACAAAACCATAAATAATGTTATGAGATTAATGATTTAAAAATAATAATTTTAATAAAGAAAAAATTAGATGCTAAAAAATAATAAATAATATTTTTTTAATTATGAAATTAAAACCGCCAATAGGTGGCGCCAAATCACCATCTTAATGTACGAGTCATAGAAGCATTCATTCAACTGATTCATTCAAAATGGCAGATTCATTCTGGAAATAAGCAACTAGGTCACTGAATCATAAAAACCTTGGATTTGTTAAGATATGCATAACTCTTTTTATGTGGCTTGTTTGGAACTATTGTCATTGGAGAAATAGAGCGAAAACAGAGAATGTTTACAATATTACGTCTAAAATGTCAAATCACAATATTCACTCTTTGTTTACTGAACTGAAATATTCTGGAAATATTTTTGAATATCATATGTTATAAATGTAAAATACGGCCATTTTTTCCACCACATCTTGAATTTTGAGTGTATATTAATTCTGCTGGCATTTTGCGCCCCAACAGGCCTAACATCTGACCCTGCTTCAAGAGAAACATAAAATACGACAAAACATCATTAACAGTTTTCTATGTTGTTTTTCGTCATTGGAAAGAGTGACATATTTGGCTTTAAAGCATGATTTGAAAGAAACTGTGGCAAATGTTTGTGTGAATGTATGTACGTTATACAAAACATATGCCATCATTAATTATCATTTGAATCTATTGACAGTCTTAAGCTACATTTGAAAACATAATTTTGTATAAAGAGGGATGCTGTTTTGACCACTATTCTCTCTAGATTCAACGTTAGTCAAATTAACTATAACAAACAGGTTAAACAAGCTATAGCTTACTTTTAGACGTGGTGAATGAAGTTCGAGGTTGTGATGGTCGTGTCCGATATCCCTTGCCAGTTATCATGCATACAGCAAATCTTCTTGTATGAATATGGTCAATTTCTAGTGTTTATATCCAAAAAAGAAACGATGCTAGGAGTTGTTTTTGTATTTAGCGCGCTCACTGCGATGTATGTTTTTTCTGGGCTTGTGCAGTGTCACGCAATCGCACAGAATCTGATGACTGACGTAAATGGTTACATTGCTTTCATTTTGTTCATCAATTGATGTTGCTATGATTTATATAAACATTTATATAAAGTCATTCTCGAGTCATACAGTTCAAGTCAAGTCAAGTTTAGAGTCATTGGATCTCAAGTCAAAGTCAAGTCATTTTCTTAATTTAGTCAAGCAAGTCTCAAGTCCTTAAATTTGCGACTCGAGTCAGACTCGAGTCAAGTCATGTGTCCCCCATCTTTGCAAAATAGCATAAAGTCTGCTATGGGCTTGGAACAGACACAGTGCACAAATCCTCTCAGAATCTCCCAGTTTTACTGTGGCTTTTATTCAGTCTCTCAATTACTGCAGCAAGACACAGATGTTTATCATTATGCACTTGACCTACTTACTCACCGCTCGTCTCCAGTCTCTTGCCTTGTCCAAATACCCAAACTTGTGCTCTTGGCCACTTGAGAGCGCGTGCACACGACAGAAAGTAAATGCGTAATACTGTCCCATGTCTTAAAAATGCCAAAGGGCAGTGCCCTTAATGCACACTAAACCCACCCTACCTCGAATACCACTTCAGAGTGGTATTTAAGGCTAAGCGTATCCCATCATGCATTATGTTCGGGAACTCATGTGCCCTGAAATCGCTATATGTCGAGGAAAACATTCCACTGTAATTTAAATTAATTAGATACATATAATTTGGTAGTATAAACAAAGTGTTGCACATTTTATTGGTGCAAAGATGAGTATGATATGTGTATGTCTATTTTGTACAACATTTGCAACTCTTTTTATCACTTAATTAGAAGCACCACAATTTTAAATGTGTGTCTTCTGTTAGTTACATAGCGACTACTGAACAGACATGTAGAAGTGTATTTTAAAATGCAAAGTATTAAAAGTATAATAAATAAAAGCTCTGTAAACACTTGGGCCAAATAGAGGAAATACGTCATGCAAGTAGACAAGTGGTCAAGTGCGAAGACTGCAAGTGTGGGTATTTGGACAAGGCAGATCTATCCCACTGTACACAGCAAAATCCCCAGTGTTAAATTAACACTCTGAGTGTGGACTCATATAAACACTGAAGCAGTGTTAAAGTAACACTGACGCAGTGTTAAAGTTAATGAGATAATTAAGTGAATTGTTGAGTGATGATTGAGCATTATTGAAGACACCTGATGTTAACAAGCAGAATTACTGAAGGAGAAAACCGTAATTTTAAGTCACCATTATGGGGATCACCATTATGTTTGCTTTAGTTGGGCTCTTGACCCTTAAATCATTAACTTCAGATGTTGTTTGGCTGCTGTACGTGAGTTATAACAGCCAGATGAACAAATAGAAAAGGTGGTCTGATGTTGTTGGTTGTGTTTAAACATGATCGTTATTTAACAGTCATATGACCTGAACTCATAAATAGCCCAAATTAGGTTCACTTTATCAATTATAGCAGCACTATTCTTGTACAGCATAGTGTTTTAAACTTTTACAAAGTAATCCAAATAAAATTTTTAAACACGTCTCTAATTACAAAAAAAAAATGTTTAAATCGTTTTAGTTATTTTAGACACAAAGACATCAAGAATCAGCCTGTGAATCTCAACAATGGTGACAATTATAAAGCATGTTGCAGTGCATTCTGGGTGCCACCAATCAAAACTCATTCATGGCTGCCATCATGCATTGCTGCATGAATAAATAATGAGCTTATGTTCAGAGGTGATCTGTTTGTCACCATTGCTGAGATTCATACACCAATTCTTGATGTCTGTGTGTGCCAACAAAATTTTTTTTGAAGTTTTATTTTTTTGATCATTTGTTTTAATTGAAAAGGCCAAAAATATGATGCTATACAATAACAGTGCTGTTATAATAAATTAATGCAAACCTAACTGTGAAATTAGACTATATATGAGTACAGTGATTCGGATCATATGACTGTGATATAATGAATATGTATAACACAACCACCACCATCACATCACCTTTTCAATATGTTCATCTGGCTGTCATAACTCACGTACAGCAGCCAAACATAAATTAAAGTTAACGATTTAAGGGTCTAGATCCCAACTAAAGCAAACACTGATCTCTATAATGGTAACTTAAAATTACGGTTTTCTCCTTCAGTGATTCTGCTTGTTAACATCAGGTGTCTTCAATAATGCTCAATAATCACTCAATAATTCACTTAATTATCTCATTAACTTTAACACTGCTTCAGTGTTACTTTAACACTGCTTCAGTGTTTATATGAGTCCACACTCAGAGTGTTAATTTAACACTGGAGGTTTTGCTGTGTAGGCTTCACTGAACCCCCCGACACATATATAATATATTTGATGAAACATTTAATGCAATGAGAATATGAAAATCTTAATGTGTAACAATGAGACCAAAACGACAAGACTTTAAGTTAAAAAATAAGCCACTGTACATTTGTTGTAGGTGTTGATAGTGACATCACTCAGAATGGCTCCTCCTCTTCCTCTGATCGTCCTTCTCATGATTCATGGTTAGTCAATGCAACACTTCAGAAAAACTCAAGATAAATTGGATTCTGCATTTTCTATGCACATGCTGCTGTTAAATTGTTCAGGATCAATTCTGTGTTTCAGGGGTTTCTAGTGATGATTGGGGTGTGAGTTACAGTCCTTCACACATCTGTGCACTAAATGACTCAACAGTGATAATGAACTGCACTTATACATACCCTACTGGATATCAGATTGAGAAAGTGTTCTGGACCAAAAACCCTGTAAAAGATGTCGAGCCTCCAGATCTGTCTAAGGACACTGAATACAGTCAGAGGCTTCAGTATCTGGGAGATAAACAGCAGAACTGCACCATCAGACTGAGTCATGTGACACTGAAGGATTCACACATGTACTATTTCAGATTCATCACTGATAAACCTGATGGAAAATGGACTGGTGTTCCTGGAGTGACTCTTAATGTCACAGGTGACTTTGGTGATGTTTATCTCTTCTTCTGTGCATTATGTTGAATAATAATCAGTGTATGACAGCAGCACTAGATATAATGTGTGTGTTGTGTTCAGATCTTCAGGTGGAGTCTCCTGAGAGAGTGACAGAGGGAGATTCAGTCAGTCTGACATGTAAAAGCAGCTGCGCTCTGACTGACAGAGCAACATTCATCTGGTCCAGAAACTCACAGAAGATATTAACTGAGAGTAAATTCGGTAACAAACTCATCCTCAATCCAGTCAGAAGAGAGGATTCAGGCAGATATAGCTGTGCTGTAGACGGACACACTCACATCTCTCCTGCTGTTCAGCTCAATGTCACGTGTGAGTGCAGATTCACTTAGTCTTTTTAAAAAACTAGAGATTGAGTTTGAAAGAGATGATTTGAGGTTTTAATTTTTGTCCCTTTTAGATCCTCCAAAGAGCGTCTCAGTGTCCATCAGTCCATCTGGTGTAATAGTGGAGGGAGATTCAGTGACTCTGAACTGCAGCAGTGACTCAAACCCTCCTGCAGAAATCAGCTGGTTTACAGGAGGAACGATTGTAGGATCTGGAAGAATCTACAACATCTCAAAGATCAGCTCTGATGACAGTGGAGAATACAAGTGCAAGTCCAACAATGAACATGGAGAGAAATACTCTGATACTGTGACTTTAAACATCATGTGTGAGTTAATGATGGTTCAGTAACTGTGACATTAGATCCTCTAAACATCTGTAATTTCAAGTTTAATATGATTGTTAATGATATCAATGTTTCTCTGTTTTAGATCCTCCCAGGAACGTCTCAGTGTTGATAAATGGATCTGGTGTAATAGTGGAGGGAGATTCAGTGACTCTGAAGTGCATCAGTGACTCAAACCCTCCTGCTCTGAACTTCAGCTGGTTTAAGGAGAATGAAACCTCAGCTGTTGGATCTGGACAGAGTTTCAGTGCACTACAGAGTGGACGCTTCTACTGTCAGGCTCACAATCAACATGGATCTCAGAGATCAGACGCTGTAACTGTCACTGTTAAAGGTAAAGCAGCTCATATACTTATATTACTCTTTCTAAAGTGATTCAAATGAATCATTTCAGATATTTTACTCTTTTGTCTCAGTTGCAGAACGTCTGGTGATATTATACACATCCATTGGAGGGGTTTGTGGAGCTGCAGTGATCATCACGATGTTAGTGATTTGGTAAGATGTGTGTCTATGGTACTTTAGTGTGTGTGAATGAATGACTGAATAAGAAAATTGGGTAACACTTTATATTACGACCCGCAAACAACTGCGTAAGTACACCGAAATTACGGTGTACGTTTCTGTAATTATAGTGTACTTCCGTGTAGGTATAAGGGAACAATATGTTAAGTTTTGGGTAATAAAGGGGTAACGAGCAGATATACAACCTGCAAAGAACTTCGTAAGTAAACCGAAATTACGGTGTACGTTTCTGTAATTATAGTGTACCTCCGTGTAGGTATAAGGGAACAATAAGTTAAGTTTTGGGTAATAAAGGTGTACAACCAGATATACAAGCAAATTATTTATAATGTAATTATTTTAAAACTAACAGGTACCTATTCTGTTAATATATTCCAGGCAAAAATTGAATGTCTGTTGTATATAAAAGTTTTTATCACATTTCTGGCAAAATATTCTTGTGCAATGTAGTTAGAGGGTAATTTTGACATCTGTAGGTTGTAAATTAAACGTGTGTGTATATATATATATATATATATATATATATATACACATATATATATGGCTGTATGTATGCACAGTATGATAAAAATTTAATTTATTTGCTTTTCTTACTAAACTACTTAACATTAAGCAAAAAAAATATATAGTTTCTGCTATAATTTTAGTTTAGAACGTACCATGTAGTACTTAGTACTTACCCTATCACATTGTATTGCAATGACACTTAAATGTCAGGGCAAATATACTGTGTAATTAAAACTTTTTTTTGTTTTGTTTTAGTAGAGTACCTTTCTCTGTAATTACTGTGCAAATAGTGTTGTTTCGTATTGTTACATAGTAAGTAGTGTTTGTTACCCGTTTCAACTGTGTATTTACAGGGTAAGTGTAAATATTAAATTAAATTATTAATTTATTTTTATTGAGCTCATTATTATTAAATTATTATTAAATTAAAGTGGCGCTTGTTACCCCCTTGTTCTGTGTAGTTACAGGGTAAGTGCAGTAAATATAATATAAAGGATCCCATTTAATTTCTGACTTTTATTTTACAAAAAAAAATTCAAAACAAAATTTCAAAGTATTTACCCTGTAACTACACAGAACAAGGGGGTAACAAGCGGCACTTTAATTTACAGCCCGCAGGAGTTACACTTACCCTGTAAATACACAGTTGAAACGGGTAACAAACACTACTTACTATGTAACAATACGAAACAACACTATTTGCACAGTAATTACAGAGAAAGGTACTCTTATTAAGAAAACAAAACAAAAAAACGTTTTAATTACACAGTCATTGCAATACAATGTGAAAGTTTTTATATATGTATATATATATATATATATATATATATATATATATATATATATGTTTAATTTACAACCCACAGATGTCAAAATTACCCTGTAACTACATTGCACAAGAACATATTTTGCCAGAAATGTGATAAATATTAACAGAATAGGTACCTGTTAGTTTTAAAATAATTACATTATAAATAATTTGCTTGTATATCTGGTTGTACCCCTTTATTACTCAACACTTAACATATTGTTCCCTTATACCTACACGGAGGTACACTATAATTACAGAAACGTACACCGTAATTTCGGTTTACTTACGAAGTTCTTTGCAGGTTGTATATCTGCTTGTTACCCCTTTATTACCCAAAACTTAACATATTGTTCCCTTATACCTAGGGCTGGGCGATATGGACCAAAAGTCATATCCCGATATATTTTGGCTGAATATCGATATACGATATATATCCCGATATTTTTTCCGCAAAGTGAGAGCAAATGTTCAGTCAAAGTCAAAGCCAAATATAGTCTTCACTGTATAAAGTATACATTGATTCTTATTAAAGCTACTATTAAAGTTCTCAGTCAAGAGCAGTGAGTGATTTTCTCTGTGTTTTGTTGTTTTATTAACATTAAATAGATAGTTCTCCCAAAAAATGTAATTGTCATCATTTAATCTCTCAAGTTGTTTTAAACCTGAATAAGTTTCTTTCTTCTGTTGAAGTTATTTGGAAGAATGTGTGTAACCAAACAGTTGATGTACCCCAGTGATTTTCATAGTATATTTTTCCCTATGAAAGTCAATGGGGACCAGCAACTGTCTGGTTACCCACATTCTTTAAAATATCTTCTTTTGTGTTCAGCACAATAAATAAATTAATACAGGTTTGGAACAACATTACAGTGAATAAATAATGAAGAATTTTTATTTTTGGGTGAACTGTCCCTTTAAGGACAAGCGGCTGTATGTTTACTATTAGGGCTACTGTCTCTTTAAGCCCAATTTATACTTCTGCGTCGAACTTACGCCGTAGCTACGCCGTAGGCTGTGCGTAGCGCGCGTACCCTTCGGCGTACCCTGACGTGCACCTCTCCAAAAATGTAACAACGCGTCAATTCTACGCGGACGCAAGCGCTGTGATTGGTCTGCTAGAACCCCTCCCTCGGGTTTCACATGCTCCCTCTGCATGTGTAATTGCGCGTCAACGCGGACAATGACGCAGAAGTATAAATGAAAACCAACGTGTAGTGTATAGTGTAGAGGCTCCGGCGTAGGTCCGACGCAGAAGTATAAATCAGCCTTAAGACCTGTACGCGACGCGTCTATACCATAGGTCTATACACGCATTTGACAAGCAGATTTCTCTCAATTTTCTCAGTTTGCTTTCAGTTTAGACATAACCAACTTTCCTTATGTAAACCTTGTGTGTATTTGAGAGTATTAGCGAAATAAGACTCGAAAGATAACTAGTCCAGTAACCAGGCGCTGTTAGACCGGCTTTTAGTGCATGTGCGCGTCGGGTGTTCGCGCTCAGTAAAGCGCATGTTAGAACAGCGCATCAGCAGTGAATGACATGTTTAACCGGCAAGGCTTTAAAGCACATGCAAATAATGAACTTTTGTGAACTCACTGAACTAATGTGTCCCGTTCCTCTGCGTTAATATTTGATGTGAGTATTTGTCGCGTTGTACACTAATGCTGTTAAAACGGAGGAGGCAGAACTGCAACTGATAGAATGCACGATATACATATTTCTACAAAAGCAGTCAGCAGCTTACTTGGAGCAAGGATCATAGCGCAAATTTTAACTATATCGATATATGCGATATGGTCTAATTCCATATCACATTTAAAAATATATCGATATATTTTTTATATCGATATATCGCCCAGCCCTACTTATACCTACACGGAAGTACACTATAATTACAGAAACGTACACCGTAATTTCGGTGTACTTACGCAGTTGTTTGCGGGTCGTAATATAAAGTGTTACCGAAAATTGTGAATTCAGTGAGACATTATGAACTAATAAAATAATAAAATACATATTAAATAGTTTGTTCCTGTCACCACCACACAAAGCAGTTTTCATGGTGACAGTCCGTTATAAATATGAAGATTGTATTGTATATTCTACTATAAAGATGAAGATTGACATTTTGTTACTTAAAAAATAAGCACTTTATGTTTGTTAAAAAAATATATTTTAGAAGGGCCTCATTAACTAATTTTCCCTGAGCTCCACACTGTAAATTGTGTTACAGTTAATTAACACACTTGTTATTTTACAGCCCTGTACTGTTAATATACAGCTCTGCTTTTTTACAGTATGTTATACTGTAAAAATACCATGGAAGGTAACTCATATCATTTGGGAAACTGATTGCTTCAAACAGTTCAAGTTTAAAAACTAGTATTTATACTGATAGTACAGTAAACTTACTTCAGTAGAATCCACTGAAAATTAATATCTCTAAAACGGCAAACACCTAATGTGTAATAGTGAAGTAATTAAAAACGTGACTTCAACTAAACTCTTTGCAGGTCGCATTTAGCAAACATTAACATACATGTGTAACCTCTTGGGGCCCTTATCACAACCTGACGCTCGCGGCTAAGCGACCGTCAGAATTTTAAATGTTTACCAGCAGGCTATCCCAATAAAGGGAAATAAAAGGAAAGAGAGAGGGACTGGAGCATTATAAAAAATAGAAAATTTATTTTGTTCTCTCAATAGACACACAAGAAACAGACATTCAGGCCTCTGGGTAGCAGAGTCAGGGCCGGGGACAACAAAGTCCAGAATCAAGGTGTTGGGATAAATACCTCAAAAAAAATGCAACACTCAAACACAAAATAAATAGGGCACGTCACAAATCACATGCACAAATATAACCCAAAGAAAAACAATTCACATTCAATAAACCAGTGGCCACACAACAAAATTGTTACCCCCACCCAGGATATTGCACCAACCCAATGGCCTAAGATACAAACATTACATATATCAACATGAAACATACAGCAACACACAAGGGAGAGACTGATAAAGTTAAACCCTTTTCCCCACACACACTCAAACACACACAGGCACAGCTGAATCCTAAAAACAAAAGCACAGGAAAAACAGTGGCCAGGATAGCATATGCCGCTCCTCCTGCAAAGAACAATTACAATTGTTATAAAAATAATTATACAGGTCAGCATCAGAACTGTGCCTAATTTGTAACCTGTACATCAATGGGCTGGGAATTACTTAAGCTGTAAAGGATCTTCAATTTAAACAAGCAATTGGAGCAGGGCAAGAGGCTAAAGTAGCCTATATTACTAACCTGTATGAACAAACCACAGCGTCAAGCCAAAAGTTTGGTTATTTATAATACTGTAGCGATTGCTTTACTCCGTCTGATTTTTTACTCGTACATTCCCAGACCAACTATAATACAAAACATAGCAAATCAACAGAACTACATACATATACACAAATGTTCCATAACAAAGATGTACAAACGTGAGGGAGAAAGGGAGCCAATAAACTTACGTTCGCAGCACAACAAACGCTCACGGCAAACTTGTAGTGATCACTCTAAACCCGGAACTAATAAACAAAACATTAATCAATAAAAGTTCATTACAGCCAGTACCTAACAAGCAGAAAGACCAAACACTGCTAATCAATAAAAACAGGAGACTTACGTCCTCGTTGAAACACGCCAACACAATTCGCAGCCGATGAGGGCTCGCGAAGACAGGGAACTAGCAGCAGCCACAGCACTGCGTAACCGCACAAACACCAGATACAGCTATTAAACAATGTAATAGCTTGAATCAAATCAGATATGCCAACGAGGTTTTAAATACCAAAGAGCCCACCATACATTTCAGCATGAACTCACGTCAACTTGTACACCCAGCCAAGAGCCAAAGGAAGCAACAGTCTGTAACAGCACTAATCCGGAAAACCGCCAGCTTGCTGGATTTAAAGGTGTAGCGCCAAACAGTCCCCACCTGATTTCAATCAAGGCGCAATTCTCACTAACTACGCCCCACCTGCTACACATGTATGTGCTAAAGTAGCAAAAAGATTGTCACTGCATCAGCAACTACACAGTTACTGCTTTTAAATAAAGCAACAGGCAGCAAAACATCAGTGTTTCTCTGCTCATCTTTGACTGAAGCACAGGCTCTACTCTCCAGCACAATGGTGACCCACAAAACCCATGAATTAAACTAACAGATCTCTCCTATATCATCTTGTGCAAAACACATAAAACACTTCAGTTTCATATTTACTCTCCTTATCAGTTATTGACTTTGCATAACTTTTTTTTTAACTATTTCCTAATATTTCCTAATATTTCAGTGAAATTAACTTTTGTTTAGTAAATCTGACTGTTACGTTTTACAGAATATTACTGTTTTTCCTTGATTTTATGGTAATCTACTGGCAGCTGTGTCGCCAGTAAATTGCTGTTTTTCTACAGTTTTATGCCGTAAAATTGATTACCGTTAAATTACGCTTCACTCTGTTTTTTTTGTTTTTTTTGGAGCACTGTTGAAGTTAATGATATAATTCAGTGATTAATCAACTGATGATTGAGCATTAGTGATGAACACCTGATGTTAACAAGCAGAATCACTGAAGGACAGAGGAACAACAAGAAAAAAGCGAAACACAAGAACTACAACTGACTTCAGCCACAGAAGACATTAAATCTCTCAAGATCTCAGCAGAGGATTAAACAACTCTAAAAAAAAAATGCATTACCAGCTTCGCTTATTACTAACCAGATTGACTTTATTTATTTTTTCATACGTCTACAGAAATTCCTATTGAGAATTAACAGAGATTTAGATGTTTTGTTTCATTTGCAGATCAGTGTTTGCTTTAGTTGGGCTCTTGTCTTTAACATTAGTTTTTCTTTGGCTTCTGTAACTGTGTGTTTTTAAAACACATTTGTTGTGGCAGAAGCAAAGCCAACAAAAATTAGATCAGATGTTGCTGGTTAAGTTTTGAATATTATATCATCACATTATGTTTGGATCACTGATCTAATCCAGTGTCTAATCACTTATCAAAAGTGTTTTTTTTTTAATACAACTTAAATGAAGTTCCTAAATGTAAGTTAGGGAGGAGTGAGCCAATCTAATCTTTCAATCAACAGCCTGAGTATATAAGCAGCCGCTTACCTCTCCCTAGCATCAGCTGTTCCAGTACGCATTATTGCCGCACGGAATAATGTCCGACATCCCGGAAATCCAGCTCTTTCCTTCAGACCACGAACTGACAAGCCTTCCCGAGACACCGACAGTCACTCCCCGCGTAAGATCGGATCTTACGGATCCAAATACGGATCATCTTCATGAGCGTCCTGGCCGAGAAATCCAGCGCTCATATAAACCACGTTCCAAAAGGCAACGCTCTCCTCCACCTTCTAGATCGCCCGTTTTAACCGTGCCTCGTCCATCTTCTTCTCAGATTTCATCTCTCCATTCTACTGCTGCTAATACACCGATTCCATCCATTTCAAAATGTTCAGTCAACAGCCTACGTCAAGTCCTCTCCAGCTCCGGAATCCATTTCTCCCGCAGATCATCAATCTTTCCTTCCATTCCAATTCACCTCATTCCTCTCTTCCCCCTTCTATCTTCCAATTGTCTCCTAATATTCTTCCCAGTTCAGATCCGAGCGTAAGCTTGCCTCCACAAAGGATTTCTACTCCTTTTTTTTTCCCACAAACCCTTCCCTTCCTCCCACTTCAGCCCATGCCTGCCATCTTGGACACCAGTCAGTAATGGGACCCTGATCCTTCAGCAATCATTCTAATATGATGATTTGATGCTCAAGAAACATTTCTCATTATTATCAATGTTGTCAGTGGGTGGGTGGGTGGGTGGGGGGGAGGGAGGCTTGTCAGTTCAACATTGCACACTGAGTCCGCGTTTTTTTCGTATGCGTTTTTTCGTATTGATTCGGTGGCTCCGAATTGTCAAAACACCATTCAAACTGCTTGCTACGGATGCGAAAAACGTAAGATTTTTTTATATAACGGATGAATGTTTCGTAGACAGTGTGCAAGCGTGATTGACATAACGTGAGGTCGAATTTTTTTTTTAACGTGCGAAAATTTCGGATGCGAATTTCAGACTCAGTGTGCAATGGCCTTTATCAGTACAAAAATATCCGTGAGATTTGCCCAAAACCGCCAGTTGAGAAAGTAAGTTGTCCTAGCTTAGAAGAAAAGAGCTGAAAGGTGAATTTAATGTCAAATTTGAATCTGAGTGAGTGTATTTACTGTGTATGTATGTGAGTGAGTGCAAATGTGAATGAGTGTAGCTATTTACAAAGATATGATTGCATAGACTAGCATTATTTGATCTCTGTTTCCTTGTCTCTCTGCCTCTCTCACTTTCTCTTACACACACACACACACACACACACACACACAGACAGACAGACAGACAGACAGACACACACACACACACACACACACACACACACACACACACACACACACACACACACACACACTCAAGCAAAACTGTAGCACCTCTATTCAATCTTTCTGTTTTTAGTAAATTTTTGTAAAATGTACTTTTAAATTTTTTATTCAAATAAAAACTTTAAAATAATTTGACCTTCAGCCTGGTTTAATAGCATATATATATATATATATATATATATATATTAATGTCTTTGGTCAAATTAAGCTGTAAAATAAATAGTTTATCCCTTTAAATGCAATGGATTTTGAAAAATATCAACAGAAAACGGGCAAAAAACTTTAAAAGCGATTTTCTCAGGTTTTCAATTGGAAAAAGAGGGCAGAAGACCATAATTCAAATGTGTATATCTTTACAACCATTCAAGGTATGTCATTTGAAAGCTTATGGTCTCCTCTTTCCATTAATACCAAAATCTTAATTTTGAAATTTGGGTCACTGTGACTCATTTTGCTGGATCAGGTCACAAATAAGTTGAACCTAATATCTTAAAGATTTTACGAGCAAACAAACTCGTTAATTGTATACTATTACACTGTGAAATTACAGCAAAAGATCAAGGAGGCTGCACAACCAGTTATATACTCATCATTCACTAGAGACACACACAGACATCAAGAATCAGCCAATGAATCTCAACAATGGTGACAATCAACAAAACAGATATTAAATCTGAACATTACAAAACACACTACTTAAAGTCAACACAAAACCAACAGCAAAAATAAAAGCAAAAAGTAAAAATTAAAAATAAATAACTAGACAAATCAGCTGCATACTTTATTCATGCCGCAGTGCATGCTGGGAGTCATGCACAATTTTTTTGTTTGTACTATGGGTGCCAACCCAACATGCATTGCAGCATGAAACTTTTTGATTGACACCATTGTTGAGATTCATACTACGCCATATCACCATATTACGCCAGTTTTACATTCTTTGCACTGGCTGCCAGTGTGTTATCGAGTGAATTTTAAAATTCTTCTTTTGGTGTTTAAATCATTAAATGGTCTATCTCTTTCCTACCTATCGGACTTATTAACTGAATATCGTCCAGTTCTATACCTCCGGTCGTCCAACCAGAGATTGTTATGCGTTCCGAAGTCGAAGCTGAGATGCAGGGGTGACTGCGCCTTTTCAGTAGCTGCCCCCAGACTGCGGAATGCTCTGCCTCTCTGTATTCACTCTGCATCATCACTGTTTGTTTTTAAATCTATGCTAAAAACTCATTTGTTTAAATTGGCATATAATAAATGAGGAAGTTGTATTGTATTGTGTTTTTATTGTTTTTAATTATTTTCTATTGCCTTGTTTTCATTGTGCAGCACATTGGACAACCTAGGTGATTAATAGTGCTATATAAATAAAATTGACATTGACATACGCCAATTCTTGATGTCTGTGTGTGTCTGTCTAATATTGAAGTTCAAAATAATCTGAGCATTAACTTTTTAAAATCCTTCATATTTTCTGGTTGTCAAAACTCTGATAGATCTCGATCTGTTAAAATCACAGTAATACCATAATCAAAAATACAAATCATCACCCATATAAATACATCAGACAACAAATGAGATCAGAGAATCAGGCCACTAGATGATGATTGTGACAATCTCCAAATAGTCATGTCATTTCCTTCAGCTTGTTTGCCATAGTAAATGTATTTTAAAGTCACAACTATTGCAGCCAATAACAAACTAATGTTTATAAGTCAAGGGTCAAGAGCCCTGCAACTAAAGCAATCACTGATCACCATCATGGTAACATCAAATTAAAATAAAATGATATCTAACCTCTGTCACCTTTTGATAAGAACTTCTGTAGACATCTGACAGCAATAAAGTCAATCTGGTTAGTAATAAGTGAAGCTGGTAATGCTGTTTGTGGAGTTGGCAACTCCTCTGCTGAGATCATAGGCGTAGCCACGGGTGTGCCAGGGTGAAAAATAGACCTAAAAATAGATGCAGAATTATTTATTAAGTCTTGATAAAAAAATAAAAAAAATCTAAAATTGGCCTATTGTTATTTACTTATAATTTGTTATTTTAAAATGTAATTTAATGTTTTAATTATTATCGTTAAAAAAAAATATCTGCCGACATTCGGACTGCCAACCAATCCGCAAACAGCCGCTGACTCTGAGGTAACAAGGTTGTGCTGTTGAGGCTCGCGCCTCATGAGGAGGAATGGAAACAAATGAGTGCAGTTCACACAAAGAAACTTAAAGAACATACAGCGGTAGAAATTTATGTTGAGTTCTTATATTTATAACATAAGATAACATGATACAGTTAAGTTAAGCAACATCACACGACCACGAGTGCTGAATACCATCACGATTGAAAATGCTTCAGTGATTTCATTTAACAGTTTAATAAACAAGTAATCAATATTAAATCACCTACATTTTAGACACAATATTGACTGTTTTTGTTGTATCTGAGGCAGCGAAAATAGTTACAAACAAAGATCACAGCAGAACCACAGCATATCTCACCGGAACACATAACCGCATTACTGAATGATTCAGCGCTTTGAACGAATCAGCTGAGTGAAAGATTCAAATGACCTATTAAACAACTGCCTCATTCCTGAACGATTCAGCCATTTGAACGAACAGTATGAATTAATGGCTCAATGACTCACTCATTAAGATGGTGATCTGCCGCCACTTATTGGTGGTTTAGTTTCGTGTTTAAAAGCATCATTCTTTCCAATATATTTTATATTTGTATATTCAAAAAATATTTAAAACAATCTTATAACATTATTTAATGCCGTTGTAATTTTTCATGTCAATTATTTAATTTTATTGTTAGCAGCTATAGTGTCTTATTATTCTAATTTAATTTATTGATCAAATTTAAGAATCTAAAATGAAAGATGAAGCATATATTTAAAACGATTAAGGAAAAATGCTCTTTATAAAGGTTCAAATATAAATATGCAGATTTAAATATGTCAAAGTTGACTGAACACTAATGAGAATATTGCTTTATTATTGCATTTTTTTTCTGGACAAACAATTTGTTTTACTTGGACAAGTGTATAGACCGATTTACTTGTTCGAAGAACAAGCACATGAAAAGGCTTAATGTCGAGCCCTGAGTTATATTTTAAATAGTATTATGGTTATGGCGAGCCTGAGTATAGTTTTACACTACAGCCCAATCTATTCTGTAAAGTTAATGAGCAGGGTTTATTGCACATTAATCTTACAATAAATGTGGCACACCCAGTTTTTCTTATTCACACCCAGAGACTCTTTTCTGCCTACGTTAGTGGCTGAGATCTTCAGAGATTTAATGTCTTTTATCATCAGTTGATTTAATCTTTTTTTCTGTTCTTCTTGTTCCTCTTTCCTTCAGCGATTCTGCTTGTTAACAGCATGTGTTTATCAGTGTCTGAATTAACTCACTTGTTTTTAATCACTCAGTCAAGTGGACTATATTAGTAAACTAATGTAGGGAATAATGAGGGTATAGGGTTTGATTTGGAACACAGTCTCTGAGTGTCGACTTTGAGCGCTGTTAATTCACAGTATATTCCTGTATGCTTCTTTCTCGAAAACGACAAATATCACCCAGAATGCATTTTTTTCTACGGTATATTGCTGTTTTAATGGAAAACAGCATGTTACTATCAAAATTTGTCCGTTTGTGTACAGGAATTTTTTTACAGTGCCCTTTTTATAGAGCCCTTTCACAGTGTCGTGATGAACGTGAGCCAAGGTTAAATTTCCCATCCTATCTTTCCACACTGACAGGTACTCAGTTAGTTATTGAATAATGAAATCTGAAGCTCATTACTGCCGGAAATCCTTAAAGGGATACTCCACTTTTTTTGGAAATAGGCTCATTTTACAACTCCCCCAGAGTTAAACTGTTGAGTTTTACCGTTTTCGAATCCATTCAGCCGATCTCCGGGTCTGACGGTACCACTTTTAGCATAGCTTAGCATAGATCATTGAAGTGGACAAGACCATTAGCATCTCTCTCAAAAAAATGACCAAAGAGTTTCGATATTTTTCCTATTTAAAACTTGACTCTTCTGTAGTTACATCGTGCACTAAGACCGACGGAAAATGTAAAGTTGCGATTTTCTAGGCTGATATGGCTAGGAACTATTCTCTCATTCATGCGTAATAATCAAGAAACTTTGCTGCCGTACCATGAGTGCAGCAGGCGCAATGATATTATGCAGCGCAAACACAAACTTATATGGTCACGCAGGAAATAACCTAGCTGGGGACTATTTTCAGGCACTGCGTTATATCATTGCGCCTGCTGCAGACATGGTACGGCAGCAAAGTTTCTTGATTATTACGCAGGAATGAGAGAATAGTTCCTAGCCATATCAGCCTAGAAAATTGCAACTTTACATTTTCCGTCGGTCTTAGTGCACGATGTAATTACAGAAGAGTCAAGTTTTAAATAGGAAAAATATTGAAACTCTTTGTCATTTTTTTGAGAGAGATGCTAATGGTCTTGTCCACTTCAATGATCTATGCTAAGCTATGCTAAAAGTGGTACCGTCAGACCCGGAGATCGGCTGAATGGATTCGAAAACGGTAAAACTCAACAGTTTAACTCTGGGGGAGTTGTAAAATGAGCCTATTTCCAAAAAAAGTGGAGTATCCCTTTAAGATAGACCAAATTTCATCATATTCAAAACGGTAGTGCCATGTCCTATAGAGAATAATTAAAATCATATCTGTGTATTAAACATCAAATAATTTCTGAATATGATTGATTGTAATTGTCAAATCAATGTCTTTAAAGGTGGATGAAAAAGAGAAATGACAAACAGGAGTCTAAGGTGAGAAAAATTATCAGAAGTTTACTGATCATGTAAATGAATTGGTATCTAAAAGATTGAAAGTGTGAATGTAGCAGTGACTTTAGTGAGTTTATAGATGTTATTTATTTTCTCTTTATTCTGTTTTTTTCTTTAATGGCAAAGATGAATCAGTCCAGACCTGATCATGACAGAAGCAACACTTATGATGTTGAACTGAGTGATCCTGTGTATGAGAATGTGATGGTAAGTGTTTCCTACAAAAGACTAAACTCTCTTCACCTTTAGCCAAAATAAATTAAATTAAAGCCCACTGTCAGTGTGAAACTATCTATATTGAGTGTTAAGTGTACACTGTAAAAAATTGCTGTAAAAAAACGGCCACATTTTGACAGTAATATGCTGTTTTCCATTAAAACAGCAATATGCCGTTGAAAAAAATGCATTCTGGGTGATATATGTCGTTTTCAAGAAAGTAGCCTACAGGAATATACAGTGAATTAACAGCGCTAAAAGTCGACACTCAGAGGCTATGTTCCAAATCACACCCTATACCCTCATTCACTATTCCCCATTATTTCACTAATATAGTCCACTTGACTGAGTGAATAATTACATAGTTAATTAAGTTCAATTTCAAAGTTAATTCAGACACTGATGAACACCTGCTGTTAACAAGCAGAATCACTGAAGGAAAGAGGAACAAGAACAGCAAAAAAGATCAAATCAACTGAAGAAAAAAGACATTAAATCTCTGAAGATCTTAGTAGAGGAGGATTAAACAACTCCACAAACAGCATTACCAGCTTCACTTTTTACTGACCAGATTTACTTTATTTCTGTCAGACGTCTACAGAAGGTCTTATTAAAAGGTGACAGAGGTTTAATGTCATTTTATTTTCATTTGATGTTACCATGATGGTGTGCAGTGTTTGCTTTAGTTGGGCTCTTGACCCTTGACTCTTGAACATTAGTTTCTATTTGGCTCTGATAGCTGTGTCAGCTGTGTCTTACATTTGCTATTGCAAAAAAGCTGAAAGAAAACAGTATTAGATGACAGTGACTATTTGTTAATGGTCACAATCATCATCTAGTGGTCTGATGCACTGAACTTTTTATTGTCTAAAGTATTTATTTGGGTGATGTTTTGTATATATGATTATAGGATCACTGTGATTTTACATATCAAGATCTAGTTTTGACAACCAGAAAATATGAAGGATTTTAAAAAATGAATTCTCAGAATATTTTTTTGTATATTATCAGACAGACACACACAGACATCAAGAATCGGCGTATGAATCTCAACAATGGTGACAATTAAAAAAGTGGCATGCTGTAATGCATGTTGGGTACCAGCATAGTACAAAAAAATTATGCATGACTCCCAGCATGCATTGCGGCATTAATAAATTATGCAGCTGAATTGTCTGGTTATTTTCTTTAATGTTTATTTTTTGCTTTTATTTTTGCTGTTGGTTTTGTGTTGACTTTAAGTAGTGTGTTTTGTGATGTTCAGATTGAATGTTATCTTTTTTGTTGATTGTCACCATTGTTGAGAGTCATTGGCTGATTCTTGATGTTTGTGTGTGTCTAACTGAAGCCGTAGTTAATTTTTTTTTTGTGAATGTTGAGTTTAAAAATCCTTCATAACTGATTGTGCAGGGTGCTTGATCTTTTGCTGTAGTTTCACTGTGCAGTAATATAAAATTAAGCTGTATTAAAAAAAAAATTTGATAAGTGATTAGACTCTGGACCAGATCGATGATCCAAACATCACCATGTGATGATGAAATATTCAAAACATAACCAGCAACACCTGATATAATTTTTGTTGGCTTGGTTTCTGCTACAACAAATGTGTCTTAATAACACAGTTACAGCAACCAAAGAGAAACTAATGTCAAAGTCAAGGGTCAAGAGCCCAACTAAAGCCAACACTGATCTCCATAATGGTAACATCAAATGAAACAAAACAACATCTAAACCTCTGTTAATTCTCAATAGGAATTGCTGTAGACGTATATGAACATTAAATAAAGTCAATCTGGTTAGTAATAAGTGAAGCTAGTAAAGTTATTTTTTAGAGTTGTTTAATCCTCCTCTGCTGAGATCTTCAGAGATTTAATGTCTTCTGTGGCTGAAGTCAGTTGTAGTTCTTTTATTTCACTTTTTTATATTCTTGTTGTTCCTCTGTCCTTCAGTGATTCTGCTTGTTAACATCAGGTGTTCATCACTAATGCTCAATCATCAGTTAATTAATCACTGAATTATATCATTAACTTCAACACTGCTTCAGTGTTACTCCAACACTCTGTAGTGTGGACACACAAGTGTTCATTTAAAACTGAAGTGGGGTTGAAAGGGTTAAAAGTGTCAAATAAAAAAAAAACAGAATGAAGCGTAATTTAACGGTAATCAACTGTAAATTTATTTACGGCATAAAACAGTAGAAAAACAGCAATTTACTGGCAACCACAGCTGCCAGTAGATTACCGTAAAATCAAGGAAAAACAGTAATATACTGTAAAACCTAACAGTCAGATTTACTAAACAAAAGAAGTTAATTTCACTGAAATATTAGTAAACGTTTATAGAAAAAAGTTATGCAAAGTCAATAACTGATAAGGAGAGTAAATATTAAACTGAAGTGTTTTATGTGTTTTGCACAAGATGATATAGGAGAGATCTGTTAGTTTAATGAATTAGTTGTGTGTGTCACCATTGTGCTGGAGAGTAGAGCCTGTGCTTCAGTCAAAGATGAGCAGAGAAACACTGATGTTATGCTGCCGGTTGCTTTAATTAAAAGCAGTAACTGTCTATTGCTGATCCAGTGATAATTTAAGTTGCAAAGTACTTTAGCACATACATGTATGCTAATGTTCACTAAATGCGAACTGCAAAGATTTGAGTTAAAGTCATGTTTTTAATTAATTTATTATTACACATTAGGTGTTTGCAGTTTAATATTAAGAGATATTAGTTTTCAGTGGACTCAAATGAAGTAACTTCACAGTACTATCAGTATAAATACTAGTTTTTAAACTCGAACTGTTTGAAGCAATCGGTTTCCCAAATGATATGAGTTACCTTCCATAGTATTTTTACGGTAACATACTGTAAAAAAGGAGAGCTGTATATTAACGGTAGAGGGCTGTAAATTAACAGTACATTGCTGGCAACCACAGCTGCCAGTAGATTACCGTTATTTTACAGCACAATTTTTTACAGTGTATGGACATTTAAATAACACACTCCTGTTTTTACTTTGCCTTCATTCATAAAGGCTGCTCAACTTGATGATTGTAACCCCGAACTGGACTCGTCTCTGTATGAAAATCTTCCAGTAATTAAGAATACCCACTAGATAGAGACAAAATGAGAGTTATGTAACTACGGTTCTATGAGCTCTGGATGACCGCCAGAGGCAGTGCTTCCCACTGAATATGATCTATCTTGCTCATGCACAGGTCGAGTCATATAACAACAAAGTCATCACATGACCAGGTACAGTACGTCATGGGTGTCCCCTCTATTTAACCCCATGACATCCTGCAAACTGTCTCCACAGAATCTTCTCGCAAAGCTCAGAGTGACAGGGTGCTCTAGCGGTTATCCAGAACTCATAGAACCGTAGTTACGTATCTCTCGTTCTATTTCGTTCTTACTGACTGCCAGAGGCAGTGCTTCCCACTGGAAGGCTCATAACAACGAGGTCACAAGGACTCCTAACCTTAAGCTGAAGTTAAGGGTCCCAACAGGACTGCCGCTTCCATAGCACCAGGAGCTGCCACATTAACTCTGTAGTGTCTGGAAAAGGTATCAGTGAATGACCAATCAGCCGCTGCACAAATGTCCATTAGAGGGACACCTTTTAATGCTGCCCAAGATGTTGAGATACTTCTTGTCGGCTGGCAATGTCAGGTTGTTCTCCTTATATGCCTGGACAATGACCTCCACCACCCAGTGTGACAACCTTTGTTTTGACAGAGGCTGCCCTTTTCTTGGCCCGCCGTAGCAGAGAAAGAGTTGGTCTGACTGTCGCAGTTTTTCTGTGGCACTCAGATATCCCCGAAGGGTTCACACTGGGCATAATTCTTCAGTTGGATCCATCTTGTGTGTCACTGTCAAGTCACTAAGCAGGATGGACAGCAGTCATGTCCATCGTCCTGCTGTAAAGTGGCCCTGCACACAGTGCATGTCAGGCTAAGCTGTCCATACTGCCACAGCAGTGCTTTACTGAACACGGGGTTGTCTTATATTCAGGGACTAGACTTTTACATGTCAATAATACACCCACAACAACAGGGAGCGCCGAATATGTGTAAAATGTCTGTTCCCTCCAGGAATGAATGAAACACAGCGGAGTCATCAAACAACTCCCATTTAGCAGCCATGAAATAAGGTGTGTCAGATTTTAATGTTAGAAGATGGCGAGCCCAAAAAGACAAGTCAAAGAAAATCTTGCTACGGCCCTAAAGGCGGGCGCTTCGGGGAGGTTGGCGGATGAGTGTGTCGGTGTGTGGCCGAGGGGAGAAATGAGGGGCTTCCCATAACCAGAGCCGTCATTCACTGGATATTGCCAAAGAGCTGAACCATACCCACGAGCGAGGCCCCTCATTTCTTATGTCTGCTACATAATAACACACTTGCCTGTCGGCTTCTTCGAAGCGTCTGCTTTGATTCGGCGTAATGGATTAGCATAAGTCTTGTCAAGTGCATGTCCTACTCTGTCGGTCTTCTCTCGACACCAGTGCAGAATGACTATGAGTGTGCAGTTTAAACATTTCAAAATGGTTAAACTTGATAAATGGATCTCATTTTTGTCTTTTTTTTTTTTTTTCAGACTTACAGGAATATGCTGTAGTGGACGATGGCACACACCAAAACATTACAGTCTTCATGCGACTGTGTGTGTGGAGCCTGATTGACAGGAGTGTTTTGAAAAGAATCAGGAAAATTCGACAATGGATACAAGTGGAAATCAAAGGCTTGTGGCTGGCAAATAATGTCATCATGGAAATATATTGTTGCTTTATGCATTGTGACTTGTTTTATTATACTTGCTTATAGTTAAAGCTAATTGTTTATTAGTTTTTGCTGTTATTTGTGTCACTTAAACATTTTTAAGCTCTGTGTTGGAATACAACAAGTTTAAATATTAAATGTACTTTAAATATTTAACATTTTGAATTAATCTTGAATTCAATAAATTACTAGTGTCAATACTAGTACCCATGGATCCTTGCAATGCCAACTTTTCACAATCCAATCAACAAGTCCCACTAATTTTTTTTTTTTTCTTCTTTGATAATCAACTTCACAAAATGCATCACAATATGGAGGTGAAATTAGTCTTAAATTATCCAACTTTAGTTACTGGAACGTCACCTTTTGCTGATAGAATAAAGTCCCTTTCAAGGAAAGTTCGTTTATTTCCAGCCCTTTCAGGCAGATTTTTCGCTCATGCAAGACCAACTCCTATATGGTTGAAGGGTGAAATATCCTGAAATACTGTTGGCCAAAGTCACATTTTAATAACATATTTCAAATCAGCATTAAAATGTTACATGATCCATAAAGATCCATAAATGTTGTTTCTGATGCTCAAAAAAAGTGTTTGTTTCAGGTTTGTCCAGACAATTCACAATTTGGATCTTGTATTTAGAAGGCAAGATTTCCATTACTAGAGCTGAAATATTTGGTATGTGAAAAGGCCTCAAGCGTTACTCTGACAGGACTGATTTCCTCTTCCTCTTGTGTGTGACGTGCCTCAGCGTCTCTCCATCGCTTATGAAGGTCACGTGATCACACTGTGATGTCAAAAGTTCATGCATTTCTTTTTCTCACCTACAATGTTTACAGACATGTGATGCATTCAAGAAGGACAAGGCAACTGACAGATTAAAAAACGTAATATTTATCATGATAAAAACATTCAGATGAATCAATTCTGCTTCATCAGCGTGTTTTAAGTTCTTTATTTAACTTTCAGATTGCTATTAATCAGTAAATTGGAGGTTTATCAAGTGCACAGTTGGCGATGCTGGCAATGAAATGTGTGTTTTGACGTCACTGTCACTGCAATACCTTTCAGTGTTTTACAAGCTAGGATAGTTGGTCTGCATATGCAAATGAAAGTACAGTTATTAAACAATTATTTTCTCTGTTTCTTAAGAACAGGTTCCTTGTCATTACTATCTATATGCAACTGATTGAAAATAGATATTCCCAAGTTTGAAAACATTATTACATAAGCATCTTTATAGACCGACGTGAAGTTTATCTTGGTTTAACTTGTATGCATATAGACTAATGTTGTTAAAATGTAAAACTCTTTCTGTGCTCGATCTGCACTAGTTGAGGTGTCATAAGCTCATGTTAAAATATAATGTGTTAATCACGTGTCATTCAGAATCTGAAAACGCCTATACTGGTTTCCTCCTGATCATTTGTAGTGCGGTCACTGGTCAGGGTTGTTGGTGAAACGGGTAAGAGCATGATTTTATAACTGTTCTGTCAAATATCTTAAGTGTGGGGGATTTATGGAAGATTGGTTGGGGCTAGTTGTCACAGGGCTGTGTCTCAGTAACTATATGGTTTAAAATCAAAAGTCTAATAGCACAAATGTTTTCTCAAGCAGTTTTTTGTATTTTAGTGACAAACACCTCGATAAAAATCAACTTTGATCTTTTTACCACAGATAACTGTCTAATACAGGCTGACTATATAATGAAAGCTGCTGTCAATCAAAAGGTGGCAGGGAAAGGCGTTGGACAGTTTCCTACTCAAGCAGTGCAAAAATAACTGTGGCGCCGCTATAGTCAAGATACAGGGGGTTTATGTTGAGCTAGTGTCTTCATCTGTGTTCTCTGAGCTTCCATAAACTTCTCAGTAGATCAAAGTAGCATAAAGTCTGCTCTGGGCTTGGAGCAGACACAGCGCACGAGTTCTCAGTCCTCTCTCTCTCAGAATATCCCACTTTCCCAGTTGCTTTTCTCCATGCAAATTACTGCAATAAGACACAGATGTTTATCATATGCACTTGGGGGGGGGGGGGTGGATCACCTCAACCACCACCAATGTGCAGCACCACCTGGATGATGCAACGGCAGCTATACTGTGCCAGAACGCCCACAACACACCAGCTTACTGGTGGAGAAGAGACAGAGTGATGAAGCCAAACTGTATATATGGGGATGATTAGGAGGCGTGATGGACCATAGACTGTAAAAAATATGGACAAAGCGTCTGTGACGTCACCCATAGACTTTCTGAAGAACGGTTTTGAGGCCGTTTATGGGGAGTATGATCGGCGCCATCTTGGAAAATCTTTTCAGAAAGGATACAGAGGTGGTATGATGTGTTGTGTCCGATCGTGGCCGAGACGTCAAATTTCAGGAATTCCACTCGGCGCAGCCCGTTATCAGCTGTCAATCACGCTGTCAATCAAAGTTAACCATGCCCTTATTTGTCAAACATTTTATATCTAAATACGATCTAAACTAACGAGTTAGAAAAAAATTCACCCCCCTCACAGTTGTCAGGCACTCGGAACCTATCGAAAAATACAATAAAAGTCCATGGGACCAACCTGTAAAAACATGAATTTATGCTGTGAAAACGGACATTTTAACATGGGGGTCTATGGACATTTGCTCCCTTTTCGGGACCTGCCCCTAGCGGATTTTCGATGTATTGCAGTTTTTCGCACTTCCGGGTAGGCTTCATTTTTCAGATTGGAATGTTGCCGCTTGTGATGGACAGAGGCCAATGAGCAAATTTGGCCAGTATGACGAGGTTAAACCCCTATTCTTTTTTCAAAGGACATCCTGGAATTTTTAATGATTACAGAGAGTCAGGACCTCGGTTTAATATCTTGTCTGAAGGATGGTGCTTTTTGACAGTGTTACGTCCTACGAATGTCTAGGGGTTTTAATTAACAGAACATAACAAAATTAAGAGTTTTAAGAGTATTTATCAAACAATCAGGGGAATAACGGCTTAAATGGTAAAGTAAAACACAAAGTGACTGTTCAATAGAAAAGTTGTAGACTAGGGCATCTCACAACAGGGCCAACAGCCATCTGTGCCAGCCGTCCCTGGGCCAACACACGAAGCAACCGTTGCAGGGTGGCTCGTTTCAGGTCATCGTAAACTAGGAGGTACCTGAACCTCCCGGTTAACCCAGCTCCGAAACAGCTCACGGTCCTCCTGTTGCACCAGGACGAGGGCTTGGAAACAGCGTTACTGATGGTCCCTCATTTCCATTAGCGCCTGGTGATGTTCCTGATGGAGTCCCGCATGCGATTTAACGTCCGCAAATGGGGAACCTGACGAGGATTGCATTACGACAGCGGTGTTTCTTCTTCCTTTCCCGGGTTTCGGCACAGACACAGCGCACGAGTCCTCAGTCCACTCTCTCTCAGAATCTCCCAGTTTCCCAGTGGCTTTTATCCATTCTCCATTCCAATTACTGCAACAAGACACAGATGTTTGTAATTTTGCACTTGACCTTCTTGCTCACAGCTCGTCTCCAGTCTCTCTCTCCCGCTGCAGACTTCACTGAACACACCACACTAAAGCGCAGAGCACAAGTGCACTTAGGCCGTGTCCGAATCCACTTTTAATTTAACAATGGGAAAAATGGTCAGCGCCCGCCGCATGGTCTAAATGGTCACTATTCTCTTAATGAGTAATGGGTGTCTTTTGGGCTTTACATGCAATAAATCAATCAGAGTCTCATCTTCCATTCCCTTTAAATGCCAGTTGCGCTCGCGCCATGGCGGAATTTAATAGTGGAAAGACTGAACGCGTCTCCAGAGCGCAAACAGATCTGCTCGTGCGCGAGGTTAAAGCTCAGACCATCTACGGGACAAGCCAGATTCATTCCACCATATCTTTATGTACACAATAATAATATTTTACACAATCCTTTTAATTTCAATATTTGTCATGTTTGTGTGCTGCTGTGCGTCCCTGTGTGTTTAATAAGCAGAGTGAACGTGTGTTGTGGACCCGCCTAAAGGCTCACATTACTAACGCGCCCTCTAAATAACAAAAAAAAAAAAATTGTGTACCATTGACTTTAGACCAGGTTTCAGTTGGTCAATGGCACAGTCTATTTCAGTTCCTCAAAATAGCAACGCACCAACAATGAGCCTGAACACACCTGGATTTCAGACCAGCAGCCCATGGGCGCACAAATGGGCGCAAATGCATTTGCTATTTGTGACCCTGGATGACAAAACCAGTCATATGGGTCATTTTTTTTAAATTGAGATTTTACATCACATGAAAGCTGAATAAATAAGCTTTCCATTGATGTATGGCTTGTTAGGATAGGACAATATTTGGCCGAGATACAACTATTTGAAAATCTGAGGCAAAAAAATCGAAACATTGAGAAAATCGCCTTTAAAGTTGTCCATTTATGTTCGCGATTGTGCTGCACTCACTCACAAATATAAATGTTTTATACATTTACGGTAGGAAATTTACAAAATATCTTCATGGAACATGATCTTTACTTAATATCCTAATGGCAATGGATTTTTGGCATAAAAGAAAAATTTATAATTTTGACCCATACAATGTATTGTTGGCTATTCCCACAAATATACCCGTGCTACTTAAGACTGGTTTTGTGATCCAGGGTCACATTTAAACAATGTGGCGCAGGACGTGAAAATGAAAACTTCGTCGAACTGAAACTAGCTAAAAACACTTGCGTCGCTTTTGCCACTGCATTGCGCTGGGTGTAAGATAGGGCCATAACATAATGGCTATGTTTATGTAACTGGTCTTTAAAGTTAAAAAATAAGCCACTGTACATTTTTTGTAGGTGTTGATAGTGACATCACTCAGAATGGCTCTTCCTCTTCCTCTGATCGTCCTTCTCATGATTCACGGTTTGTCAATGCAACACTTCAGAAACACTCATGATAAATTGGATACTGCATTTTTTATGCACATGCTGGTGTTAAAATGTTCAGGATCAATTCTGTATTTCAGGGGTTTCTAGTGATGATTGGGGTGTGAGTTACAGTCCTTCACACATCTGTGCACTAAAGGACTCAACAGTGATAATGAGATGCACTTATAAATACCCTACTGAACATCAGATCAAGAAAGTGTTCTGGACCAAAACAAAAGAAAAAAAGAACGATGAGCATCCAGATCTGTCTAAGGACCCTGAATACAGTCAGAGGCTTCAGTGTCTGGGAGATAAACAGCAGAACTGCACCATCAGACTGAGTCATGTGACACTGAAGGATTCACACATGTACTATTTCAGATTCATCACTGATAAAGACAAATGGTTTGGTGATCCTGGAGTGACTCTTACTATCACAGGTGACTTTGATGAGGTTTATCTCTTCTTCTGTGCATTATGTTGAATAATAATCAGTGTATGACAGCAGCACTGTTAAAATGAATACGAATGAATATGCTAAATCTAATCAATAAAATTGAGGCAACAGATTACAAGCAATATTATTAATTAAATTTAACAAATTAGAATTGAGTTATAATTAACCAAATTAATTCCTTAAAAGTTAACCATTTAAAATTAGTAAAATTTACACATTTTTTAAAACAAAAATATTGTAATAACAGACTGACGTCAAAGATGAATTAAGAACACTTTTTTTTATTGCCAACATTGAAGACACCTGATGTTAACAAGCCGAATCACTGAAGGAGAAAACCCTAATTGGTATGTTACCATTATGGTGATCAGTGTTTGCTTTAGTTGGGCTCTTGACTCTTAAATCATTGACTTTAGATTTTGTTTAGTTGTTGTACTTCAGTTATAACAGCCAGATGAACAAACAGAAAAGGTGATCTGATGGTGTTTGTTGTGTTTTAACATAATCATTATTTCACAATCATTTGACCTGAATCATGGAACAGACGTCAGTCTGTTATTCCCATATTTTTGTTTAAGAAAATGTGTACATTTTACTCATTTTAAATGGTTAACTTTTAAGGAATAATTTGGTTAATTATTACTCAATTCTAATTTGTTAAATTTAATTAATAATATTGCTTGTAATCTGTTGCCTCAATTTTATTGATTAGATTTAGCGTATTCATTCGTATTCATTTTTACAGAATGTGTGTGTTGTGTTCAGATCTTCAGGTGGAGTCTCCTGAGAGAGTGACAGAGGGAGATTCAGTCAGTCTGACATGTAAAAGCAGCTGCGCTCTGACTGACAGAGCAACATTCATCTGGTACAGAAACTCACAGCCATTAACTGAGAGAAGAGACAGAAACAATGAACTCCTGCTGCAGTCAGTCAGAAGAGAGGATTCAGGCAGATATAGCTGTGCTGTAGACGGACACACTCACATCTCTCCTGCTGTTCAGATCAATGTCATGTGTGAGTACAGATTAATTTGTTCTTTTTAAAATTAGGAGATAATGTTTAAATTGGATATATAAGGTTTTATTTTTTGTCCTTTTTAGACGCACATAGAAACGTCTCAGTTATCATAAATGGATCTGGTGTAATAGTGGAGGGAGATTCAGTGACTCTGAACTGCATCAGTGACTCAAACCCTCCTGCTCTGAACTTCAGCTGGTTTAAGGAGAATGAAACCTCAGCTGTTGGATCTGGACAGAGTTTCAGTGCACTACAGAGTGGACGCTTCTACTGTCAGGCTCACAATCAACATGGATCTCAGAGATCAGACGCTGTAACTGTCACTGTTAAAGGTAAAGCAGCTCATATACTTATATTACTCTTTCTAAAGTGATTCAAATGAATCATTTCAGATATTTTACTCTTTTGTCTCAGTTGCAGGACGTCTGGTGATATTATACACATCCATTGGAGGGGTTTGTGGAGCTGCAGTGATCATCACGATGTTAGTGATTTGGTAAGATGTGTGTCTGTGTTACTCTGTAGTGTGTGTGAATGAATGACTGAGTTAGAAAGTTGTGAATTCAGTGAGACGTCATGATGAACGTGAGCTAAGGCAAAATTTCCCATCCTATCTTTCCACACTGACAGCTACTCAGTTATTGAATAATGAAATATGAAGCTCATTACTGCAATAAATCCTGAAGATAGACCAGATTTCATCACATTTAAAACGGCAATGCCATGTCCTATAGAGAAATATTATTGGTTCGAATCAAATCTGTGTATTAAACATCAAATAGGTTCTGATTGGTTGTAATTGTATACAATCATTGTCTTTACAGGAGAAGCTGGTGTTTGAAAAAGAGAAATGACACAGAGGAGTCTCAGGTGAGAAAAAATGATTTGATTTTCAGAAGTTTACTGATCAGGTAAATTAATTTGTAACTAAATGTGAAAGTCTGAATTAGTGACTTTTTCTAGTGAGATGCTTATAGACATTATTTATTTTCTCTCTATCCTGTTTTCTCTTTAATGGCTAAGATGAATCTTTCCAGACCTGATCATGACAGACGCAGCGCTTATGATGTTGAACTGAGGGATCCTGTGTATGAGAATGTGACGGTAAGTGTTTCCTACAAAAGAGTAAACTCTCTTCACCTTTATCCAAAAGGAATTACATGCTAAATATCAGTGTGAAAATATCTATATTGACAAAGTATATGGAAATTTAAATACTTTGTCTCTATTCGTAAAGACTGCTCAACTTGATGATTGTAACCCCGAACTGGACTCGTCTCTGTATGAAAATCTTCCAGTAAGTAAGAATACACACTAGATAGAGACAAAACCCAATCTATTAGCCTTTCCTTATGACAAATGTTGTTGATGCTTTTATTTAAATATTTAATTATTAATGTTTTCACTTTCTTTCTTTTCTTTCTTTCTTTCTTTCTTTCTTTCTTTCTTTCTTATTCAGCCTAACAAGAGACTGTAGTGTTTTGGACACAGTAAATATTGCAGCCTTTATGCATCTCTTTGTGTGAGGAGCCTTGAATGATTGACAGGAGTGCCATGATGACATGTGACTGAAGTAAATAAGGGATCATTTTATAGATGGATGTGTGATAATGAAAGTAAACGGTTAATTAATTTATGTAAAACTGTGCAATCACTAGGTTGTGTGTTTCTCTTTATGCTTTTTATCATGTATGAATCTTACTTCATTGAGATTATTAATGTTTTTGACCGTGAGTATCGGTATTATTCATGTTTCCAATAAAAGGCAGAAAAAATGAAATCAAGAATAACAGCATAACAAATATTAAAGACCATTACACTTAAAGATTGCTAGAGAGAAAAAAATAGATCAAACTACATAAGATTATTAATATAAGGATTACTGCACAAAATTCGAAACAACAACATTTCTATAAAAAACTCCCTAATATATAGCAACTTACGTTTCAACTTATTCCGTCTACTTCATTGAGATTATTAATGTTTTTGACCGTGAGTATCGGTATTGTTCATGTTTCCAATAAAAGGCAGGAAAGAAAATAAGGCTCTAGTGTAAAATTCCACACTTTTCTGTCATTCAATAAATCAAGAATAACAGCATAACAAATATTGAAGACCATTACACTTAGAGATTGCTAGAGAGAAAAAAAAAATAGATCAAACTACATAAGATTATTAATATAAGGATTACTGCACAAAATTACACTCGCAATCTTGCTGTTCGGAACAACAACATTTCTATAAAAGGTCCCTAATATATAGCAACTTACGTTTCAACTTATTCCGTCCACGACGATGAAAACAGTTCCAACAGAAACAAGTTGTGAGTGACTAACCGAAACACAGACCACTCAAGCTCTACTTCGGGTTTTCAGTCTCCCGCTCTGAACGATACGGCGATAATAACAATAACTTTATTTTCTATAGTGCCTTTAAAGCAGCTTCTCAAAATCCTTACAGTATAAGAAAATACAAGTAAAGTAATAAGCAAAATACAAAATAAATCAAACAAAAAAGCATAGGTAGATAGGTAGAACTAGAAACCAGCAATGATTACCACAATCAACAATAACCTAACTTTCCTAACCTAACAAACAGTTTTTAAATTGTTTTAAAAAGTCCAAGCAATTCGCTTTTCTGCAAAAGAATAGCATGGGGTGCAATTTGGCAACATCTCTGAGATGTAAAAAAAGATGTCTTAACACCGTTTTGTACACGAGGGTAAATGTCAATGGGGAATCAAAGATCCCTCCTAGATTCCTTAATCTCTTCTGGAGTACAGAACCATCAGAAACAACCAAACAATCAGCTATAAAAGTAATGTCATAAAAGTCATAAAAAATTTTGAAAACCAGATTGAAGTTGCTCAAAAGATTACTAACAGAAAGATGATCATGCAACTGTAAAGCTACAACTCATTCTAAAATTTCCAGCAGGCACAGTACGTCAATGTGACGTCAGGCAGACGATGGACTCCAACTAATCCAACGTCAGCCAGACGTCATATTTTGGTTGAAAATGAAAATCAGGTTGACGTCTAAACCCAACGTTTGTTTGACGTCAAGCTTCAACGTCACACAGATGTTAAATTTTGGTTGGAATAAGCACTGCAAAAAAATGTGACATGTATGGCAGCGCATTAAATCTGTGAAGATCTCAGCAGAGGAGGAGTGAACATCTCAAACAGCATTACCAGCTTCACTTATTACTAACCAGACTAAATTTATTTCATTTCCGGTTTAATTAAATCAATAGTTGTATTTTAAAGTCACCATGATGGTGGTTAGTGTTTGCTTTAGTTGGACTCTTGGCCCTTGACTCTTTAGTGTAAATATTCTCTGGCTGCTATAATTGTGTGTTTTTATGAAGCACATTAATTGTGGCAAAAAAGCCTAGAGAAAATTAGATTAGGTGATGATGGTTGTTTATTGATAATGAAGTCATCATCATATAATTGCCTGAAAGTTTTGATAACTTTGTACTTGTGTTTTTAATGTTGTTTTAAAACAGAACCCATTTTATTTTTACAGTATGAAAGCAACATTATATCAAATAATATAAAGGATTGTAAAAACATTTAGTGCATTATTATTACTTAGACATCAAGAATCAGTGTATGACTCTCAACAATGGTGACAATAAATTAAATGCTTCATGCTGCAGTGCATGCTGGGTACCACCAATCAAAACTCACCCATATCTCCCAGCATGCACTGCAGCATTAATAAATTATGCAGGATTTTTTGAGTTGATCTGATTATCTGGATATTTTGTTTGATTGTCACCATTGTTGAGATTCATACGCTGTTTCTTGATGTCTGTGTGCGTCTAAGTAATGCCATAGATTAAAGGTTTTTGTGCACTAAATAGTTTTTAAAAAACAAATATATTATATGATAAACAATACTGCTAGATATGCTGTAGAATCAAATGATTTCTATTATTAATAAAGCAATATTAAAACCACAAGTCCCATTTAATCAATGCATTAGACACTGAAAAAGATCAGGGATTCAGGAAATTACATGATGATATCATCATCAGCAATAAACAGCCAACATCACCTGATCTCATGGCTTTTTTTAGCTACAACCATTGTGCTTTGTAAACACAATTATAGCAGCCAGAGAAAATTTTATATCAAAGAGTTAAGGGTCAAGAGCACAACTAAAGCAAACGCTCACCACCATCATGGTGACTTTAAAATACAACTATTGATTTCATTCAAATGGAAATTAAAAAAAGTAAATCTGGTTAGTTTTAAGTGAAGCTGGTAATAAGTGTACGGCCATGCATTTCACCTTTTTGTTTGGTTTATTCCAACCAAAATTCAACGACTGCCCAACGTTGGAGCCTGACGTCAAACAAACATTGGATTTAGACGTCAACCCGACTTTCATTTTCAACCAAAATCCAACGTCTGGCCGACGTTGTAGTCTATATCCTGTGCCTGCTGGGTTTAGCCAGGAAAGGAAGATTTGACATAGGTTGATTTGTTATTTAAATAATCCAAATCTAAATTCCGCTTCTTGACTACAGGAGCAACAGCAGCACGTTTTTATGCAGCTGTGACAACAGCAGTACTTAAGGATTCATTAATTATGTTAAGCACTGCAGGGCACAAATGCTCAAAACAAGACTTAAACAAACCAATATGAAGGGGATCAATTATGCAAGTAGTAGATTTCATATCTGAACTGTAACAAGTGAGGCAAAATCAGGTTGCACAAAATTTTGAAAACAGGGCACACGAAAAACTTGCCACACTAGCATTAGAACTAAAGGAGAGAAAGGTTGTTGTTATACCAAGGAGCAGAGCGGGTATACTTGATTTCACGGACCTTGCGAGGAGCAGATAAATCCAGGTTAATAGTCAACGCATTATTTAGCTGTGAAATGTCATCATCCAAGGACGTTGAGCCCAATTCAGTAAGAGATGAGACAACAATAATGATCCTAGTGAAATAGCTTCTGTATTTAATACTTATTTTACCGCATCAGTGCAGAATTTATCTGACACTTTTGGTGCAAGAATTAAAAGCAACACCAAATTATAATAAGACCATTTTTAAGATAACTGAAGTTCCTGAAAATTTAATTTGTAAGACATTAAGCACTTTAAAGTTCTCAAAGTCAAAAGATACATTTAAGTGGGATTCAACATTTCTAAAG
>JAVALU010001694.1:85000-182500 GCA_030770095.1 Gila robusta
AAAAAAAAAAAAACAAAAAAAAAAAAAAAAAAAAAAAAAAAAAAAAAAAAAAAAAAAAAAAAAAAAAAAAAAAAAAAAAAAAAAAAAAAAAAAAAAAAAAAAAAAAAAAAAAAAAAAAAAAAAAAAAAAAAAAAAAAAAAAAAAAAAAAAAAAAAAAAAAAAAAAAAAAAAAAAAAAAAAAAAAAAAAAAAAAAAAACAAAAAAAAAAAAAAAAAAAAAAAAAAAAAAAAAAAAAAAAAAAAAAAAAAAAAAAAAAAAAAAAAAAAAAAAAAAAAAAAAAAAAAAAAAAAAAAAAAAAAAAAAAAAAAAAAAAAAAAAAAAAAAAAAAAAAAAAAAAAAAAAAAAAAAAAAAAAAAAAAAAAAAAAAAAAAAAAAAAAAAAAAAAAAAAAAAAAAAAAAAAAAAAAAAAAAAAACAAAAAAAAAAAAAAAAAAAAAAAAAAAAAAAAAAAAAAAAAAAAAAAAAAAAAAAAAAAAAAAAAAAAAAAAAAAAAAACAAAAAAAAAAAAAAAAAAAAAAAAAAAAAAAAAAAAAAAAAAAAAAAAAAAAAAAAAAAAAAAAAAAAAAAAAAAAAAAAAAAAAAAAAAAAAAAAAAAAAAAAAAAAAAAAAAAAAAAAAAAAAAAAAAAAAAAAAAAAAAAAAAAAAAAAAAAAAAAAAAAAAAAAAAAAAAAAAAAAAAAAAAAAAAAAAAAAAAAAAAAAAAAAAAAAAAAAAAAAAAAAAAAAAAAAAAAAAAAAAAAAAAAAAAAAAAAAAAAAAAAAAAAAAAAAAAAAAAAAAAAAAAAAAAAAAAAAAAAAAAAAAAAAAAAAAAAAAAAACAAAAAAAAAAAAAAAAAAAAAAAAAAAAAAAAAAAAAAAAAAAAAAAAAAAAAAAAAAAAAAAAAAAAAAAAAAAAAAAAAAAAAAAAAAAAAAAAAAAAAAAAAAAAAAAAAAAAACAAAAAAAAAAAAAAAAAAAAAAAAAAAAAAAAAAAAAAAAAAAAAAAAAAAAAAAAAAAAAAAAAAAAAAAAAAAAAAAAAAAAAAAAAAAAAAAAAAAAAAAAAAAAAAAAAAAAAAAAAAAAAAAAAAAAAAAAAAAAAAAAAAAAAAAAAAAAAAAAAAAAAAAAAAAAAAAAAAAAAAAAAAAAAAAAAAAAAAAAAAAAAAAAAAAAAAAAAAAAAAAAAAAAAAAAAAAAAAAAAAAAAAAAAAAAAAAAAAAAAAAAAAAAAAAAAAAAAAAAAAAACAAAAAAAAAAAAAAAAAAAAAAAAAAAAAAAAAAAAAAAAAAAAAAAAAAAAAAAAAAAAAAAAAAAAAAAAAAAAAAAAAAAAAAAAAAAAAAAAAAAAAAAAAAAAAAAAAAAAAAAAAAAAAAAAAAAAAAAAAAAAAAAAAAAAAAAAAAAAAAAAAAAAAAAAAAAAAAAAAAAAAAAAAAAAAAAAAAAAAACAAAAAAAAAAAAAAAAAAAAAAAAAAAAAAAAAAAAAAAAAAAAAAAAAAAAAAAAAAAAAAAAAAAAAAAAAAAAAAAAAAAAAAAAAAAAAAAAAAAAAAAAAAAAAAAAAAAAAAAAAAAAAAAAAAAAAAAAAAAAAAAAAAAAAAAAAAAAAAAAAAAAAAAAAAAAAAACAAAAAAAAAAAAAAAAAAAAAAAAAAAAAAAAAAAAAAAAAAAAAAAAAAAAAAAAAAAAAAAAAAAAAAAAAAAAAAAAAAAAAAAAAAAAAAAAAAAAAAAAAAAAAAAAAAAAAAAAAAAAAAAAAAAAAAAAAAAAAAAAAAAAAAAAAAAAAAAAAAAAAAAAAAAAAAAAAAAAAAAAAAAAAAAAAAAAAAAAAAAAAAAAAAAAAAAAAAAAAAAAAAAAAAAAAAAAAAAAAAAAAAAAAAAAAACAAAAAAAAAAAAAAAAAAAAAAAAAAAAAAAAAAAAAAAAAAAACAAAAAAAAAAAAAAAAAAAAAAAAAAAAAAAAAAAAAAAAAAAAAAAAAAAAAAAAAAAAAAAAAAAAAAAAAAAAAAAAAAAAAAAAAAAAAAAAAAAAAAAAAAAAAAAAAAAAAAAAAAAAAAAAAAAAAAAAAAAAAAAAAAAAAAAAAAAAAAAAAAAAAAAAAAAAAAAAAACAAAAAAAAAAAAAAAAAAAAAAAAAAAAAAAAAAAAAAAAAAAAAAAAAAAAAAAAAAAAAAAAAAAAAAAAAAAAAAAAAAAAAAAAAAAAAAAAAAACAAAAAAAAAAAAAAAAAAAAAAAAAAAAAAAAAAAAAAAAAAAAAAAAAAAAAAAAAAAAAAAAAAAAAAAAAAAAAAAAAAAAAAAAAAAAACAAAAAAAAAAAAAAAAAAAAAAAAAAAAAAAAAAAAAAAAAAAAAAAAAAAAAAAAAAAAAAAAAAAAAAAAAAAAAAAAAAAAAAAAAAAAAAAAAAAAAAAAAAAAAAAAAAAAAAAAAAAAAAAAAAAAAAAAAAAAAAAAAAAAAAAAAAAAAAAAAAAAAAAAAAAAAAAACAAAAAAAAAAAAAAAAAAAAAAAAAAAAAAAAAAAAAAAAAAAAAAAAAAAAAAAAAAAAAAAAAAAAAAAAAAAAAAAAAAAAACAAAAAAAAAAAAAAAAAAAAAAAAAAAAAAAAAAAAAAAAAAAAAAAAAAAAAAAAAAAAAAAAAAAAAAAAAAAAAAAAAAAAAAAAAAAAAAACAAAAAAAAAAAAAAAAAAAAAAAAAAAAAAAAAAAAAAAAAAAAAAAAAAAAAAAAAAAAAAAAAAAAAAAAAAAAAAAAAAAAAAAAAAAAAAAAAAAAAAAAAAAAAAAAAAAAAAAAAAAAAAAAAAAAAAAAAAAAAAAAAAAAAAAAAACAAAAAAAAAAAAAAAAAAAAAAAAAAAAAAAAAAAAAAAAAAAAAAAAAAAAAAAAAAAAAAAAAAAAAAAAAAAAAAAAAAAAAAAAAAAAAAAAAAAAAAAAAAAAAAAAAAAAAAAAAAAAAAAAAAAAAAAAAAAAAAAAAAAAAAAAAAAAAAAAAAAAAAAAAAAAAAAAAAAAAAAAAAAAAAAAAAAAAAAAAAAAAAAAAAAAAAACAAAAAAAAAAAAAAAAAAAAAAAAAAAAAAAAAAAAAAAAAAAAAAAAAAAAAAAAAAAAAAAAAAAAAAAAAAAAAAAAAAAAAAAAAAAAAAAAAAAAAAAAAAAAAAAAAAAAAAAAAAAAAAAAAAAAAAAAAAAAAAAAAAAAAAAAAAAAAAAAAAAAAAAAAAAAAAAAAAAAAAAAAAAAAAAAAAAAAAAAAAAAAAAAACAAAAAAAAAAAAAAAAAAAAAAAAAAAAAAAAAAAAAAAAAAAAAAAAAAAAAAAAAAAAAAAAAAAAAACAAAAAAAAAAAAAAAAAAAAAAAAAAAAAAAAAAAAAAAAAAAAAAAAAAAAAAAAAAAAAAAAAAAAAAAAAAAAAAAAAAAAAAAAAAAAAAAAAAAAAAAAAAAAAAAAAAAAAAAAAAAAAAAAAAAAAAAAAAAAAAAAAAAAAAAAAAAAAAAAAAAAAAAAAAAAAAAAAAAAAAAAAAAAAAAAAAAAAAAAAAAAAAAAAAAAAAAAAAAAAAAAAAAAAAAAAAAAAAAAAAAAAAAAAAAAAAAAAAAAAAAAAAAAAAAAAAAAAAAAAAAAAAAAAAAAAAAAAAAAAAAAAAAAAAAAAAAAAAAAAAAAAAAAAAAAAAAAAAAAAAAAAAAAAAAAAAAAAAAAAAAAAAAAAAAAAAAAAAAAAAAAAAAAAAAAAAAAAAAAAAAAAAAAAAAAAAAAAAAAAAAAAAAAACAAAAAAAAAAAAAAAAAAAAAAAAAAAAAAAAAAAAAAAAAAAAAAAAAAAAAAAAAAAAAAAAAAAAAAAAAAAACAAAAAAAAAAAAAAAAAAAAAAAAAAAAAAAAAAAAAAAAAAAAAAAAAAAAAAAAAAAAAAAAAAAAAAAAAAAAAAAAAAAAAAAAAAAAAAAAAAAAAAAAAAAAAAAAAAAAAAAAAAAAAAAAAAAAAAAAAAAAAAAAAAAAAAAAAAAAAAAAAAAAAAAAAAAAAACAAAAAAAAAAAAAAAAAAAAAAAAAAAAAAAAAAAAAAACAAAAAAAAAAAAAAAAAAAAAAAAAAAAAAAAAAAAAAAAAAAAAAAAAAAAAAAAAAAAAAAAAAAAAAAAAAAAAAAAAAAAAAAAAAAAAAAAAAAAAAAAAAAAAAAAAAAAAAAAAAAAAAAAAAAAAAAAAAAAAAAAAAAAAAAAAAAAAAAAAAAAAAAAAAAAAAAAAAAAAAAAAAAAAAAAAAACAAAAAAAAAAAAAAAAAAAAAAAAAAAAAAAAAAAAAAAAAAAAAAAAAAAAAAAAAAAAAAAAAAAAAAAAAAAAAAAAAAAAAAAAAAAAAAAAAAAAAAAAAAAAAAAAAAAAAAAAAAAAAAAAAAAAAAAAAAAAAAACAAAAAAAAAAAAAAAAAAAAAAAAAAAAAAAAAAAAAAAAAAAAAAAAAAAAAACAAAAAAAAAAAAAAAAAAAAAAAAAAAAAAAAAAAAAAAAAAAAAAAAAAAAAAAACAAAAAAAAAAAAAAAAAAAAAAAAAAAAAAAAAAAAAAAAAAAAAAAAAAAAAAAAAAAAAAAAAAAAAAAAAAAAAAAAAAAAAAAAAAAAAAAAAAAAAAAAAAAAAAAAAAAAAAAAAAAAAAAAAAAAAAAACAAAAAAAAAAAAAAAAAAAAAAAAAAAAAAAAAAAAAAAAAAAAAAAAAAAAAAAAAAAAAAAAAAAAAAAAAAAAAAAAAAAAAAAAAAAAAAAAAAAAAAAAAAAAAAAAAAAAAAAAAAAACAAAAAAAAAAAAAAAAAAAAAAAAAAAAAAAAAAAAAAAAAAAAAAAAAAAAAAAAAAAAAAAAAAAAAAAAAAAAAAAAAAAAAAAAAAAAAAAAAAAAAAAAAAAAAAAAAAAAAACAAAAAAAAAAAAAAAAAAAAAAAAAAAAAAAAAAAAAAAAAAAAAAAAAAAAAAAAAAAAAAAAAAAAAAAAAAAAAAAAAAAAAAAAAAAAAAAAAAAAAAAAAAAAAAAAAAAAAAAAAAAAAAAAAAAAAAAAAAAAAAAAAAAAAAAAAAAAAACAAAAAAAAAAAAAAAAAAAAAAAAAAAAAAAAAAAAAAAAAAAAAAAAAAAAAAAAAAAAAAAAAAAAAAAAAAAAAAAAAAAAAAAAAAAAAAAAAAAAAAAAAAAAAAAAAAAAAAAAAAAAAAAAAAAAAAAAAAAAAAAAAAAAAAAAAAAAAAAAAAAAAAAAAAAAAAAAAAAAAAAAAAAAAAAAAAAAAAAAAAAAAAAAAACAAAAAAAAAAAAAAAAAAAAAAAAAAAAAAAAAAAAAAAAAACAAAAAAAAAAAAAAAAAAAAAAAAAAAAAAAAAAAAAAAAAAAAAAAAAAAAAAAAAAAAAAAAAAAAAAAAAAAAAAAAAAAAAAAAAAAAAAAAAAAAAAAAAAAAAAAAAAAAAAAAAAAAAAAAAAAAAAAAAAAAAAAAAAAAAAAAAAATCAAATCAAAACTAGACAGTGGGAGTGCTGTATGAGCAGTTTTTCTGGACTTAAAAAAAAGCTTTCGATACAGTAAATCATAATGTTCTTCTTTCTAAGTTGTCAAATTTTAATTTTTCTGATGCTGCTATGAACTGGATGGAGTCCTATCTTACCATGAGAAGACAAAGTACCAGAGTTGGGAATAAAATGTCATCATTCAGTAGCTGTTCTGTTGGTGTCCCGCAAGGCTCAGTCTTAGGCCCTTTGTTATTCAGTCTATATGTTAACGATTTACCGCTAGCATGTCCTCAAGTTGACACCCAAATGTATGCAGATGACACAGTCATTCTGGCACATGGAAGAGACAGATACGAAGTGGCAACCAAATTAACAGCAGCAATGGCAAAAATTGCCACATGGCTCTCTGAGTCTTGCATGACACTAAACGTCAGTAAAACTGTATGTATTTTTATATAAGGAAAAATGAAAATCAGCCAGATGTCGTTGTAAATGGGGAAAAAATACAGATTGTGTCACACTTTAAATATATGGGAGTTATTCTTGATTCAAAGTTGTCTTTTAAGAAACATATAAAGCAGGTTTGTAATACTGTTAAATTTAATTTAAGAAATTTTAGACACATTCGTAATCAGTTACCTTTAGATGCTGCCAAATTGTATATGTATTCAATGATTGTCTCACACTTTACATACTGCATCACAAGTTGGTCACAAACTGGAAAAACAATACTAGCTCCACTACAAACGCTATATAAACAAACTCTCAAAGTATTAGATAAAAAACCATCAGGTTATCACTACTGCAATATCATTCAAAAGCATAAGCTCTTGACTTTTGAAAATTGTATGTGTATTGCCAATGTTTGTTTAGTGTACAGAGTAATTAATAATCTGGCTGCGCCCCCATTAGAGGAGTTCATAATATTGCTCTCAGATAGTCGGAGAACAACCAGGGCGACCAGTAGAGGTCACTGTGCCGTACAGCGCAGACGTACTGAGTTTGGCAGATCAGCCTTCTCTATCAGAGCCTCTAAGTACTGGAACTGGAAGATTAGAGACATTAGTACATTTACTTGTTTTAAATATAAAGTAAAATTATGGCTAAAATCTATACAATCATGTACCCATTAATCATAAACTCAAAAAACTCATTTTTTGTCATATCCTAATATTGTATTGTTGTGTTTATTAATATTGCATTTTATTTTGTTTTGTTGTTCTGTTTTATTGTGTTTTTTTAAGAATGTGAAACTTTGTTGTCTGAGAGGCTACTTGCGTGATGACGTTTTATGGTATATTTATATGGTTTGTTGGATTGTTAATTGTATGTTACCTTTTCCTGCCCAGGGACTACAGATGCAATTTAGCTTGTAGCTAATTATGGTATGGCTGAGTGCCATACACTGTCCCTGTTAAATAAATAAATAAAATAAAAATAAACAACAGTTGCATATACTGTCTGATCAGTTGATTTCCACATTTAAACAAGCACTTACAGCAGCAAACTATGGGATACAGATTTTATTTGTGACATGGCGTTCCTCACAGAAATGACTGCGCATCTGAATTATCTGAGCACACAGTTACAAGGTCCGTCTCAGACAGTTTCAGACCTCTATGCACATATGAACGCTTTCCAACGTAAACTTAACCTTTTTCACAACGGATTTTCATCCAATCCGGTAAATTTGACACACTTCTCTGCCTGTGATGAGATGTGCAAAGATGCTCCCAAATGCAAGATGTGTTTTGCCAAGTACAGAAAAGAAATTGAAAGTCTACAAGAGCAGTTCAGAATTCACTTCCAGGTCTTTCACGTCATGCAGCCTCGCATATGTCAGGGTATTGTAAATTACCTTAGAGTTGTGCTGTTCTATCCAGCCCACTAGGGGGACTCAATGAGTACTGAATGCACAAGTTACACATGAGTAAGTGTGTTCCTGATGTAAACAAGCTGAATACAGTGTTGTTCCATGCAGCTCTTCAAAAAAACCTCAAGAGATGAATAATGCCTCCTTGTAAGTGCATACTAGAAAGTATGGACCTCTTCACAGACCCTCTAAATGTGGCTGTCAGTGAGCAGCCTGAAGAGATGCAGCTAAAACACTGGTTACACCAGTTGTAAGTTTGCAGCTAGAACTCTACAAACTTATATTGCAAACCTTCGATCCCTCCATTACCATTACTCCAAGTTTAGAGGTGAGTATGATTGCTAGTATTAATTTAACATGTATGCAGCGCAATAGGCCTTCAGTCTAGTTTATTGCCATATGTGCAGTGGAATGATAAATCCCTTTCCCAGTTGCAACCAATCTCCTCCTTGGTTTTCATGAATTATAAAGTGGTAATTTTGTGGTTCTCTTAAAGCATTATGGAACAAGAAAAAGCGAATGTCTGTGTTGTACAGGACACAGCTTCTGTCAGGTCAGGATTTGCATAAAGGTTTAATGCAGTTTGCAGGCCTCTTATCAACACACAAAAGAGGAAGTGAGACTAAGGGTTTTAGTAAAGATGATCTTATAGAGTCCCATCAAACTCATTAAATTAATTTCAAGAAAAAAGGATCACAGTTGCATTTGTTCACTCAGCAGGAACTCAGTATGTGAACAATTCTGTCTGTGAAGAAATAAAACTTTTCCACTGCATGTGAAAATCACACACATCTTAAAGGGGTGGTATAATGCCCTTTTCACAAGATGTAAAATAAGTCTTTGATGTCCCCAGAGTGCGTATGTGAAGTTTTAGCTCATATATTTTTTTATGTAACATGTTAAAATTGTCACTTTTTGAGGGTGAGCACAAAAGCACCATTCTTGTGTGTGTCCCTTTAAATGCAAATTAGCTGTTGCTCTCGGCAAGAGGGCGGAGCTACAACAGCTCGTGTCCTTTTACCTCACACAGACATGCACTGAAAATGTAAAAAACTTTCAGCCTTTTATGTTCAAACCAGAGTCAGACAAAGATGGAGAGACTCAAGAAGAAGTGACAACATGTAGAATGCAACAGTACATTTCTGAATGGTTAGTTGATGAATGTAGCTTATGTGTAGCTTATGTGTAGTTATCTTCTAGTCATTGATTAGCATATTCTGTCATGATGATCTATAAATGCGTTCTCGGGGGCGGGGTTTATGTAAATTTCAGGGTTGGCGATGTCACTAACCCGGGAGGAATGTCGTGTAGTCCCTACCAGCCGTTTGATGTAGTCCTTAAAAAGCGTTTCTTTAAAAGCAAATATCTTCCGTTGCTTTGAACTTTGAGCTTCGTAACTTTGCAGATGTTGTTTATGCTCAAACAGCAACATTACACACTAACTAAAGTTAGAAAAATGAAATCATAATCAACCACCCCTTTAAAGAAATGCTCTTTTTACTTCCTCTTTCTTTCTCCGTTTGGCTAATTCTAGTGCTATGAAGATGCAGCTTGATTTGCCCTGTCCATTTTATGATGAGGTATTTTCTTATGTTACAAAAAGTATTCTTGGAATAGAAAAAAATACTTTTTGCTTGATAGCTCTTCACGATATAGAACAAGTTCTGCTCAGGGTGCTGACCCACCAAAGGCTGTCCAATTAGAGACAAAATGAAGACGCAATTGTTTTCTGACATGATCATTCAAGAAGAACAAGGCCACTGACTGAATAAAAAGCTTAGTAATTCTCATGATAAAAACATTCAGATTAATCAATTCTGCTTTATTAGCGTGTTTTAAGTTCTTTATTTAACTTCCAGATTGCTATTAATAAATCAGTAAATTGGAGGTTTATCAAATGCACATTTGGCGATGTTGGCGATGAAATGTGTTTTTTGAAGTCATTGCCACTGCAATTCCTTCCAGTGTTTTACAATCCCGGTTCCAGCTGTTTCCATACCAGGATAGCTGGTCACCGTTCCCTATATGTAGTCTTGTGTTTGCTGTGTTCATTGTCAGATCGTTTTGGTGTTCATGTTTTGCCGTCTTGCTTTCATCAGCACCTCTCTACACAGCAAAACCTCCAGTGTTAAATTAACACTCTGAGTGTGGACTCATATAAACACTGAAGCAGTGTTAAAGTAACACTGAAGCAGTGTTAAAGTTAATGAGATAATTAAGTGAATTATTGAGTGATTATTGAGCATTATTGAAGACACCTGATGTTAACAAGCAGAATCTCTGAAGGAGAAAACCGTAATTTTAAGTTACCATTATAGAGATCAATGTTTGCTTTAGTTGGGATCTAGACCCTTAAATCGTTAACTTTAAGTTATGTTTGGCTGCTGTACGTGAGTTATGACAGCCAGATGAACATATTGAAAAGGTGATCTGATGGTGGTGGTTGTGTTATACATATTCATTATATCACAGTCATATGATCTGAATCACTGTGCTCATATATAGTCTAATTTCTCAGTTAGGTTTGCATTAATTGATTATAACAGCACTGTCCTTGTATAGCATCATATTTTAGGCCTTTTAAATTAAAACAAATGATCAAAAAAATAAAACTTCAAAAAAATTTATGTTGGCACACACAGACATCAAGAATTGGTGTATGAATCTCAGCAATGGTGACAAACAGATCACCTCTGAACATAAGCTCATTATTTATTCATGCAGCAATGCATGATGGCAGCCATGAATTAGTTTTGATTGGTGGCACCCAGAATGCACTGCAACATGCTTTATAATTGTCACCATTGTTGAGATTCACAGGCTGATTCTTGATGTCTTTGTGTCTAAAAAAACTGAAACGATTAAAACAATTTTTTTTTGTAATTTGAGACGTGTTTAAAAATTTATTTGGATTACTTTGTAAAAGTTTAAAACACTATGCTGTACAAGAATAGTGCTGCTATAATTGATAAAGCAAACCTAATTTGGGCTCTCTATGAGTTCAGGTCATATGATTGTTAAATATCGATCATGTTTAAACACAACCAACAACATCAGACCACCTTTTCTATTTGTTCATCTGGCTGTTATAACTCACGTACAGCAGCCAAACAACATCTGAAGTTAATGATTTAAGGGTCAAGAGCCCAACTAAAGCAAACACTGATCCCCATAATGGTGACTTAAAATTACGGTTTTCTCCTTCAGTAATTCTGCTTGTTAACATCAGGTGTCTTCAATAATGCTCAATCATCACTCAATAATTCACTTAATTATCTCATTAACTTTAACACTGCGTCAGTGTTACTTTAACACTGCTTCAGTGTTTATATGAGTCCACACTCAGAGTGTTAATTTAACACTGGGGATTTTGCTGTGTAGTCTACTATTCCTCCTCGTGTCTGGATTACTTACTGCCTGACTGTGTCTGGATTGCGTCGAGATCAATGCGCTCAAAGCCTTGTTCCAGCCATGGATAATCATTCCATTGTCACTTCCATCGATGTGGTCGGCCCCTCATTCGATCCTGAACCCATGCAGGTGGACAGACTCGTCTTTCTCAGAAGGAGAAGGTGCGACGTCAGACTCTTGGACTTTTTCTCTGACTCACACTCCATAACCCTTACATAAACTGGCTTCAGAGCACTGTCTTGTCTTGGAGCGAGGATTGTCATGCTTCTTGTTTGGTGTCTGCTTGTTCCTCTGTGATTTGCTCTGTGTTGCAGGATGAACATACAAAACTGCCAAACGTGCACAGTGAATACCTTGACCTGAAGGACGTGTTCAGTATGTCTCAAACTTCTTCTCTTCCTCCACATGGTACTTACCACTGTGCTATAGACTTATTGCCAGGTACGTCTCCGGGCAGATTATACTCGCTTCCCCCTCCGGAAAGGGAGGCCATGGAGATAGGTGAAAAGTAATTCGGATTCTCTGGCAACCAAACTTATTCACCCTTCCTCTTCTCCTGCAGGTGCCGGGTTCTTCTTTGTGGAAAAGAAAGACGGTTTCCTACATCATTGTATTGATTATCAAGGACATCCCGGTAAAGAATACCTATCCTTTGCCGTTGATGACAAAGTTGGACCTTCGCAACGCCTATCATTTGGTCCACATGAGGGAGGAGGATGAGTGGAAAACCGCCCAGGGGGCTGTTTGAATATCTTGGTATGCCGTTCGGGTTGCCCAATTCCCCCGCGGTTTTCCAAGCACTCGTTAATGACGTGTTGAGAGGTAGGGTCGATCAGTTCATTTATGTTTACCTGGATGACATATTGATATTTTCTCCATTTCTCCAGGAACATGTTCAGCATGTCAGAGGTTGTTATAGAGTATAAGAACATGATTGGATAGATGAGAAAGTAATAATTGATGTAGCAATTGGGTCTTACCGGCAGAACTTATGCTAAAGCATCCAATGTCCTGTGTTTTTGACAAATCTGAATGCCCGCATTCTCCCAAGCCCATCCTGTCATACAGACTTGGGAGATAGAGTGGAAGGTCCGCACGGCCTTACATGGGGTAATGCCCCAGCAACTGATTGAATATAGATATTCCCAAATTTGAAAACATTATTATGTTAGCATCTTTATGGATTGATGTAAAGTTTCTCTCAGTTTAGCATGTATGCCTATAGTCTAATACCTTTATACAAGAAAGCCTGCGCATTTTAAATAACTTGTTTTTCCACCTCCACAAAGAAAGAAAAAAATGTGCACCACATACGCACTGCAAATAGAGTAGGCCTATGTGTGAAACAGGCATTAATTTTGTCTGTTAAAACTTCTTCTGCTCGATCTGCACTAGTTGAGGTGTCATAAGCTCATATTATATATAATGTGTTAATCACGTGTCATTCAGTGTGAAAAAGCCAACACTGGTTTCCTCCTGATCATTTGTAGTGCTGTCACTGGTCACGGATGTTGGTGAAACGGGTAAGAGCATGATTTTATAACTGTTCTGTCAAATATCTTAAGTGTGGGGGATTTATGGGAGATTGGTTGGGGCTAGTTGTCACAGGGCTGTGTCTCAGTAACTATATGGTTTAAAATCAAAAGTCCAATAGCACAATGTTTTCTCTAGCAGTGTTTTTTTTTTTTTTTGGCGAAAAACAAATTGATAAAATCATTTTTAATATTTTACACAACAGATAACTATATAATGAAGATAGATTATATAGACTTATACCATAGGCGTCGATTTCGGTGGGGACGGTGGGTACGCGTCCCCACCAGATTTCGCCATGAGTCATTTTGTACCCACCACTTTTTGAAACATTGAGGCGCCACGGATGTACCTAATACATATAAATAAAACATATCCAGTTAACTAGCAGAGCATTCATTTAATTCGCTATTAAATAAGAGATCTAGCGCTAAAATGTGGTGTTTTTGAACTCAAGCTGCTGAGCGCTCGTTGCCGCGGCAACCAGTGTCATGGATACAGGCTTGCGCAGTCTTCACTCTGACGCGCGCTTCAATCTATCGCCGTTGTGGAGACTCTCTATTCATTCCGGTGAAATCTCAAAATAAAATCCACACAAACCTGTCCCTGTTTGATATAGACTGTAACCACTGATGAACATATTCAGTTTTGATGAGAGAAAAAAAAAAACTATAGAAGTGCAGATTAGAACCCGTAACCTCTGACACGCTTGGCAAAAGATCAACCACTAGACCATTAAAGAACTCAAACAAAATGTGCAGATCGATGGATTTATTTACGGGTTGAGCAGAGAGGCTGCACAGTTTGACAAGTTTCAGTGACGTGCGGTCTGGGTAGGCAAACTAGGCACTACCCTGCCAAAATTGTTTTTTACTGTTTATTCTTGTTTTTTATATATGCAATATGTGTGTTATTCCAATTGTTTAGACGTTATGATGACAAATGTGGCAGTTACGCATAATCAAATAAAAAACAAATGGTAAAATAAGAAGTGCTTTTACTGTCTACTAGCATTTTTCTTTTACTAGCATTTGTTTGTATGTTGCGCATGCGCACTTCGATCCTGTATTCTTCAACATGTACGGCAAAAAGCACAAATCTGCTGTGCCTTTGGACGTAAATATGTTATGCCAGTAATCATCTCCGTTACGTATCAGACATGGACCAATTAAAATCGAGATATTACTGGACATTTGCGCAGCTAACGTCATTACACCACAGCTAGCCTACATAGTTAATCCCCGCCAAATTCAAAGTCAAAATGACAGCACCGGCCGTGATCACGGAGTTAAGAAATTTTTCTTTTACAAAATCTGAGTTAATAGCAAGAGGGAGGTCTACGCCAGCCTTAGATGGACTAATGCAGCAAAAGGGCCCAAAAATTGCCCGATCGTTTCAAACAGACTGGAATGAAAGAAAATATGTGATCGACGTCTTAACGAGAACGGCGGATGGATTTTATGTACTGTAGCAATAATCAGATGATCAGCGCAATCATGTGGTTTAATCAACTAAGGTTCTAATTAAGTAAACACTCCTCCATTCTTCAGATTGTGACAAAAACAGATGTCATGGGACTTTAAGTTACAGATTCACACACGAAGCAAATGGTGCTCAGACTTAATTAAATTACCGATGCCAGAAGTGCCCCCCGCGGCGTTTTTCGCTGATAAGGAATCACAGGATTCTCTGTCTTACCAGGCGTGACTCACAGGGGCGCCTCTCTGGCTGGAAGACCCTGTGGTGTCCCCTCTAAACGACCCCTCACACACACAAACAACCTTGTGTAATGAGCCACAATGACCATTGTAATCTAGACTTAAAACTCATCAAATTCGAAGGACGCACACACATACACGGAACTGAAGACGATCAGGAGTCCAACGCGTGACTGACCTCGCGACGAACTCTGAATACACACACACACACACACACACAAAGAGACAATCATTCTGAACCACGTGTAGTTAAGCTAACGTTTCAAATGTACAAATGTTTTCTGGTTGTGTTCAGGATTCCCTTGTGACCTAATTGATATAACTGTAAGCTTTTATGATATGTGATCAGTCTGACATTCGTTTAATCACGAAAAATCATGTATCTGCAATTTACTAACCCTAGAAATGCCGCGAGTGGTATGATTGGAATCAGAGAAATCGAATAAGATCGAATCACTAACCCAAAATGCAATATGAGGCATATTTTATTAATCCTAGATTAGAAGTGTATTATTACTAAATTTGTAATCTCTTATGCACATGACCCAGAAGGCGTATACTTCACGAACCACAAGGTTTGCCGACACGCCTCCTCCCAAACAATTGGATCAGACGCGTACGAAAGGCGTGTCACGAGCGCCTTCAAAACCAGGAGCGCCATGTCTCCTCAGGGCGTGCTAGCAGTTTCACTACGCCGAGAGAGATCCCAACTTTCCTGCGAACTCCAGCCCGGAGTTCCGCGTCGTTTTTCTACTTTGTTTTAATCTAAGTTTTTCTTTCCGTTTATCTACCTCAGTTGATAGTTTCCTTCGTTCAGTGCACTCACGAACGAAACGAATTTAAGATAAAGCATCTGTCGTCCGAGCTGAAGAGATCGCCACATCTACCTCCGTCCGAACGAAACTCCGGACATTCAGCCTACGTTTCTTTTCAAACCAGCTACCCAAAAAGGACCATAAAAGCAAGTAACGTACGATCTAAATTAAGTGCTGTTTAAGGTTGTCTAGATACGTCTAAGAAAGCCTTTGGGTCTCGTTTGAATTGTGTGAATTGTTTTAACTGATTACTTTCGCTTTCTCTCTCTCTCTCTCTCTCTCTCTCTCTCTCTCTCTCTCTCTCTCTCTCTCTCTCTCTCCCTCCAATATTTCATATTGCAATCGTTCTCTTGTTTTTGTTAATTGTTTGTTTTTGTTATGCATATTTACTCCTGCGTGATTTAAGTAGTTTATGTAATCTTTAGTCTTGTTTTATTAAACTCCATAATCTTTTGAATTGAATCTGTCTCATTGTTCTATGAATTTGAAGTCCCTGAAAATGCCGATCTTATGTTACAAAGCTCTACTTGATTTAAATTAAAATATCTAAAGTGCCTTACATGAAAATATCATTTCTGGTGGCCACAGGAAGGGTATTTTTGATGTTTACAGGCTGGTAAACGAACGAGTGCATGATAAACTAAGTTTGAGTCATATCAAAGTTTACCCTGATAATTGATCTGATTTTACCGACCTATATTAATAATTAATACGAGCAATCGTGTTAATGATTCATATAAGGTGAGGTTTAAACCATTCCATATTTGGGATAATCTAATTGTATACGATAATGCATATTCATCATCTCATGAATATTATTCCCCCTTTGAGTTAATAATTTCCCTACAAAAGTCATTGTCGCTACATTTATATGGTGGAACAACGCGGGCATTTTCAAACTTCATTTTGAGACCAATATTCAGATTCATATTCATGTGTGTTTTTGAGAGTTTAATATTGCGTACGTGCGTCTGCATTGTATAACGTATAGTCGACTCAGAAACTGAGCAAGGCAAAAAGCCATATGCCACACCAACAGTGCTAAAAAGAGGTCTAAAGCATTTCTTTTTAACATTACTGGATGTGATGAAAACTGCAGTCACAATATTTTAAAAGGCCCAGGTTAAGGAAAAGAAAAACATTTCTTTGGTTTGGCTGTGGTACATGTTAAATATTGTTCGAAGTCCTGTTTGAACGAAGAAATCTTCACTCAGGCTTATTACCGGTATATTAAGTTACTGCGGGGGCGAGAATCCTCCCGTCAGTAAAAGATCTTTACTTTATGTCGTTATAGCAACGATAATTTCGGGTTTTAAAACTGGCTTAGCTACCCGGTGAAAATCCCGTTTCATTTTCTGTGCAGACCGAGCACAAAGAGATCCGCCGTGATCTTCGTAAAGTATACTTGTGAAATGTGTGTATACTTGTGTCGTGTAGGAATCTGTGCGTGAGGAAACTTTGGATTTCCTTAACAGGCGCGCGTCAGTTTCAAATTACTACGCTCGTGAGTTTGGCTCGCGTGAGCGCGACACCGCCACCGCGTGGGCAATAGGAGGTAGGACCTGCTACCCATTGCTTCCCGTCCGGTTGTGCTTTCCCCCAAATTTACTGCGATGATTGTTGAATAAGCTGCCTAAATACATACGTGCATTTACAGCTTGCTAGTTCGTTAAAACTATCCTCCTTTTGGGCTGAGACATTTTATTATAAGTACAATTCACGGAAGTGAATTAGGGGCTTGAGGCATAAAATCCCTCAGTCCAAATCACTGATAGCTCACGTGGAGAGAGACAGACGCCCCCTCGCGGCAGCACTGCTCCAGGTCAGCTATCACTCTTCTGCTCAAACTCAATCTGCCTACCCTTCACTATTTCTATCTGTCTCGATGACTTTGTTCTGTTTTATTATTTTATTTTTATAATTGTACTAATAACTTCAGTAGTATGGTGATTTATTATCAGAAATCATTCTGATTCCTCTACAAAAACTTTTGTCTCTCCTTCCCCAGTGTATCTAGAGCTGATTTGAAACAATTATTTTTTTTATTTTGATTTATTTATGTATTTATCTTTTTCTCCACTATAAATTTCTCACATTTGTCATTGATAGCCCCCCCCCCTGAAAAGAAAGTAGCCATCTAGTGGCAGAGACACCCTTCTCAAGCCAGCTATCAGCCTTCTACTGAACTTAAACTGTATGAAATCATTTTCATTTATGCTTTTCCCGGGGATTATTTTATAATCATTACGAACGACTTCAGTGTTGTTACGATTATTATAAGAAATCAGTCTAATCCTCTTTCAATTTCCCCCAGGCTCATTTGGATTTGAGTTAAACCAATTTTAATTAAAATTTTAAATTGTGTCAAACAGTCCAGGTGAACCACAGAGAGGAAGTGCGCCCCCTTGAGGCTCCAAAACCCACTACAGCGGCCTACCGCTCCCATTTCCGGCTTCCACCTGCATTGAGTTATTGCTAACTTCCAATCGGGTTAGGTTATTTTTCAATAACTACCATCCTGTCTAACATATTGTTGTGCTATCATCAGTTGACAAAAGCCGTTCATCTTTTAATTTAATTTTCCTTTCCAGGTAAATTAATTTTTCTCTTCAAAGTCATTTTGTTACTACCTTACCCCTCTTCAGGTTTATTGTAGTTCCTGTTTTACATACCTAAATTACTCAATTTGGTTTAAGAAAGGAAAATCTTAATTCACTTTAAGCTCCCTTGTTCATTCCATTTTGCTTGTTGTATAGGTAAAAACCTCAGCATCTGTGGTGGATTGTGGGAGTCCTGGTTGATCTCGGTGGGCGAGTCTGCTGACTGGCGTCGCCGACACTGACCGTGCGGTGACTCTCGAGTTGTTTTATCTCTGCCACGGTTTACGGCACGCAGTAAGTGACATCAGCAATCTGGTGCTTTGTAGGGTCAACCATCAAGCCATCGCACAAGTCAATTGTTGGGAACGGTGCACAAACCATAGGCGAAACCGCCACGCCAGTTCGCTGGTGGGTTCTGGGCCCCGCCCACCTTTGCAGTGCGGTCGGCCGGTTGATACCTCGAAGATTGCCAGGTCGTGTTTACATGTCACACTGTTTGAGGGGGCGTAACCGTGACCAGAGCAACGAACAGCCCGAGGTCACGGCGGCCAAGTGTTTGGCGGCACCGGAAAGTTTGACCACGCTTGCTGGGGCCAGCCGGGTTCGACCTCAGTTCACCTCAGGTAAAGAAGAAAACTGATTTTGATAAAACCCTGACACATAATATAAGCCACAGAATATTAGATATTCCCCCGGATCGATTTACTAAGCGTTTGGTTTACCTCTTTCCCCCTAAGACACACCCTCTTAGTTCTTAGAGGTTACGCTACAGAGCAGGTCAATTCACTTAGGTGTTATTTTCACTGCAATATTTTGGTTTGGCTCTTCCCTTTCAAACTTCTCTTCCCTTTGTTTTTGTTTTGTTCTGTTGTGATTTGTTTCTTTCAGTTCACCAAGAGACCCCAAGGAAGTTAAACAATAAGAGTGACAACCAGGCAGCCTCTATTTTCGGGTCCCAAGTTGACCCGCATAAATTGGCCCACCTAACTGTCTACATCAGTTAGCCAAAATCTCTATAGACGGCACGACCGTACTACGGCTCGTTAGCCTCAAAAACAAAACAAAAGCTTGCATTGGCCCTTTTTGTGTGTGTTGTGTTTCTCTCGCCCCCAGTGAGCCAGAATGTCACGCGCTTCCAGTCCCGCGGCCCATTGGAGCAATCTGGATGCTTGGTTAAGAGCCATGACAACCGGCTGTCTGCCCAAGGACGCTGGTGACCCAAAACCCCTGACCCGACAGGAACTGGACGCCGACGTGGACCAGCTAATGTCCAACGACCCCACGCAGGCCTACAGCTCAAAGGAATGGAGCCGGATAATCGGAAGCCTAGCTCACAACTTGGTGGCACAGGCACGCTTGGCGGAGGAGGACAATGCCAATCTGGAAAAGGAAATTGCAGGACTAAAGACTCAACTGAAGGAGGCCCGCAAACAGAAGGACCACACGCAGGAGCGTCTGGATCAGCTACTTCTGGAGGTCAAAGCCAAGGACGAAACGCGCCCAGAATTACAGGAGGAAGTGGAAAGACTGCGAAAGGCCTTGGAGGATCTGCGCACGGACACAGACAAGAGGTTGCAGTCAGAAAAACGGACCACGGAGGAACTCCAGGACAAACTGCTACGTGGCGACGCTCTTTTGAAAAGAGCAGAGATTGAATTAAAGGACAGAGAGGCCAAAGCCAAGGCCTGCGAAAAACATTTGCAAGCAGCCCGAGCTGAGATTAACGAACTTGTCCAACAGAGACACGATCTAAAATATGAACTTGACATTGTCCACAGAGAACTGAAACATTCTTACAGACTGCAGGGCCACCTGGAGGGGGAAACACCCATCACTCCGTTTCCCCTTACTAGCGAGCCTGCACGTTTCAGCCAATCCCCCAAAGCTGAAGGAGGGGAAGCAAGCCCACGGCGTGACACCACTCTAGCCAGCCGCTACGAGCTCCCACCAACTGAAGAGGAGCAGGGCCCCAGACCGAAGGATAGGGCCATCGGTCACCACACGGCCCCTAAAGAACTTGACAAGCTTGCTAGAAACATCCCGACCTTCACTCCCAATCCAGCAGGAGGTCACGATGTACACTCTTATTTAAAAGACATTGATTTTCACTTACAAACTGTGGCCAACGCCACTACTTGGGATAAGTTGTATCTTCTCAGGATCACTTCAAGCCGTGACGTGAGAAGCTTCCTAGACCGTCAACCAGACACCGTCAAGATGGACTACCAGCAATTGCGGCAAGCTCTGATTCGTGAATTCTCCGATCCAGAATCAGACCAAGGTATCATAGCGGCAATGGACCTGAAACAAGCCCGGCTCGAAACGCCACAAGCGTATTACGGCCGCCTCCGTCAAGCCTACTTCGGATCACGCAATGAGCCAGGCATGGAAGAGGACTGGAATTTCAAGACCCTGTTTCTGCGGAATCTCCACCCTACCCTCTCCCATCATCTGGGAGTCTTGGCTGAGCCAAGGACTATGTCAATTCAACAATTGCGTGATTTGGCTCACAAAGCATACACCAAACAAAGAACTATCTCTGAAAAGACTGTGAGAAACCCCACAATCTGCCCTGTCTCTGAGCACCGCTCAGAGCTGCCCCTAGAGGGCGCACAGCACCCCACTTACAAACCTGTCAACAGAGAGTCAAGACCGTTTCAGGCCAACAGAGGTCAGCGCGGTCGTGGGGGTGCTCGCCCAAGGCAACAGAACGACCACTCTAGGCAATTCTGGGACCGGCCTCGCCCCTCCCACAACCAAACGGGAGGGGGCACCTGGGAAGCCGGCCGGCAACCCAGAAGGAGCCGACCTCCATCTCCCCGAACACTAAGCCCAGAGAGCCGGTCGAAGGACCCCTCTCGACGTGACACTGATAAGCTGCAGTTGGAGCCAAAATCCAACAAAAACAACACAGCCACGGTTGAAGCTGCAGAACTTCTGAGCGTGCTGAGAGAGTTTCTTCAAAAGAAACCTCGCAAGGAAGACAAGGATAAACCAGACACCGCATGACTAAACCTTAGGCCTGAAGCCAACTCCACTCCCAACGTTCCTCCCACTGACAGCCCCACAGACACTGTCAAACCTCAGACTATGGAACTCACTGTTACCTCACAAACTGACAGCTCTACTCACTCCCTCCAACTGACAGCCCCCCAGAACACTGTTTGTCAGCCACAGACTAGTGAATTCATTGTTGTATCACCAACTGACAACACCCCTCACTCACTCCGGCTGACAACCGCACTTACTGAACAAAACGCTGCACTTCCTGAACAAAACTGCAGCAGCGCTCACACAAAGGTACCAGACAGTGCTGTCTTGGTGATCTGCACCCATAACGAGCCACATGAAACATACCCGCACTGTTTATCGATCAACATGCAAGCCCCCACACCAAAACTCCTGGGGAACCTGATCGAAAAAGGAGTGGCACGCAAACTCTACCTAACAATCACTTTGGAAAAGGAGGTGAGACTCGAAGCGCTTGTGGACACAGGCTCCGATCTCACGCTCATATCGACTGAACTCTTTGAAAAACTTAAGTTTGAAGCTCAAAAACAGAATCGAACTCTTAACCTCCACACTTGTGAGCTGAATGTGCAGTCATACAGCCAAAATGACATCCAACTAAGAAACGTAGCTCCCATCCACCTGGCAATCGGTCCTATGAGCCTAGTACACCCTGTCTACGTTTCGCCAATGAACATTTATCCATTTCTCATAGGCAAGGACCTGCTGGATCGATTCGAGCCATTACTGGACTTTAAACACCTGCAAGTTTGGGCTCAAGTGCGTGAACCCCTCCCCCTCCAGCCACACATATCTGCTCAGCCAGACTGTCAGGTCACAGGGTTTACGGGAATTCCCTCAGCCAGACATGACGACCCAGTCACAACAGCTGATCAGGGGTCAAGTTCACTACTCTGTACTTTCAAAACCAGCCAAGGCTCTGATACCTACTGCCCCCAGGTCAGGACTGACCTGCAACTGCAAGATATAACCACAACAGACATTATCCTAGCACTATGGGCAGACAACTCAGCCATCAGTCTCTCACTATTCAAGGCAATCATTGACAAAACACCGGACCTGCCTTATACCAGCAAACGCACACGTTTCCCTCTCAACGCACATCCATCTTCCATGATAGCTGCAAAAGGGATCTGTGCCTTGCAATTAAAGTGGAATAACCGGTGCCTGACCCATTACTTCCTGATCCTACCGGATCCGGTCCACGATGTCTACATCGGAGCAGACGTTTTGCTTCGTCTCAAAGCTCATGTGGACATGTTTAATGAAGTGGTATGGGCCCCATTGACTTTACAGCCACCTGTTCTCATCGATCATGAAAATCTGTTGTCAGGGCAGACCATCCCGGAAGTCTGCACCCTAATCAACGAACAAAGAACAGTGATACCAGCTTACACTAAAGGGGTCACTATACGGCTTAACATACGACGTGGCCAGACTTTAAACCACACGCTGGCTTTCTTCCAACTTTCACCCGAATGTGGGGACCTCGGACTCACACTCGAAGCCACACCCCTCACAGAAGTGTCATCTCGAGTAGTCTACATTCTGTTCAACAACTGCACAGCAACGGACATCAACATCCCCAGATCCTACAGGCTAGGATGGCTAGTGAGCCACGACTTTCATGACTTTGAACTTGTATTACCCGTCATCGGGCCCATCCCAACTGCACTGATACCTGAAGGGCACACTGACAACACAGTGTTCACAGTACCCTTCCAACTCATTGCCATCACATCTGTCATGTCAGTAGCCAAAGACCAAGTGTGCAGAACTGAGCTGACAGAGGACCAACACCTCGCGGTGTACACAGTCTCCCACCAGCCTGTCAGTGAGACTAATGCACCTGCTACACCTTTAAAAATCAACCCAACCGATGACACACCGACAGAGGAGCCATATCAAGGCTTTGAATCTCAAGTGCAGCAAATTCTACAAGATGCTGATGCGCTTCAGGACGACACAGACCGCCAAAGACTAAGACAAGTCCTTTATAAGTTCAAAGACTCCTTTGCCAAAGACTCGTTAGACTGTGGCCTTACCCACCTCCACACGGTGCGCATCCCCACGCATCCCGAGGCTCCTCCCACTTTCGTCAAGCAATACAAAATTCCCATTGCCTCGCACGAACCAGTGCAGGAAATCATCGAATCCATGCTTGAGAAAGGTGTCATCCGTCCATGTAACAGCACCTACTCTGCCCCCATCTGGCCCGTTCTCAAACCGAATGGGAAATGGCGGCCCACCATTGACTATCGAAAGCTGAATCAACAGGTGCCATTATCACGGTGGCCCATGACACAGCTGGAACAGGAAATACCCCGAATCAGAGGAGCCACCATCTTCTCTACACTCGATGTGGCCTCTGGATTCTGGACCATTCCTGTGCACCCAGACGACCAACACAAGCTGGCATTCACATTTGGCAACCGACAGTTCACCTTCAACAGATGCCCGTTCGGGTATGCCAACTCACCAGCTGAGTTCAACATCTTCCTGAACAAGGCCTGCCCAGACGCCAGAATGAGAGGTAACCTGATTTATGTAGACGATGTTCTCATGAAGAGCACGACGGTGGCCGACCACCTGAAAGAAATAGACTATGTTTTGAACCAGTTATCCACTGCCGGCGCCAAAATAGCCCTCCACAAGGGACAGTGGTGCCGTACCAAGGTTAACTACGTGGGCCTGCTCATCGGACCCCAGGGCATCGAACCACAATCAAACCGTATCCATGCCATTCAAAACATCAAGCCTCCCACTAACGTCTCCGAACTACGAAGTTTTCTAGGGGTATGCAATTACTCCCGACAGTTCATCGAAAACTATTCAGACATCGCCAGGCCCCTCACCGCTCTGCTGAAAAAGGATTGCCCTTTCGTCTGGTCAGACGCTCAAGAACATGCCATGACAGAACTAAAAAGACATTTATGCACAGCTCCCTGTCTCGCTTACCCCGATCCTCAAAAGGAATTCTACCTGGAAGCTGGGTTTTCTGACCAATGTCTCAGTGCTGGCCTATACCAACGGCACGACCAAGACAAGAAGGTGGTCGCATACGCCAGCAAGACACTTCTCCCTCCAGAATGTAAATTCTCAGACTGCGAAAAAGCGTTGCTCTGTACAGTATGGGCCATACAGCGTTTCTCCAGCTACATTGGAGCACAGAAAGTCATAATAGACACTTGCCACCAGCCCGTAATGTTCCTCAACAGCCGACGCATCCGAGATGGCGTAGTAACCAATGCACGCATAGCAACGTGGTTAATGGCTCTCCAAGGACGTGATGTCGAGGCCCGATATGCACAAAATCACAAGTCAGCGTTGGGAAACGGCCTGGCTGCATGTCAAAACTGCTCTGACAACTCACCTGCTACGGTGCTAAACACACCAGAGCCCCAACAGCCACCACTGACCGGTCACAGGTACTTTGACAGCAATGTGTGCAACGGCATGCCCACGGCTTACGTCGACGGATGCTCCTACAACCACGAGGGCATCCTGAAGGCAGGTGCAGGTGTACTGTGGGTTGACAACCACCCATGCCCACCACGACACTTCAAACTGGGCCCCCAGTCATCACAATATGCAGAGGTAGCAGCAATTCTCGTAACTCTGCAAATCGCAACAGCCCATAACATCAGAGAACTTCTCATATGCACAGACTCTAACTATGCTAGACTCAGTTTTGTTTGCCATCTCCCCATCTGGAAACAAAACGGTTTCAAAACGGCAAACAACAAGCCCGTCAAACACCAACACCTGTTCCAGGAATGTGATAACATCACAAAAACACACGATGTCACCGTGTACTGGAAGAAAGTCAAGGGACATTCCAAATTGCCAGGCCAAGACAAAGACTTTAACGACCACACCGATGCGCTTGCCAAAACCGGCGCCCTCCACGGTGAGCTGTGGTCTCCCCCAAACCCCTTACCCACCCCCGCTGTTGCGGCACTAACCCGCAGCAAACGGCCCTTACCTCCTACGGCACCAGCTTCACAAATGCTATCGCTAACTCCGCAAATTTCCAACAACGATATTGCGGATATGCAAGCCACAGACAGTGCCATTAAGACAATTCTTAACCACCTCTCTGACCCCGCCTGCCACCCGATCTCACCGTCAGACATCGATGCTGACCCATACCTACGACATCTACATAACTCCAGACATATGCTGCGTGTGCGAGACAAAATTCTATGGTTTGGCACTGATGACACCACACCGCCTAGACTCGTGGTGCCACTTTGCCAAAGGGGGGTAATGCTAATGCACGCCCACAACACACCCTATGCTGGACACCACGGTACCAAAGCCACGTATGAGACACTTAGACAGGTGGCATACTGGCCAGGCATGCAACAAGATGTGGCAGAGTATGTGAGAGAATGCTTGGTCTGCTGTCAATTCCAACCATCAAACCCAAATCACAGAGCCCCACTGCAACGCAGAGGAATCATGTTCCCGTGGTCAGACCTCCAAATTGACTGGGTAGGACCTCTGCCCAGGTCAACAAGAGGCAACAAGTACTTTCTCACGGTGGTGTGTCAGTTTACCAAGTGGGTAGAGTGTTTGCCAGCACCTAACGACACTGCCCAGACAACGGCATATCTCCTGATGAACCACATCTTCTCCCGGTTCGGATTGCCACTAAGAGTCAACTCAGACAGAGGTACCCACTTCACTGCCGAGATCATGCAAAAGATCTGGAGATGTCTAGGGGTACAAGCTAAACTTCACATTAGTCAGCATCCGATCGCGTCTGGTCAGGTAGAGAGAGCGAATCGAACGGTGGTCCACATGCTAAGAAAGTACGTATCAGCTAATCAGAAAGACTGGGATGTGAAACTCCCCCTCGTGCTGATGGCCCTCCGAGCCACACCGCAGGAATCAACACAGGTGTCCCCGTTTGAACTCATGACCGGGCGGCAGATGACCCTGCCATTACACCTGTTGTATCAACCGGGAGACCACAACCTCGTCACCGCCTACACCACGTCCCAGTACCTGGATGAGCTCCATAAACACTTGAAAACAACTTTCGCTTTCGCCCAGCAACATCTGAAAACCAGCGCTGAAGGGCAGAAAGCATATTACGACCAAAAAGCATCACACCAGGAACTCAACGTGGGCGACAAAGTCATGTACTACAGCTTCGCCCTGCCACCCAAGGGGTTGTCAAAGAAGTTCCTGCCCCACTGGACGGGACCTCACGAAATTGTGAACAAACTCTCCCCCGTTGCATACCAAATCCAGCTAAAACGGGGACCGAGAGAACCAGTTCTCAAATGGGTCCACCGCAATCAGATTAAAAGACATGTGGCCCCTAAAAGGGACAGACAGGAAGGGGCCAATGAAAACTAAAACTCAACCGCCGTCACCGCAGCGAAAAGATGTCCCACGCAACCTGGGACAAACCTCGCTGACCTGTGCCTTCTCTCTCTCCCCTTTTCCTCCATACCTCTCCCTCTTGCCTGTAACAGGATGCTGCTGTGGATTGCCATCATGTGCTTTCAGTCGACCAGAGGCCAGCCGCCAGCCGACGTCATCTCACCAGGACCGGCCTCGGGCATTGTATTGAGGGATCAACCTGGACTGCTGATTACCAATTGCCGAACGCACACGCAGAAAGTGTACGTGCGACTCGACCCTCGAAATGTCTACCTTGCGCACTACCCAAGAGCGGTAGCCCAGTACAGCTGGGCAGGTGCCCGATGGACAGAAACCGCCCTCAACCACGCCGAAGCCGATGTCGAGCACATGCTGAACCAACTCGAGAAGATGACCGTCACCCAAGCTGAATTGGGAGGACACAACAGACGTTCCAAGCGATTCCTGGGAGCATTGCTCGGAGCTGCTGCCGCCGTAGGCACGCTGTTCAACATTGGTATGTCAAGTGTCAACGCCGTTAACATAGCCACGGTACGACGGCACGTAGCCGAAATTCAGACGGAACTTCCACAGTTAAAAGAACAACTCAACACACAAAGTGCATCCCTGAAAACCATCGGCAAGACCCTGAGAGGAACCGTGACAATCCTCAACACTCACAGCGTCATGTTGAATCAAACTGTGAGCTCCATGAAACAGCTGTTCACAGTCTTCCAGAATGACTTTGCCCAGACACAGTTGGTCACGGCATTAATGACCGACATGCTCCGAGAAGTGAGTTCCTCCATGGACAGCTTAGCCATGGGTAGGATCCCACCATACCTGATACCCCTAAGCCTGGTGCAAACCGTGCTGGCTTCTGCCATAACAACACCCACGGACCCGATACAAATCCACCTTGCCTACTCTTTGGGCAGTGCCATTCCACTGTATGTTGACCCTGCACAGCGAGAGGTAGGATTCCTCTTGAGTTTACCCATCATAGAATCAAGCCGAATCTACCGACTCAAGGATATTGTCAACGTAGGATTTTGGCAGAGCAACACTTATTTCAAGGTACGGACACCCGAAGCGGTAGCGTATCACGACAGTAACACACAGCTGTACTTAGCCCCAAACCTGCACATGTGTACCCTCACCAAAGACATTCACTATCTTTGCCCAAGCAAACCCTTCCTAAGAGACAACACTGATGGGATTTGCGGCCTGCAACATCTGGCCAGCGATGCACGCTGCCCGGCAGATGCTAAACCTCGCAGCCAAGTCACCGAGACGCAAGCTGAGATCGTGGGGGATCGGTGGCTCGTTAACACTCCAGTTCGGGCGGCGACACTGACCTACGATCAGCACGACACCGCTACACGCGTCAACCTGCTGAACCAGACCATGTGGATTCAAGTCCCACGAGGAGCTATCCTCCACCTGGACGACCTAGCCTTGTATCATCTCCCGAGCGAAGAATACCAATCCGAACTAGAGATTCCACCCTTCTTCAAGGATCGCAACTTCACTTTCGATCCAGAACTGGAAAAATGGATTCAGCAAGGGGGGTCACAGATCATCGACATCGCACCCCTTGACACAGCCCTCCAAGCATTGTCCAGAATGCCCATCCTGAACGCTTCACCTGTCATCCAAGCCTGGACCGCCGCCGACACTGCCGTGTGCATTTCAACGATCATCGGCCACGCCCTAACCTTGGGCCTGGCCTACGTCCTGTACCGACGACTCAACGAGATGCGAGCCTCAACAGCCAGGCTCACCCAAGCCATGTCCGGAGGGTTCCGTAGGGGCCCTCGGAAAGAAGACTCCCCGCTAGAGAACGCGGAAAACCTCATAGAACTGAGCCCTCAGCCCTAACAATCATCTACAGCATCCAACCCCCATGATTTACCTGCCACCTGACCAATGCGGTCGTGATGGTTCAACGAGGCCCACCCACACGGGTCCTGCCGAACCATCAAGGGGGGAATGTAGCAATAATCAGATGATCAGCGCAATCATGTGGTTTAATCAACTAAGGTTCTAATTAAGTAAACACTCCTCCATTCTTCAGATTGTGACAAAAACAGATGTCATGGGACTTTAAGTTACAGATTCACACACGAAGCAAATGGTGCTCAGACTTAATTAAATTACCGATGCCAGAAGTGCCCCCCGCGGCGTTTTTCGCTGATAAGGAATCACAGGATTCTCTGTCTTACCAGGCGTGACTCACAGGGGCGCCTCTCTGGCTGGAAGACCCTGTGGTGTCCCCTCTAAACGACCCCTCACACACACAAACAACCTTGTGTAATGAGCCACAATGACCATTGTAATCTAGACTTAAAACTCATCAAATTCGAAGGACGCACACACATACACGGAACTGAAGACGATCAGGAGTCCAACGCGTGACTGACCTCGCGACGAACTCTGAATACACACACACACACACACACACAAAGAGACAATCATTCTGAACCACGTGTAGTTAAGCTAACGTTTCAAATGTACAAATGTTTTCTGGTTGTGTTCAGGATTCCCTTGTGACCTAATTGATATAACTGTAAGCTTTTATGATATGTGATCAGTCTGACATTCGTTTAATCACGAAAAATCATGTATCTGCAATTTACTAACCCTAGAAATGCCGCGAGTGGTATGATTGGAATCAGAGAAATCGAATAAGATCGAATCACTAACCCAAAATGCAATATGAGGCATATTTTATTAATCCTAGATTAGAAGTGTATTATTACTAAATTTGTAATCTCTTATGCACATGACCCAGAAGGCGTATACTTCACGAACCACAAGGTTTGCCGACACGCCTCCTCCCAAACAATTGGATCAGACGCGTACGAAAGGCGTGTCACGAGCGCCTTCAAAACCAGGAGCGCCATGTCTCCTCAGGGCGTGCTAGCAGTTTCACTACGCCGAGAGAGATCCCAACTTTCCTGCGAACTCCAGCCCGGAGTTCCGCGTCGTTTTTCTACTTTGTTTTAATCTAAGTTTTTCTTTCCGTTTATCTACCTCAGTTGATAGTTTCCTTCGTTCAGTGCACTCACGAACGAAACGAATTTAAGATAAAGCATCTGTCGTCCGAGCTGAAGAGATCGCCACATCTACCTCCGTCCGAACGAAACTCCGGACATTCAGCCTACGTTTCTTTTCAAACCAGCTACCCAAAAAGGACCATAAAAGCAAGTAACGTACGATCTAAATTAAGTGCTGTTTAAGGTTGTCTAGATACGTCTAAGAAAGCCTTTGGGTCTCGTTTGAATTGTGTGAATTGTTTTAACTGATTACTTTCGCTTTCTCTCTCTCTCTCTCTCTCTCTCTCTCTCTCTCTCTCTCTCTCTCTCTCTCTCTCTCTCCCTCCAATATTTCATATTGCAATCGTTCTCTTGTTTTTGTTAATTGTTTGTTTTTGTTATGCATATTTACTCCTGCGTGATTTAAGTAGTTTATGTAATCTTTAGTCTTGTTTTATTAAACTCCATAATCTTTTGAATTGAATCTGTCTCATTGTTCTATGAATTTGAAGTCCCTGAAAATGCCGATCTTATGTTACAAAGCTCTACTTGATTTAAATTAAAATATCTAAAGTGCCTTACATGAAAATATCATTTCTGGTGGCCACAGGAAGGGTATTTTTGATGTTTACAGGCTGGTAAACGAACGAGTGCATGATAAACTAAGTTTGAGTCATATCAAAGTTTACCCTGATAATTGATCTGATTTTACCGACCTATATTAATAATTAATACGAGCAATCGTGTTAATGATTCATATAAGGTGAGGTTTAAACCATTCCATATTTGGGATAATCTAATTGTATACGATAATGCATATTCATCATCTCATGAATATTATTCCCCCTTTGAGTTAATAATTTCCCTACAAAAGTCATTGTCGCTACAGTACAAATAATCTACCGACTGGTGAGTCAAAAACTATTTTGGGCTTAATATTGAATTGATAAATGTGGTTGAATCAATGCAAGCCATTTGCCTTCATATTCAATTGAGCAGTGTGTGATTTTACTTTTGCTGACTGACAAACATAATTGCCGCTGTGCAACAATTAAGGATTAAGAATGGTTGCATTCTGATGCTGGAGTGGACATAACTACCGGTGTGTGCCTGTGCCGCGCTTGTGTATATATGTGTGTGTGTGCGTGTGCGTGCGAGAGAGAGAGAGAGAGAGAGAGAGAGAGAGAGAGAGAGAGAGAGAGAGAGAACACGACATACATCCTGACTTGTACATTTCTTGATATGCCGCGCTTCTGCATAACGTTTACTGTTATTACGTATTATTAGCATAAACAATAAATCAAGTAATCTGGCTTTCAACTCAGTGCCTAGCCTCTTTAAGACATCACCGCACGTCACTGACAAGTTTGTACCCAGCACTTCTGAAAATGCACTTCTGAAAGCATCTCTGTCCCCACCACATTTCAAACCAAACTGACGCCCGTGACTTATACCCAAGACTTATATATTAAAGTGGCTTTTAAAAATAAACCTGCATATTCACCAGAGTGACAACAAGCTCCAGAGTATGTATTGAAAACATTAGCAATGCATGGATACAAAAATCAACTGAGGTGCTTTATAACAGTTTCTCAGTATGAAATTAAAGGCCATCTTTCTGGCAGGGTCCAACTGTCTATGATGGGCTGTCACTCAAAAGGGGGCGGTGAAAGACATTGGACAGTAACTGTTACAAACTCATGCAGTGCAAAAATGACTGTTGCTGTCATGTTCTTTGATAAATAAAGTAGTATTTGTTATGTTTCATTTGTTATGTCGACATTAAAGCTGAAAATAAGCCACTGTGAATGTGTTGTAGGTGTTGCTATGGTGACATCAGTCAGAATGGCTCCTCCTCTTCCTCTGATCTTTCTGCTCATGATTCACGGTGAGTCTCTGCAACCCCTGCTCAGGAATTTTTGCATACTGCAGTTTTTATGCACAATCTGCTGCTAATTTGTTCAGGATTAACTTTTTTTAGGGGTTTGTAGTCAGATAGAGGGTGTGAGTTACAGTCCTTCACACATCTGTGCACTAAAAGACTCAACAGTGATAATAAGATGCACCTATACATACCCTACTGGACGTCAGATCATGAAAGTGTTCTGGACCAAAACACTGCTAAAGGATCATGAAGAGCATCCAGATCTGTCTGAGGACACTGAATACAGTCAGAGGCTTCAGTATCTGGGAGATAAACAGCAGAACTGCAACATCAGACTGAGTCATGTGACACTGAAGGATTCACACATGTACTATTTCAGATTCACAACTGATCAACTTAATCTGAAATGGATTGGTGTTCCTGGAGTGATTCTTACTGTCACAGGTGACTTTGGTGATGTTTATCTCTTCTTCTGTGCATTATGTTGAATAATAATCAGTGTATGACAGCAGCACTAGATATAATGTGTGTGCAGGGCCGGATTAACATAAGGGCTAGGTGGGGCTGAAGCCCCAATGCCCGCAGGATTAAGGGGCCCGTGATTGGCTGGAGGAAATGAGATTGTCAAGTCATAGGTGGTTGATGATAAAATAACAAGAAGTTATTGGAAAATGTGCCTGACTGATATAATTCACCGCCCAAACAAATTAACTCTACAATTTGCGCCATGACGTTGGGAAACGTCTCTTTTCGTTATGCTTTCATGTAGAACATGGGTATAAATTGCTCGCTGTTCAATCAGAGTTCAAAAATGATGAAAAAAATTGATAGTGGTGCACAAAAAAGGAAAAACAAACTCGAAAGGCAGAAAAGGGATGCAAAAATTCCTAAACTAACGAACTTTCACTTTCATCCGTGCCTGTGGAAGACCCTGAGTGCAGCAGCAGCAGCCCAGTTAGCTTCACCCGCCTGCGATTTGAAAATAGCCTACGCACAATGGAAACACGTCAATTTCACAAAAACTCTCGTTTATCGCAAAAAAAGTTTTTACGCTCGCATGAGGTGGTTTTTCAGGCAATTCGAAAAAGGAATATTTCGCAAAACTGCAATGGAAACAGTTTTTGCACATTTACAGTTACATGACTTAGAAGACACGGTGTGTTTGGGGTCCGTGGTAGGCTACACGCAAATAATAATAGGCTTATAATTATCATCATTATTATAACATTTATTAGGCTACATATTTAGAAGACGCTTTTATCCAAAAAAGGAACAAAGCAATTCGTCAAATGTCATTCATAATGGTGAGACAATAATAATACAGGGCTAAGATTATCACAAATAAACAAGATTTTGACGCATATCCCAGTGTTTGTGGGAGTGTGGAGCGCGCACTGCATGGCAGGGAGGCGCGGGCGCGAACACTTGTGTTTTCCTATCAACAGTGGAAACAACTTAAAATACTCTATCATTTCTGGTCATACAGAAAATAATAATACATTATTTGTGTAAACTCACAACAACAAGAAAACGTGCTTTTGTAAAATAAAATGAAACAATCAGGCGCGGTTTCATGATCTCCGTGAACTGGAGCGCGAGAACTGAAACCACAAAGTATAGCCTATGTAGTAGGCTAGGTTAAAGCTTGAAATGTCCACTTTAAAACGAACAAATTCGAATCGAAAGCTAATACCATTCTGATTATGTAATCCGTATGAAAGGTGCATTTCTCTCTAAAGGTGCATTCGCGCTTTACAGCGGAGATGGAGATATGTTTTTAGCCGACACTGATTTAGAAAACAATAGTTTATTATTAAACAATTAAAATGCCTCGTTGTATTTTCAGACACATTTATTATCATTAGCCTATAACTCACCTAAATCATCTTTCTGTAGGCTGTGGTTCCAGAGACATAAATATGGCTCTTCTCATTCAGCACTGCGGGAAAAATATCATTTCCAGGTTCTAATTTGGCCTTAGAAAACCATTAAAATCTACATTTTTTTTTTATTAATTTGTGAATATTTTATGATTAATAAAGTGGCAAAAAGTCATAGGCCTAAACAAAAATCTGAAATTTAGTCGATATTTATTTTTTTGCGCAGTATTTGTGTACAGTTCAAATAAAAAAAAAAAAATTGGTGTTCAACTTTGCGTTTTAAAAAAACAACCACCGTTCATTTTTCGTTTTGCAATTACGGGTTAAATAAGGAAAAACGAATGGACACAAATGGACACTGACCGTTTGGACATAATACAAGGCAGAGTTCTTTATTAAATTCATAAAAGAAACAATAATTACAGGAATACTGGATTCTAAACCTCAAAGAAATGCCATAATCAAGACCTCGGAGCAGAAATGAGGGAGAAACACCCAGAAACTCCTTAGGCTATAGCCTATGTGCCGTTCGCAGTATAAAGGTCCATTCACACGACGCGATTTTGACGCACGAATACGCGATAGTTTTATTTTTTGATCAGCTGTTTGTGTAATGAGTGCTTCCACACCGAACGCGAATGTGCTGCGGCGAAAAAACGAGTTTTATTTTTTTCGCTTCGATGTCGATTTTTTTTTTTACTTTTGCGGCGACAGAAAAGGCTTCAGCCAATCACATACAAGGAAACAAAGGCGAAGCTTGTTGACGCTTTGGCTGCTCTGACGTAGCAGCATTATGTGCGAGAGAAGAGAAGTGTCACAACATGAAATGTAAAATAAAAACAAGCAATACATTGAAACTAGAAACCTTTTATAATGACAGCATTTTTATATTGCCTATTCCGCATCGCAACGCACGCATACCCTATCATTTATGACTTGACGTTGGGTTGTTTGCTTATAGGGACCAGTTACAAAAGAACGAGGCATGGGATAAAATAGCTGGGATGATGGTGTCTCCGGTGAGTTGATGAAGTGCGTGCTGATGATTTATAATATTTTTGACTAGGAGGGAAATAATTGATTTGGAATATTTTCAACATTCATGGTTGTGTGTTTCATATTATTTTTGCATGCATGTATAGGCCACACACCAGAGCATGTGCGTAAATAAAGCAGAGCGGGGTGACGCTTAAATAGGCCTAAAAAAAAACTCAAACAAAATATACGTTTCATATATAGCTACGTTTAAATAATATAATGCTATTTTTTAAATTTCATCTATGTTGATGATCTATATGAAAAGGGAACCGCATGAGATGAGTAAGGATCATAAGATGCCCAATATATCGAAAACATTTGGAATGGGTCAGACATAATTTTGACCACTAAGTTTTGTTTTGTAGAAAGCCTTTCTTTAAATTGAATTTCGTTTTGTATAAATTGTATCTTAATTTTAATCAATGTTTCATCAACAAATTGCCTGGATTAATAGGAATAAGAAGCAAATATACACTGTAACAAATTGCTGTAAAAATTAAAGCAACTTACTGGCAATTTTGGTTGCCAGTAAGCCTGTACATTTTACAAGAGTACTGTAAATCATAAACTACAATTATACTGTAAAAAATACAGCACACCTGAAAAAACAGCAAAACAAGACCAGCTGTGAATTTACAGTTATTTACTGTATTATTTACAGTATGTTACTGTTATTAATAATGCATTGAATTAAAACCTGAGACAACTCAATTCATTTGAGAAAATTTGCCATTAAATAGTTATACCGTGAGCTACTTTCATTTGAGTCTACTAAGAAAAAGACTTTATGAGTTAACTAGAAACCTACATTTAACTAAATCCTACTAGACAACAACAGCACACATGAATGAGTTGAATAACTTGAATGCATCAGCAAATACACAGTCACTGCCTTTAAATAAAGCAACATTCAGCTTAACCTCAGTGTTTCTCTGCTCCTCCTGAACTGAAGCACAGGCTCTACTCTTCAACACAATGGTGACACACAAAACTCAACAGAAACACTTTAAATCCCAACAGATTAAACACTAACAGATCTCCACTATATCATTATGTGCAAAAACACATAAAATCACATAAAGTAATTCACATAATTTTACTTTTTTGTTTAGTACATTTGACTGTGAGATTTTTCAGGAAACAACTGACTTCAGCCACAGCCTTAGAGGAAATCCACTGAGGAGAAAAGAAGACATTAAATCTGTGAAGATCTCAGCAGAGGAGGATTAAACAACTCCACAAACAGCATTACCAGCTTCACTTATTACTAACCAGACTCACTTTATTTCTGTCATAATCAGACTTACTGAGAAATAGCTGAGGGTTAGATGTTGATGATTTATTGAAAATATTTCATTTGAAGTTACCATGATCGTGATTAGTGTTTACTTTAGTCAGCCCAACTAAAGCCAACACTTATCACCATCATGGTGACTACAAACTAAACCATAAATCATCAACATCTAAACCTCAGTTAATTCTCAAAAAGACCTTGACAAGTGACGCTGGTAATGAGTTATTTACTCCTCCTCTGCTGAGATCTTGAGATATGTACTGTCTTCTTTTCTTTTCAGTTGATTAAATATATGGCTGTGGCTGGAAGTCAGTAGTTTACTATACAATCTAAGTCAAATTTACTAAACAAAATAAGTTATTTTCTGTGCATGTATTTATGTGACAATAAATGTGAAATGTGAATATATATTTATATGAATGACTGCTCAGGAGAGTAAATGCTGAAATGAAGTGTGATTTTATGTGTTTTTGCACATAATGATATAGTGGAGATCTGTTAGTGTTTAATCTGTTGGGATTTAAAGTGTTTCTGTTGCGTTTTGTGTGTCACCATTGTGTTGAAGAGTAGAGCCTGTGCTTCAGTTCAGGATGAGCAGAGAAACACCGATGTTATGCTGTGTGTTGCTTTATTTAAAGGCAGTGACTGTAGTTGCTGATGTATTGATGATCTTTTTGTTAAGTTCGTCAATTCAGGTGTATGCTGTTGTTAACTAACAATTATCTGCAAGAGGATTGAGTTAAATAGATGGTTTGTTAACTCATTTAAATTAATTTTATTTTTTAGTGGACTCAAATGAAATAAAATCACAGTATAAATATGAAATGTCAATTGACCAATTTAAGATAATCGGTTTCCTCAAATTATCAAATAATCATACTGTAAATAATACAATAAAGAATTGTAAATTCACAGCTGCTCTTGTTTTTCTGCTTTTACAGGTGTGCTGTATTTTTTACAGTTAATTGTAGTTTATGATTTACGGTAATCTTGTAAAATGTACAGGCTTACTGGCAACCAAAATTGCCAGTAAGTTGCTGTAAATTTTACAGTATTTTTTTTACAGTGTAGTAGACAATATAATTAGGACACGGGGGAGCCGGCAAGTGAACTGGAGCGCGTCTCATACCGAAAACTGACAGAAAACACTTTATTAATAAACAGTTCAAATGTTTAATACATAATCCTTACTTTGGCCGGTTCTTTGTGGCAAAGTTTTAGCTAGTTTACAAGATTAGCATAGGCCTACTCCCCTTCAGACTCTCTGTTCTTTAAGATTGGGTGCACACAAAACCTTCTTTTCTGTCTTTTAAAGAAAACGAAAAGCTCATCTTCACTGGATGATGATGATGATGATGATGAAGTGTCCGTGTTTTCTCAGCTGTCGGCGCGAAAGTTTTGGAATGTTGAAGCTCTGAACGTCGCAAATTCGCGTCGCGGCTGATGTGAATGGTTTTGACGCAAACTATTCGCACGCGAACTATTCGCTTTTCTGTTTCGTTTTTTCGTTACGCGTCCGGTGTGAAAGGGCCTTAAGGGTCTTTCCCTGCCATTAATGCTTGGATAACACACCACGTCTCCTTCCATTAATAATAATAATGTCTAGTGTGGTGGTGGCTGTGATATAGGCTATTATCCTACCCGTTGCCATGATGTTTAAATGACTTATCGTGAGGGAAACGCCGTCATTTACAACACAGTCACATGAAAGTGCGTATCTATACCACGAATGTTAGAGAAAAAAAATCGCAAAAGTTTTGTGCAAATCTGTAATGGAAACGCGCCTATTGAGCGTTATGTTTTGTTTATCGTCATTTCGCAGATGAAAATTCCAAAATGAAACCACAGCAGAAACAATCTCTGAAACTGATAGTGGTGATTCGTTACTGAATAATCCGTATGTTTTAGGATGTTCCCAAAATGAACCAAGAAATTATGTGGAGTAATTTTTATCATGATATTCCATCAAAATCTGTGCAGTAGAGGGTTTTTATGTTAAATAGCCTGGACTATTTAGTGTGCAAAAATGATAATAATAAATAATGATAAAGAAAAATGAAAATTTTCCTGTCTTAAGATGTTTATATTATTGACAGCCGCACACTCACCTCAAAACATTGGATTCATCCACGCTGTTTCATGCCGATGTACAACCCACGTAAAGTTTATAATTCCGCAAATAACTGCAATTGCAGTTTTCGAACAGAGATGGCGACAAAGAGGAAAAGCTACGGACTGCAGCTTTAAAGTAACACCAGGTAACTTTTGCTCTCGGGGTCCCCCTACAGTTGGGAAACAGTATTGTCCTCTACTACTGTCGTAAACTCTGTCATCGTGCATTTGTTGACAACCATGATAGCCCTGAACACTGTAGGAGGAGGTCACATGCAGGTGTTCTGCTTGCGTCGCGTGTGAAATGTCTTCATCCCAGGTACAGTGGCATATATTTCAGCATGTCATATGAATATAATTTCATGGGTTTTATTTTTTTTCTAACGACAAATGATCGCGATGATCACGTTTACAAGCCAGTGTCATTATAGTAGCCTAGTCTATTGGTTACCGTTTTACTGAATCTATACTTCAATGCAATGTTTGAGTGGTAGATAATAACCATATATCGTCAATATTATAATATCAAGCTACCATAAATAAATCTGCAAATTTTACAAATTGATTTGCATTATAGCTTGAGGCAAGACAAATAATCATTACCTGATTCATGAAGATAAACGGAGGATAAGATAGCTTCCGTAACATAGTCAGGCAGACAAAAAACACCCCTGACTACGGGGTGTCATTGGTTGTTGCGTTAAATGTTACCCAGATACAATAGTGCTATTTTCTGATTGGCTAACAACACCAGACGAACAACACCAGAGGAGACGTGCTTGAATTCATGCCTGTTCCACAGTGAGAGCGGCGCGGCCAGAGTTTTGGGCGCTGCGGCATATTAAATATATTACAAATAGTTTTTCAGCGTGAGAAATACAATGTGTGGCGGGAGAGCGTGACAAAAGACCGAAATGAGTGACTGTCACGCTCAATGCGTGACACTTGACAGCCCTGCGATTTTAAGGAAGTGGCGGTGGTGGTGGAAGTGACGTATATGCCGTAAAACAGTCGAGTTTTGTAGTTCTCTTTGTTCGCCGGTTACTACCCGAAACCCGAAGTTTAAAAGTACGATTAAAAACGCTACAGACCCCGTCAGGCTATGGCAGACGTGTCATTCAACCTATTGTAAGTTGATGTACCATCACAAGAGACTTGGAAATATATTATGAAGGTTGAAAAGTTACCTGGTGTTACTTTAATAACAATAAAAAAATATCTATTGCGGTAGAAGACTGTGGCGTGGCAATCAGATGAAAGGGGGCCCTTGGTGTTGCTATTAGGGGTCGACCGATTATCGGCCTGGCCGATTATCGGCGTCAATATTGAGCATTTTTATGGTTATCGGTATCGGCCATTTTCAAAACCGATTTGCGATAAAATAATTTAATTTTGAAATGCGCTATATTTGGCTCTGACGCAGCCACCTCACCAACTCCAAGGGAACTCACCACTCTGTAGACTAGACCAATGCAATGTCCCGCACATCTGATTTGTTGGGAGTCACGAGTCCGGCCAATCAATGCGGAAAGCTGAAGGCACTGAAAGTTTAGCACTCACACCGACAGCACTCGCTGACTGGAACTGCTGCACTGATCACGCATCAGTTGTCTTGTCTCTCAAAGTTAAGGCAGCAGCAGACTTTGCTGAAGTAGCAATAAATTACTACACTGAAGTTGCAAAACACCTCAATATAATAGGGTCCTGTGATGTCCGCGATGCAGAAAACACAGACGGAATCGCAGAATCCAGTCATAAAAACGGAATTTACTGTATAAAGCGGAATGTCACGGAATTTGTCAACTTCTTGATGAATTAATACAAAAGCAGGTCAGTACAAATCAAATCGAATTTCAAACCGCAAAAAGACTATTTATATATGAATCCTGCGTGTCTCTAAATGAATAGTGCAGACGCGTGATTTCATTTACTACACACACACACACACACACTGGAGCACGCGTGACGCTTGCGCTGTTTTCAGCCTCAGCCGCATCATTATATGAGGACATGATTGCATAAACATCATCTCCAGAGCCGCAGTCACTTCATGAGCTTTTTAAAGCTTCAACTGAGAAAAGTTATCGTCATATCATAAACACACAGAAACTCAAAGAACTCCACGGCAACCCGTCAAAATAAAAGTTCGTTTTTTCATGATAGGGCCCTAAACATGTAATTTTTGTTAAACTGTAAATAAATTGAATAAGTTTGATGATTTAAATTAATTAGAAATGCTTTTTGATTACAAAAATTTTATTTAACCATTAAAATAGAGTCTTTAAGTTTTACAGAATGCTGCTGGGTGCTCCCTGCACATTTTTTTTAGTTATTATTATTATTATTATTATTATTAATAATAATAATAATGTTATTATTAACAGTTCTCAGATTTAAAGATATGTTTAAAATAATTTAAAGAAAGCATTTGTCAAAACTCTTTGTTATTCTTAATTTTGACATTAACTTACATTTTTACACCAGACATATATATATATATATATATATATCGGTTTTAAAATATCGGTTATCGGTCTACTTGATCTATAATAATCGGTATCGGCATCGGCCCTGAAAATCACATATCGATCGACCCCTAGTTGCTATAGCCCCAGGGCCCAAAGTCCTCTTAATCCGGGCCTGTATGTGTGTTGTGTTCAGATCTTCAGGTAGAGTCTCCTGAGAGAGTGACAGAGGGAGATTCAGTCAGTCTGACATGTAAAAGCAGCTGCGCTCTGACTGACAGAGCAACATTCATCTGGTACAGAAACTCACAGCCATTAACTGAGATGTCGAAACTCTTCGTTTAGATTTTTTATAATAAAAATAATTTAGTTCAGGTAGAGAACAGACACTACAATTAAAAACTGAACGTGTCTCCTCAATGCAGCATGAGCCGAACGAGAATCGCAGCACAGATCAGCAGAAGGAGTCATGTATCACGAGAGTGAGGTGTTGACTGACAAGACGTTGGCGGAAGATTTGGTTTCAAAGCGAAATGTAAAAGCGTCTATTTGGCAATATTTAGGATTTAAACCTAATGCAATGCTATGCTATGCTAATAGGGAACCTGCAAAGGATTAGTTGCGTTGTCATTAAGGATAATAATTAACTATTTAAAAGCGAGGTGCAAAAGAGGGAAAAACTTCAACGTCCCCCACCCTCGTAACACCAGTATTACCGGTGTTGTAACACATCGATTAACTGGAGGGGAAATTTCCTCATCGTCACATCCCTAATCTCATCACATAATCTCTGCCCACTATACCCACCCACTACACCCAAGATCCAGTTTCCATTAGCTGAATTTTCAAATGCGTTGAAAAACACTGCGTCATGATCGTGACTCGATCTGATCCCGCAAGTCCTATAGCTTTAGCCAAGCAGCATGTCAATCATGTCACTCTGTGATCTAAGCCTTGTCTTATGTTGTGTTTGAGTTTGTAAGAGATCACCTGCTCTAAATAAAGATGTGTGATCTACTATGGTTTACTAATGTTTCATGAAGTTACAAACCAAAACGTGGCCCAAAAGCATCATGTTTACACATGCATCTGCTGCGCTTTTTCATACAAATACTTTTGGACTCTAACTGAAACAAATAGTTTCTTGTTATATTCTGCTCTCTGTTATGTCCGATGATTTCAAAGATAATATTTTTATGTAAAGCAATAATTTTTCATGCTATAAAAATAGAGCACTTTTAATATGTCAGCTAATTTAAAAGCACTTGTTAAGTGATTAAAATGCTTAACCACTTGTTTAACCAACACAAAATAGGTTTCGTTGTAAAGTAACATGATAACTTAGGGCCTGTTTTCAAAAAAACATTTTCAACTAAAAAAGTAAAGCTTTTTATGCGTTTTGGCCGTTCATTTACACGACAACAGCGTTTTGGATTCCTGAAAATGCAAACTTTTGAAAACAGGTTGAAAACTTCAAAAACACGAATTTGTGAAGACAATGATGTCATTCACATGCGTATTACATGTTTAGTCTATAGTGTTTTATCGCCATCTAATGGCCTGGCAGTAATATACAGCGTTTTTAGTTGTTTTTGCAAATCTGTGTAACTGGGGATCGTTTTGACAATGGTGTCGTCTGTACGTGGAAAACTCAAAGGAAAGATTTCTCCATTTGAAGCATATTGTTGTCGTGTAAACGTACCCATAGTAGCACCCCCAGAGAAATCTCTTTACTCATAACTGTGTATTAAACATCAAATAAATTCTGATTGGTTGTAATTGTTTCAAATCATTGTGTTTAAAGGAGAACCAGGTGGATGAAAAAGAAAAATGAGACACAGGAGTCTCGGGTGAGAAAAATGATCAGAAGTTGATATGGCATCTAAATTATCTCTAACAGATTGAAAGTCTGAATTAGTGACTTTAGTGAGTGGTTTATAGACATTATTTATTTTCACTCCATTCTGTTTTTTTCTTTAATGGCAAAGATGAATAATTCCAGACCTGATCATGACAGACGCTACGCTTATGGTGATGAATTGAGTGATCCTGTGTATGAGAATGCAACGGTAAGTGTACAAGACTAAACTCTCTTCACCTTTAGCCAAAAGGAATAAAATACTAAATATATTAACTAAGTGTATGGAAATTTAAATAACACACTCCTTTTTTTACTTTTACATTCATTCGTAAAGACTGCTCAACTTGATGATTGTAAACCCGAACTGGACTCGTCTCTGTATGAAAATCTTCCAGTAAGTAAGAATATCCACTAGATAGAGACAAAACCCAATCTATTAGCCTTTCGTTATGACAAATGTTGTTGAAGCTTTTATTTAAATATTTCATTATTAATGTTTTCACTTTCTTTCTTTCTTATTCAGCCTAACATGAGGCTGTAGTGTTTTGGACACAGTAAATATTACAGCCTTTATGCATCTCTTTGTAGGAGGAGCCTTGAATGATTGACAGGAGTGCCATGACGTATAACTGAAGTATTTTAAGAATTGTTTTTTAGATGGATGCCTTTTATCATGTATGAAGCTTACTTCATTTAGAATGTTTTTAACCTTAATCATCAGTATTGTTTATGTTTCAAATGAAAGGCAGAAAAAATTAGGCTCGTACAATTTCACACTTTTCTGTCATTCAATACAGCAGATTAACAACATAACAAATATCAATGTGCATTACATGCTAGAGAAAAAAAATCTAGTGAGATTCAGCAAACTCTGAATCAACATGCACCAATGTTATATTTTTCTAAATGTCATAATCATTTGTTAACAAACAAGTATTCATTACTTCAATGAGCTCATTGTATCTGTATTGAATTGCTACTTTGTTTAAATTAATAAATTCTTTAGCTAACTGTGATTTTGTATTAATCATTTTTTTAACTAACTGTGATTTTGTATTAATAAATTTTTTAGCTAACTGTGATTTTGTATACATTTCTGAAAAACATAACTTAGACAGTCACCTCTGATAACAGATCAGTTGTAATTTGTAATATTTAATATCTAAATTGTAATATGCACTTTCTGTAAAGCTGCTTTGAAATGATGTGTATTGTGAAAAGCGCTATACGAATAAATGTGAATTGAATTATTAATATAATTAATATAATACTAGCTAATCTAAATTACACTCGCAATCTTGCTGTTGTTCGGAACAACAATATTTCATTTAACAACTTACGCTTCAACTTGAAGTTAGTTCATATTCCTTCTACGATGATGAAAACAGTTCCAACAGAAGCAACTCGTGTCGTGAGTGACTAACCAAAACACAGACTGAAAGCCGGACTGGAATAATATAAATGGCTGGAGCAGAGCGACAGATTTCCTTCCGGCTCAAAGCGTCATGTAATCCGCCGCTCGAGCTCCACTGAGGGTTTTCAATCCCTCAGTACACAGAACTGCAGCCAGAGAAAACCTGGGCGAAAATACTTTCAAAACGCGCTTCCTACAAATACGAGTTGATTATTAGCTTATTTGTGGCGTTCGCGGGAGGAGGAAGAGTATGGGGTTAGTACTGTTGCATTATTCCAAATAAATAGATTAATATTCACAAAAAATTATAAAATTCACAATCAATTAAAATTGGATTTGCAAATAAAAAATATTTACAAATGTTTTATTATTTTACAAACACAACTCTGCCTGGCATTTATTTGTGAATAGCTTTTTGTGCATTTGTAAATCCCCTCATGCATCTGTGGATTTTGAAACACTTGTGCAGACAAATCCACAAATAAGTGACTCCACCCACTGTTTACTCAAGCCAATCAGATAACGGCCACATTGTGCTGACCAATCGTAGCATGTTCTAGCTACAACCAATCATGTTTGGCTTTACACTCGTGGGAACTGATTCTTGCACCCTTGAAAGGAGCAGAAATAATCTTTGGGCGCTTCGTTCAAGTTGAGCTGAACTGTTTGTGTGGTTAAAACACTGTTTTCAAAAGATTGTTGGAGTTTAAGGCCTCTTTATATTTCCATCCGGATAAATTCAGGGAATTACGATCATCACAGATCCCGAGCATCATGATCAGCTACACCGGCAAGAGGCGCGACAAAGCGCATCAAAAGCAAATAGTGCCCCATTATTTTTTCACTGCTGCCGTAGTAGTTTCAAATAATCTAAAACTAGCATGTTTGAAATGTTAACACATTTTCCCTATGTGACGTCTGTTTTCTTAGTTGCAGATATGAACTGTCTGCATAATCGTACTTATATTGACTAGTGCTGGCTACTTGAAAATTAGACATAGATTGGTCCAGCTCAATGTGGCCGTTATCTGATTGGCTTGAGTAAACGGTGGGTGGAGTCACTTATTTGTGTTTTTTTCTGCACGTTGACACTAAAAGTGTTTCAAAATCCACAGATGCGTGAGGGGATTTACAAATGCACAAGAAGCGGTTTACAAAGAAATGCTAGGCAAAGTTGTGTTTGTAAAATAATAAAACATTTGTAAATATTTTTTTATTTTCAAATCTCTTTACATTTATTTGTGAATCTTAATCTATTTATTTGGAATAATGCAACAATTCTAACCCCATAGAAGAGGAGCACAACTATGTAGGACACATTATGAACGGTCAGTTATACAGCGTTATTATCGTGCAACGGTCGTTATTCAGAAATATTTGGCTGGTGAATGTCGCTTCTGGCCAATCACCATCAAGTAAGGTATTCCAGCGACCCGTGTAATAATAAAAGATGAGATGCACTGGCCATTTTGAAGCTGAATACAAAACTTTTCAATAAGTACAATAAGTAGTTTTGATATGTTACATGAATCAGTGATTTTGTTCTCCATGTCTTTGCACCACCTGCTGGTGACACTTGTTTGCACTTCTTTAGTTTTTCGAATTGACAGACATTTCTTGTGAGAAATGAGAGTGAATGTGTTCACATGAGCAGCAGTGGAGGTGTAAAGTGCTGGTGGAGGTGATGTTCTTGAAGTTAAGAGGAGAATATTATTGCCAGTATTAATTTAACATGTATTTTACATTCAATTTAACATGCATGCAGTGCAGTAGGCCTTCAGTCTAGTTTATTCCCTCTTGCAACAAATCCCCTCCTTGGTTGTCAAGAATTATAAAGTGGTAATGTTGTGCTTCTGTTAAAGAAGGCCTATTCAAATAGCGGCCCGGGGGCAAATTTGGCCCGCTTGAAATTTATTCTGGCCTGCAGCAGATTAAAAAAATTAAAATAAAAAAAAGTCTAAAAAAAATCTATGAATCTGCCGTGGCGCACAGACAAGAGTACAGGCAAAGATTCTAGAGCGGAGCAGGTCGTCTCCATGGTGACAAACACTCATTCTCGCTGATTCGATGTTCTCACGCTGCCTATGACACATGCATCTAATGCCTGCGTTCCAGGCAGGTTTTTGAGCGCGTAAATCACGACTTCAAACCACGACTCACGACTTTGTAGCGTTCCAGGCCAGTCACGCCAGACTACCTGAGCGCAATATATACTTACTGTTTCAGACACATGACATTGTAATACATAATCGCGTGTGTATTATCATTATTATATTATTATTAATTTGACTGAAACGTTATATTGTCCTAAAGTGTATTCTGACCGTGAAACACTGCAGAAACACTGCATCATCCGTAGAGGCTGCCATTGTTGTTTTGTATGGTTTTGCGGGCTATGTGACGTCAGAGCTCGTAACTTATGCCGCGTTCCAGGCAACCTGTAACCCATGTTTTTCCAACCTTATACCCGTGAAAGTGCACTGGAACGGCAGTCAAACCCGTGACTTCCCACCCGTGAACTCGTACTAGATCGATGTACTCCCAGTTACGAGCTCTGATGTCACATAGCCCGCGAAACCATACAAAACAACAATGGCTGCCGTTCCAATGCACTTTCACGGGTATAAGGTTGGAAAAACACGGGTTACAGGTTGCCTGGAACGCGGCATAACATGGCGTTGTCCAAGCCAAACCACAAAGTTGACAGAGAAAATCGTAAGTTTCAGTGTGAATGGATGGAGAAGTACTTATTTACTGTGCCAACTACGGCAAGCAAGCGAGGGACCGATAGACCTGTGTGTTTACTGTGCAACGAATCAGTGGCTGTGGCCAAAGAATATAATGTGACGAGACATTTTACTACAAAACATTCGTCTTTTTCTGCGCAATACCAAGAGGGCTCAGTGGAGAGACAACGTAGAATAGACAGACTGGTAACTTCTTTTGAGCAAAGTCAGCGTGCAATTGGTGGGTTTTGTACCGAAAAAAATATTCTTGTTATTAGTTTTCATCAAGAGTATGTTTACAGCACATAGTTAGCAGATTTGTACTTACTGTACACTTCAAATGTTTTTTCTAGTTTTAAAATGTGTACTCACTGTCTGAAAGATATAAGATACTTCAGGGATATTTGAATGTTATTTCCCCAAATAATATTTGATTCTTGAAACTGCAGTTGCAGTTTTGCACTTATGACAGCTTTATTTTGATTGTTTGATTTTTTTATATATATATAAGCTATTAGGCTACTTATGTTTACTGTAAGGGTAAAAGCTGTGTATATCTCAGTATTTGCAGTTGTGCACTTTGTTGTAGGCCTAATCAATACAAGTTGAATGTGTTGAAATAATAAAGGAAAGCAAAAGAATAATGTACCTTATTTTATTGAATATATTATGTACCGTATACATACAGTATATTTTAATTTCCTTTAGCTGATATCAATTTGTCCGTCCGGCCCTCACAAATTTTGTAATTTCCTAGTTTGGCCCCCTGCAAAAGTATTTGAATAGCCCTGTGTTAAAGTGTTGTGGAACAAGAAAAAGTGTCTGTGTTGTACAGTATCCCATATGTCAGGTCAGGATTTGCATAAAGGTTTAATGCAGTTCGTAGGCCTCTTATCAACTCAAAAAAAGAGGAAGTGAGACCAAGGGTTTTAGTAAAGATGATCTTACGAAGTCCCATCAAACTCAATAAATAAATTAATTTCAAGCATTTTTGCACTCGGCAGGAACTCTGTATCTGTGAACTATCCTGTCTGTGAAGAGATAAAAAATAAATAAAAAACACACGTCTTAATGAAATGCTTTGTAAATGTGAAGAACTTTGCATGTTCTCGACTCTTTTCACTTCCTCATTCTTTCTCTGTTTGGCTAATTCTCCTGCTCTGAAGGATGCTGCTTCATTTGCCCTGTCCGTTCTATAATGAGGTGTTTTCTTATGTTACAAAAAGTTTTCTTTGAATAGTTTTAATCAAAGCTGGTTTTGAAGCAGCAAGTGGGGGTAAAATGTAAAGAGGAAGATAAAGAGTTCATCTTCAAGGCTCATCTTATGGTAGTAAACCTCTGATTCACAACATCGTTTCATCGCTGAAAAAATGGTAAGAGAATTTCTCTGTTTGTAGTATATAACATTACATTTTAAAAGTAAAACAGGAATTATCCTCGTTATCTGCATGTGTTCATACGGTGTTTAAAAAAAATGCAAATGTTGATGTGGCGAGGCGGTGGAGGGCAAAAATGACACTAATGTATATAGAGGCATCAGGGAACCGCTATCAATATGCGGGAGACTCCCGGAACTTCCGGGAGACTTGGGATGTCTGCACTATGAACAACCAAATTAAAACAGTTCTGAAAACCTGTTTAGATGACGAGCTGCTCATAACATTCACCACAAAGCACAACATGATGGTATACATGGCAGTCAAAACTATAGGCAGAGATTAAAGTTGATTCAGTCACTTACTCTTCATTTTTAGTTGACACACCAGGTACATACGTTTTGACAGCTAGTGAAGTGATATCACAGAACCATAGCAAAGAACACAGTCTGAACGTACCAGAGAAATGTTACAGCCCAAGTAGATTATTTCCTGAATTGTTGGTATGTGAGGGTAATAGTCTACTGCATTTAAATACATACAATTTTGGATAGGCTAACATTATATTGTATTACATTTTTTTCAGTACCCCCCAAATTATTATTTTCATTCCTTTTGGGAGGGTCCAAGTCTCATCTAGCGGGGTCGGACCCCCCAATACCCCCGTAATTCGAACTATGCGCTAGCAGCAAAATTAGCCAAACAGCTAGGTACGTACCTCCCGCAGAGCTGCGCGCACACCCACAAAAGCGATTGTTACAATGATGCTATCCAGGTGGCATAAACTCCGCCTTAAATAGGCCAGGAACCATCCGTCAGTCATGTGACAACCACAATTAATAGGGTGGGATCTAACCTGCCCTGCTACATTCAGATGGTGCATCAATAAAATATCGTCTGGAGGTTCTTAGATTTTTACTGATTTCTGAGATGGAAAATTGGTCAGTATTTACCAGTATTTATATTTGACTATACTGATTAAACTTAATTGATCATTTTCATAAAAAACAAAACAAAATGTATATATATATTTTTTTTTTTACTCAATTTTGACCTGTACCTCATGGATGAATTTCTAAAAAAAAATCAAAGTCATGTTTTACCCGGAAATTTGAAAAAAACGTTATCCCTCGGTTTCACAGACAAGGTCCCACACTAAAATGTATGCTTGAGCTGTTATAACTGAAAGCAACTTGCACTGATAAATATGTCACTCAGTGCCATTGTTTTGTCTCAAGTTGCACACCGGTAATGTTTTTTTCTAAGGCACGTTTAAAGCTACTCAAATGGCCTAATCCTGGCATAATCTAAGCCCTGTCTGTGATACCGGGCCTATATTTCACATATAAATCTTGTTTTTAAAGACTGTTTTAATTTTTCTGTCATGAAATCTATCTCACAATAACCTGAGCTTGTTCTTGCTGAATTTCATAAGATTCATCTTCACAGAAGCTAAAATAAGTGACTGTACATTGAATGTGTTGTAGGTTTTCCTGCTGGTGTCAGTCAGAATGGCTCCTTCTCTTCCTCTAATCTTCATGCTCATGATTTCGGGTAAGTCAGACCTATTTCTGCTTTTCAACATCCTCAAGCACTACAGATGCAGTTCATTTGAATAAAGAAACTCATTTCAGATGTTTTCCGTGAAAAGGTTGGGATGTGGCTGATGATCATGATGCTAAATTGTTCGAGATGATTTCTGTGTTTCAGGGGTTTCTAGTGCTGGTTGGAGTGTGAGTTACAGTCCTTCACACATCTGTGCACTAAAGGACTCAACAGTGATAATGAGATGCACTTATAAATACCCTACTAGATATCAGATCGAGAAAGTGTTCTGGACAAAAGGCCCAATAATGGAGGGTGTTGAGCTTCTAGATCTGTCTAATGACACTGAATACAGTCAGAGGCTTCGGTATCTGGGAGATAAACAGCAGACCTGCACCATCAGACTGAGTCATGTGACACTGAATGATTCACACATGTACTATTTCAGATTTATCACTGATAAACCTGATGGAAAATGGACTGGTGCTCCAGGAGTGACTCTTACTGTCACAGGTGACTTTGATGAGGTTTATCTCTTCTGTGCATTATGTTGAATAATAATCAGTGTATGACAGCAGCACTAGATATAATGTGTGTGTTGTGTTCAGATCTTCAGGTGGAGTCTCCTGAGAGAGTGACAGAGGGAGATTCAGTCAGTCTGACATGTAAAAGCAGCTGCGCTCTGACTGACAGAGCAACATTCATCTGGTACAGAAACTCACAGAAGATATTAACTGAGAGTAAATTCAGTAACAAACTCATCCTCAATCCAGTCAAAAGAGAGGATTCAGGCAGATATAGCTGTGCTGTAGACGGACACACTCACATCTCTCCTGCTGTTCAGCTCAATGTCATGTGTGAGTGCAGATTCATTTAGTCTTTCAAAAAACTAGAGATTGAGTTTGAAAGAGATGATTTGAGGTTTTAATTTTTGTCCCTTTTAGACCCGCCAAAGAGCGTCTCAGTGTCCATCAGTCCATCTGGTGTAATAGTGGAGGGAGATTCAGTGACTCTGAACTGCATCAGTGACTCAAACCCTCCTGCAGAAATCAGCTGGTTTAAAGGAGGAACGATTGTAGGATCTGGAAGAATCTACAACATCTCAAAGATCAGCTCTGATGACAGTGGAGAATACAAGTGCAAGTCCATCAATGAACATGGAGAGAAATACTCCGATGCTGTGACTTTAAACGTCATGTGTGAGTTAATAATCATCTGCACATTGTTTAAAATTTCCAAACACATCATTTTGTAATAGTTATTGTGAATTGTCATTTTTGCCTGTATTAGATCCTCCCAGGAACGTCTCAGTGTTGATAAATGGATCTGGTGTAATAGTGGAGGGAGATTCAGTGACTCTGAACTGCATCAGTGACTCAAACCCTCCTGCAGAAATCAGCTGGTTTAAGGGAAAAACGATTGTAGGATCTGGAAGAATCTACAACATCTCAAAGATCAGCTCTGATGACAGTGGAGAATACAAGTGCAAGTCCATCTATGAACATCAAGAGAAATACTCTGATAATGTGACTTTGAACATCATGTGTGAGTTAATGGTTTTTTTCATACTTTGACAAGACATCCGCTAAACATCTGTGATCCAACAGTCTCATAACAATTCGTAACTATCTTACATTTTTGGAAAATATGTGAATAAAAGTTTATATGAATTGGTACAGTCTCATTTATATGTTTTTGTTTGACCTGCTCATGGGTCTGGTTTAGGGGTGCAGGTTCCTGCTAATTTTTTGTTGCAAATCTTTTTTCTTTTTTTTTTACGAATCACATCATAAAATTCATACTATTTCTCATTAGATCGGGCTGTGAAATTTATTAAGTAGATTAATAATTTCCCCTTTTTCATGATAGATCCTCCCAGGAACGTCTCAGTGTTGATAAATGGATCTGGTGTAATAGTGGAGGGAGATTCAGTGACTCTGAAGTGCATCAGTGACTCAAACCCTCCTGCTCTGAACTTCAGCTGGTTTAAGGAGAATGAAACCTCAGCTGTTGGATCTGGACAGAGTTTCAGTGCACTACAGAGTGGACGCTTCTACTGTCAGGCTCACAATCAACATGGATCTCAGAGATCAGACGCTGTCACTGTCACAGTACATGGTGTGTATCAGTCATTTTGTGACTGGACAAGCATTTCTGCTACTGATGAAAAATATATTATGCACTTTTTGAGTTTGCATGTTACTTGGAAAGAAAAGGGCGGGGGGGGGGGGGGTAAAGTAGCTGGGCCAAACCAGCGGGGACACAGGAGACTCCGTACTGGACAAGACCAGTGGAGATGGGATAAACAGGAGGGAAACTCAAATTACTCTAAAAAGCAGTTAGCAGAGGCCAGCTGCAGCTCACCCTCAATAAATGCAATATGGGCGGGTTCTTCCTCCATTCCCTCATATTCAACTAGAATTCCCACGTAATCACACAATGTAGCCGGCTCACGCACCTTAGACATTTCACAAAGCTCGGCCTCCAGGATGATGTTCATCGTTGCAGGCTTAGTCTCATTGTCTGCGGTGACCTCTAGTATACACAGCAAAATCCCCAGTGTTAAATTAACACTGAGAGTGTGAATTATATAAACTCTGACCAGAGTGTTCAATGAACACTGAAGCAGTGTTAAAGTTAATGAGATAATTAAGTGAATAATTGAGTGATGATTGAGCATTATTGAAGACACCTGGTGTTAACAAGCAGAATCACTGAAGGAGAAAACCGGAATGTTTAAGTCACCATTATGGTGATTAGTGTTTGTTTTATTTGGGGTCTTGACCATCAAATCATTAACTTTAGATTTGGTTAAGAAAGGGTGATCTGATGGTGTTGGTTGTGTTTTAACATAATCATTATATCACAATCATTTGACCTGAATCACTGAATGCTTATAGAGACCCATTTCTGAGTTAGGTTTACTTTATTAATCATAGCAGCACTGTCCTGGTACAGCATAATATTTTAACTTTTACAATGTAATCCAAATAAATTCTTAAAAGTTTATTTTTTTTTAGACAGAAATCAAGAATTAGCCTGTGAATCTCAACAATGGTGACAATTATAAAGCATGTTACAGTGCATTCTGGGTGCCACCAATCAAAACTCATTCACGGCTCCCATCATGCATTGCTGCATGAATAAATAATGAGCTTATGTTCAGAGGTGATCTGTTTGTCACCATTGCTGAGATTCATACGCTAAATCTTGATGTCTGCATGTGCCTACATAGAACATTTTTTTGAAGTTTTTTTTTATTATTTTTTATTTACTTGATCATTTGGATTTCATTGAAAAGGCTAAAGATGGTATGCTCTACATAATGACAGTGCTCCTATAATCCATAAGGTAAATTTAACTGAAAAATTATGCTCTCAATGAGTTCAGTGATTCAGGACAAATAACGATTGTTAAAACACAACCAACACCATCAGCTCACCTTTTTCTATTTGTTCATCTGGCTGTTATAACTCATGTACAGCATCCAAACAAAATCTAAAGGTAATGATTTAATAGTCAAGAGCCCAACTAAACAAACACTGATCACCATAATGGTAACTTAACAATTCCGGTTTTCTCCTTCTGTGATTCTGCTTGTTAACATCAAGTGTCTTCAATAATGCTCAATCATCACTAAATTATTCACTTAATTATCTCATTAACTTTAACACTGCTTCAGTGTTCATTTAACACTCTGCTCAGAGTTTATATAATTCACACTCTCAGTGTTAATTTAACACTAGGGATTTTGCTGTGTATCCTAGAGTGATGGCTGGCTGTGCTCTGGATCTGTAGTGGGGCTGGTGTCCTCCATGGGGCAGATGGTGAAGGCCGATCCATCATTCACCAGCACACACTCCACGAATGGGGCGAAATCCTCTCTGGGACCGTGAACAGGAAGGCAAACTCACTAACCTCACTGCTCTTGTGCTGAATTTACTACCCTGACCGTTTGCTCTGCGTTTTTCTACCTCACCTACTGAAAGTGGCAATATTTTGTGGGAGAGCTGGTTAATTTATTAACGAGACTGTCTATTTTTTACCTAGTTGGCTAAAAATGAATCCCCAATGAATCACTGGTGGTCGGTGTTGGACGGTGCTACTTTACAAAATTGCGGTTTGATTTCTTGTAGGATAATCTTATTTTCTTTTGCTTTTGTATTGTCAATTAAACAGTATTTTGTATGAGGGGGCACCGTCTCCCCTGCCTTAGTCACAAGATCTTTAACTATGGAGATAAACATGAGTGTGTTGAAATGCAGCCGTCCTCCTGCTGAACACTATGATTATGGTTTGGTTCTGTCATTCTAGATAATGATAAAAACAACATCCTGTCACTTTTCGTGTTGTAGGAAGAGCGTTTCTCTATGCATTTGCTGGGTTCGCTGGTGGATTGGGAGGTATGGTCTTCATTTTCATCATTGTGTTCATGTAAGTTCATTCTGTCGGAAAGCACATTAGTATATCAAGCTGACTTATTTTATAAACAAAAGAAACATTTTAGTTCATTCTTTATTACAGAAGGAAAAAGCACAGAGCTAAACACATCAGTCAAGAGCAGGTAAATAAAATTATCAAATGAGCATTAAACAAATATAAATAACATTTAATAAAAGTGTAATAAAAGTGTAACAAGTAATTTTCTCTCATTTTAGGATGATCTGTATGTCAACTTAACAGGCGGAGTACCAGCTCCTGATGGGGTTCAGTCTAAATCTGATGCCACAAATCAAAACGATGCCCTGTATGCCTTAATAACCCTAAACAATTTCAGTGGAGATCAGACTAAAGGAAAAGCTTCTGATTCTGAAGATTCAGATGAAATCCAGTATGCAACTGTCTTGCATCACGTGAAGGAACAGAGCGAAAACCTGTACGACAACATCAGAACACACCAGCCTGATGCTGCCAGGTGAGCAACACATTCAGGACGTGCTTAGAAATGAATCAGAGGCACTTTTGAGCCTCACTCAGTTTTAATTTAGCTCCTGTATTGGTTGAGATTGTATTTGTAGGCAGTACTGATCTGTAAAGGTTATTGATGCCTTTATCTCTGAATATATTGATTTCACAGATCTGATCAGATCGTGGAGGATCAATCAGTGATTTACAGCACAGTCAAATGATCAACAGATCAGTTTTGTGAATTTACAGTGCTTTTCCTGGGAAAACCGATCTCCGTGATAACAACTCCCTCATGTGGTGGGACTGTGGCACTGATAGTGTGATGCTGGGTTTTCTTTTCTCCTGTTTAGTTTTTTTCTTATCTCTCACTTATGCACTGGTTCTCTGATCGTGATTTTGCTTAAGGCCTAAATTCTCAATCCAGTTTGTAAAAAGTCTAGAAAAACATTGTGTATGGATTTTAGATTTTTGAGATATATTTTTCTGGGATTTGAGATATTTTTTTTGCAATATAATTAATGAATGTATGTATTTAAATCTAAATTCCTGTCTCAATCTGTCAGTCACGTGGCTTCCATTTTTCACCAATTTGAGTTTTCAGAAAATCCTTTAAAAAAACTTAAATATTAAATCTTCATCGGCTTTGTATGAAATTTGGCATGGTTTGTGTAGAGACCCTTCTGACAAAAATGTGCCAAGAGAAATTATTTGTAAAAACCCCTTCTATACTCTTGAGCACATTATCTTAAAGGACATGAAACCCAAAACTACATTCTCTGAGATCTTTACAGAGTTATTTGTGTTGAACAGTGTTGGTTAAGTTACTTTAAAAAAAGTAATTAGTTATAGTTACTAGTTTCTTCTCACAAAAAGTAACTGAGTTAGTAACTGAGTTACATCATTACAAAAGTAACTAATTACCAGGAAAAGTAACTATTGCATTACTTAAAAAAAAAAAAGCTTAAATATGTGAAATAACTTGGATACCTCCAATATTAAATATGTTAAATGAATGAAATGGAAACTAAATAGAATAAATTATTATTATAAAACATTGTACACTAATCTACACTATTTTAATGTTGCTGTGGGACAATGTGAGAGACACCTATTACTTAAATATTAAAATATTATCATACTATAGTGGAACAACAAAACACAATAGATGGTTTAGAACTTTTAATATTTATTGCACAGACCACAACTGGCCAACAAATAAGTCTAAAAATAAATTATGCTTCTTAAGAAATGTAGCCAACCAAAAATAAATAACGGGCACGAAGCGACCTGACTGGTTCACGCGTTTCAGCCGCCTCGCCATAGTTCGTGCAGTTTCTGCAGCACAGCCAATGAGTGAGCTAGACGCTCTGTGCTCGCTGTGCAGCTGCACTGCGTTTTAAAAGAATGGCTTCAATATTCTCAAGAAAAGGAGTTCCCTTTCAAGGGAACTCGAGCTGCGTTAAGACGCGGTGGGAACGCTCTGCGTGATTGCGTCGTGAAGCACGTGTATAATCAGTCCAATGGAAGAGCGAGACGTCATAGGCAGGTGACGTCATAGACCAGGAAGCTATAAAGCACACCAGAAAACAGACAGCGACAGCTTCTGTGCCTTCAGCAAGCGATCTGTGTATTCTGTCCTTGTCATATTTATTGTTGTCTGTCAAGTTGCAATACATATATATTATGGCAAAAGAGAGCAAGCAGCTTTGTGTTGTTCCCTGCCCACGTTATATCACGGGTGGGGACACGCACATCAGCTTTTTGTTACTATTTGGGAGTGGAGCATGCCACAGTCAGTTCTCTAGGGGGCTGACTGTGAGCATTGCGAGAAGCTGTCCGTGAGGACGCTCCGCTCCCGCCGGGCGTTCTTCGAGGAGGACGGTTCGGTGCGCGGGTCCCGCTATTGCCGAGGCACGGCGGCGACTCGCATTTTGGGGTTCGCAAACGGATCTGACAGCGGGGGTTGGGACGGGCTCCGCCCTATCTCAGCTTTCACCTGCCAGATCCAGTGCTGGCGATTTCCAGTTCCGAGGAATTGGTATCGTTAGTGTTTTGTTTAGAAAAAGAGAACAATACAAATAAAGATATTAAGAAAAAGGCAGATGTTTGAGTTTTCAATAAATAAATAAATAAGTCAGCTCATAACTCTGTTGAATAAAGAGGAGCTTTAAAAGGAGGTTTATCTAGTGCTGTTGCTAGTTAAATATTTACTGGCCAGCTGAACATTATGAGAGTGAAAATAAAAAGAGTTTATTAGATGAAATATATCTAAAAACAGAAAAACTCTGTATCTCAGCCTCCTCGTCGGGGACTGCCGTTTTTTCCCTATCTCCACACTGAGGTGTCGAGATCGTGGAATAAGCAGGTTTCTATTTTATGTGTTTAATGCCCAAACGTCTAACTATAGTAATGCTATGGGTATTAAGTATCATGGTATGACAGTGCCTCAGGTTAAAGAGACGCTTGCGAGCTTTCTCTCTCCCGAGTCGGCGTCATCATTTTTAACCCCGACGTTACCCACCAGCCATCTTAAATAAATTTTATTAGGCAGCGCTGGTGGGTAAAGTATAAGGACATGGATGAATGTGAGGATGTCAGCACTGACGCTATTCGAGAATTGCGTCGTGCAAATACAGATAAACTATACTGGGGAGGGACGGTTTCGAGAAATCGTTTCTCCTCTGCGTCCTCTGGGGGGGCGACTCTCTGAGGAGGGTCGCAGCACGGCCAGTTCGGTTGTTTTCCTGCTGGTGGCCACGGAGTGATATATTTATATATATTTATATATATATATATATATACGTTTTTCTGATTTAAAAATAAAGAAAAATAAGATAAATTATGTCTGTTCTTCTGGACGCTCCGCTTTAAAAAAAAACAAAAAAAAACTAAGAAATAAACCATTCAGCGGCGTTCCAGAGGTTTCTTCCTCACCAATCTAATGTTCCTGAGACTGCTGGGCGGAGCAGTCTCGGTCTACTAAGCTCCTCGCAGCACAGAGTGCAAAACGAGCATCGCCATTTGGGCTCCTCCACAATCGAGGGGGACCTGGGTGGCGGTAGCAGTCTAGCCAGTTAGAGATATGCAAGATCTGAGGACTGTTTTATCTCTAAAATAGCTTGGACAAAGAGGAAGCCCTGACGCCGAGGCTATCAGGCTTCTAAGGGTGGTCCCCTCTGGGGTAGGGATGGTTTTGAGAAATCGTTTCTCCTCGGCGCCCTCTGGGGTGCGACTCTCTGAGGAGGGTCGCAGCGCTGCCAGTTCGGTTTTCCTGCCGGTTCGCCGTTCAGGGCACCAAGGTGTCAGTGTCCCCAAACGATCCTCCGAGGGGGGTCGTAGAGCAGTCAGTTCGGTTTCCCTGCCGGTTCGCCGTTTCAGGGTGCCGAGGTGCCTGCTTTTTCCAATGACCCTCCGAGGAGGGTCGTAGGAACTAAGCTATTTAGAGGTAGGCAAGATCTGAGGACTATCGTCATCTCTAATAAAGCTTAGACAGGAAGTCCTGTCGCAAAAAACGAGGCTATCAGGCTTCTGAGGGCTCCTCCGGGGCAGGGACGGTTTTGAGAAATCGTTTCTCCTCGGCGCCCTCTGGGGTGCGACTCTCTGAGGAGGGTCGCAGCGCTGCCAGTTCGGTTGTTCCCTGCCGGTTCGCCGTTCAGGGCACCGAGGTGTCAGCGTCCCCATACGATCCTCCGAGGAGGGTCGTAGAACGGTCAGTTCGGTTGTTCCCTGCCGGTTCGCCACTTCAGGGCACCGTAGTGACTGTTCAACCAAATCCAGAGGCCAGTCTTGAGAGACTGGTTCCCCTAGTAGAATTTCTGGCAGCGTGGAAACTACTGCCACATATTTCTCAGTGGGTCCTGCACACTATAGGAAAGGGTTCAGAATTCGGTTCTTGTCCGCCCAGATTTCTAGGGGTCCTCCCCACTGTGGTGGACCCCGAGCAGGCTTTGGTTATGCAGCAGGAAGTACTGACACTTCTGCAAAAGGAGCTGTAGAAGGGGTTCCTCCTCCCGGCAGACAGTCAGGGTTTTACAGCCATTACTTCATTGTTCCGAAAGAGGATGAGGGGTTGCGTCCTACTCTAGACCTGTGTCATTTAAACAGCAGGTTTCAGAATCTTAAGTTCAAAGTATGCTTACGCTAAATATGATTGTGTCACAGACTCAGTCCGAGGACTGGTTTGTCACAATAGACTTAAAGGACGCTTACTTATCTACCCATCCTCATCACAGGAGGTTCCTGAGGTTTGCTTTCAGGGGCGAAGCATACCAGTATCGGGTTCTTCCATTCGGCCTAGGTTATCACCCCGCACCTTTACAATATGCGTGGATGCAGCTCTGGCTCCTCTGAGATTCCAGGGCATTCGCGTATTAAATTATATCGACGATTGGTTGATTTTAGCTCAGTCCGAGCTTTTGGCAGTTCAACATCGAGATGTCGTTCTGTCCCACATAAGGAGGTTGGGGTTGCGGCTCAACACCAAAAAGAGTGTACTCCTCCCAGCTCAGAGGACCACTTTTCTAGGTGTAATATGGGATTCGACAACAATGCAAGCACGTCTGTCTCCTGCACGTATTTCTGCGATTCTCACAGCCGTAAAGAATGTAAAACTAGGTCAGTCACTCACTGCAAAACAGTCTCTGAGACTGTTGGGGCTCATGGTAGTTGCGTCCAACGTAGTTACTTTTGGCCTTCTGTACATGAGACCCCTGCAGTGGTGGCTCGGGACCAAGGGGTTTTCTCCGAGGGGAAATCCGTTTTCGCATGATCAAGGTCACGCGGCTATGCCTTCGTGCCTCGGTCATGTGGAAGAAACCTTGGTTCCTCGCCCAGGGCCCAGTGCTGGGTGTTTCTTGTCGACGTGTCACGCTATCGACGGATGCTTCCCTCACAGGATGGGGGGCGGTCATGAGTGGCCGCTCGGTGAGAGGTCTTTGGTTGGGGCTCATGGCAGTTGCGTCCAACGTAGTTACTTTTGGCCTTCTGTACATGAGACCCCTGCAGTAGTGGCTCAGGACCAAGGGGTTTTCTCCGAGGGGAAATCCGTTTTCGCATGATCAAGGTCACACGGCTATGCCTTCGTGCCTCGGTCATGTGGAAGAACCTTGGTTCCTCGCCCAGGCCCAGTGTTGGGGGCTTCTTGTCGACACATAATGCTTTCGACGGATGCTTCCCTCACAAGTCGGGGGCAATCATGAGTGGTCGCTCGGCGAAGGGTCCGGACAACACACTGATGGTCTCGTATATCAGAGCAGATATCCTGTTGAGGCAGGGGCTGTGGCCCGGGGAATTGAGACTTCACCCCGAGGTGGTGGAGCTTCTTAGGGAGAACTTCGGTCAACTCAAGTCGACCTTTCGCATCGTTTGTACAATGCATTGCCCTTTGTGGTTCTCCCTCACGCATCCAGCTCCGCTTGGACTGGATGTGTTGTATTAGGTGTGGTTGACGCTACACCTGTACGCATTTCCCGATATCTTTGCTCCTGCGAGCTCTGGAGTTATGGATACTGTGGGCTCGGCCTCTGAGGGGGCCCAGCTCATAGATTCAGGTCTCTCGACCGAGGTCGTGGAGACCATACTCCAGTCTAGAGCTCCCTCCACGAGAAGACTAAATATGCATTGACATGGAAACTGTTCTCTGCCTGGTGCAGAGAACGCCTTCTGAATCTTGTTTCTGCCCTGTTGGTACAGTACTTGATTTCTGTAATGAATGTTTCTTTGCTGGGTTATCTCTGAGGAGAGATCCTTAATTTCGTCTTCTTCGTGGTAATGAGGCTGAGGCCTGCACGTACTTGGATTTGCACCTGGTTTGGTGGTAGTATTTCTTCACCCTAGGTCGGGTTGTATTTCTAGGTCCCTACTAAATGTGCGGGTCATTTGTGCTCCAGGCCTTCTGTCCTCCACCTTTAATACCCCAGATCAGGAAAAACTTAATCTGTTATGCCCTGTCCGGGCTTTGATGCGTATGTCCACAGAGCTGCTCAGTGGCGTATATCAGAACAATTATTTGTCTGCTTCGGGTAACTTAAGATAGGTTACCCTGCATCTAAACAGATAATGAGCAAGTGGGTAGTTGAGGCTATCTCACTTGCTTATGAAGCGGCCGGACAGCCTTCACCTATGGCTGTTCAGGCCCATTCTTCAAGGAGTATGGCTGCCTCTAGGCTTTAATTTCGGGTGTTTCCCTTCAGGATATTTGTAATGCGGCAGGCTGGTCCTCACCACATACATTTGTCAGATTTTATGACCTACACCTCTCCACTCCTGGGGCTAGGTTGCTTGCTTCTAGTGTGCGCAAGGACTTCACACAGAACGGGCATTTCTCATTATGGCGTAGTGGGTATAGGGTTCCCACCGCGTCTTAACGCAGCTCGAGTTCCCTTGAAAGGGAACGTCTCAGGTTACGTATGTAACCCTGGTTCCCTGAGAGGGAACGAGACGCTGCGTTCTCCTGCCATACTTCCTGCATGCCCTGATCGACTTGCTTCAGGCTTTTTCAGAAGCTGTCGCGGTCTGTTTTCTGGTGTGCTTTATAGCTTCCTGGTCTATGACGTCACCCGCCTATGGCGTCTCGCTCTTCCATTGGACTGATTATACACGTGCTTCACGACGCAATCACGCAGAGCATTCCCACCGCGTCTTAACGCAGCGTCTCGTTCCCTCTCAGGGAACCAGGGTTACATACGTAACCTGAGACGTTTTCTCACTGCGTATAGCTACGCAATACTCGTTCCCTACGTTTTTGCTTTGTAAAAGTAATGCTTCGCATAAGGTCTATTCAATAGTTCCTGAGTCTTCAACACAAATGTGATTCATCCACATTGTGAGTGGAACCCTGTCAGGGTTCTGTCAATTCTGTCTGTTTATTCTTGGGATAAACCCTTACGTTGTAGTTTTTGTTTTATTTTTTATTAAATAAAAAGCCCATTGTTTATTTCATCTGATTCCTCGCCTCATCCCTTCACCCAATCCTGACAGTCAACCTTTAACCAATCAAACTGCTTTTGAAAACGGGCCACAAAAGTTATTAAAGATGCAACAGCACGTCCGTATATATTGTTGATGTGAATGGCTGTGCATTTATTTGTGCATTAAATTACAGGATGTGTATTTGTTTAATTAAAAGTGAGCTTAGAAAACCATATATAATATATGTATATTGTGTTGCATAATGGTAAATTGCAGCATGGATGTTTGGGAAGAAGCTCACCAAGCCCACTTTTGTAGCATTTTTCAAAACTGTGGTGAGAACTGACTGGTTTTATTGAGACATTCAATCTCTTACCCTAGTTGACCTGATTTGTATCACATGGATCCTTGCAGAAGTTTGAACCAGCAAATGTATGAGCACCTTAGTGGCCATTTCTTCTTCACATCCTCTCGCAGTAATAATATCAGACACCTCATATCCGTTTACTGACAAACGGATGACAAACGCATGGTCAAGCACCTACATCAGTTACCCAAAAGAGTAGAAACATCAAGTTTACCTGAGATAACTGTGCAGATGATACTTAAGAGTTTTCTATTGTTACATGAAATTAATTATTTCAGGCCCATTTTTGTTATTCAAATCTATAAATAACTTTGTCTGCAATGCGAGTCAGACTAAATTCTCACTAGTTAAGTTTCTGTGTGTTAGTAGAGAGAGAGGACCCAAAAGCGAGATGCGGCAAAACAGTCTTTTAATATAAATTCTGCTGTCCACAGGCAAAAACAACAATAGTTCAGGGAAAAATAGCGAAATCAGGGATGGCCAGATGGCTCGAAACGAGAACACAAATCCCCTCCTCTGGACAGCGCAGCACAAGTTGCGATAGGTGCCTGGAGATTCGGCGGCGAACCTCGAGCCTCCCGTGAAGACGGTGGAAGCCGGTTGCAGGCCGAGTATCTCGACGTCCAGAATACTGGGCAGAATTCAGAGAGCAGATAACAGGAAATAGAACAATACTTGCAGATGATAGTGTTCCAGCACGGACCAGGACAGGACGGGACTAGACAGGACACAACTGAAGAGAGCGAGCAATACGTGTGATAATTGCATAGAATAATCTGACAATGAGACAGGAACAGAGAGAGCTAGAAGAAGAAGAGACAATCAGGGGAAAAGAGGGAACAGCTGGTGAAGGCCAGCGTGGAGAATGAGGAGAGTGAAATCAGCTGAAGGAGATGAGATAATGAGAGAGTGCAGGTATGTGGGTGTGTGTGTGAGTGAGCGTGTGTAACCACAAGAGGGAGACAGAGAAGGAGGAGAGAACCAGGATCATGACACTGTGGTTATGTCAAGGAAGTGAAACCTTCCTCTGTTTTCAAATGTGGATGCGATGATGCCTACATGCATTGAAAGAATTGTAACCTAAAAATTTGCTTTATGTGGTAACATCTAAAATAATTGATGGGTAACATGCACATAGTATTGATAATCATTGTTACTAATTGCAAATTAGCTTATGCTATACTCTCAATGTGCAATACATATTTTGCAGCTTTCGAATGGAATCATGTTTTTTTGTACTGTCCCTATTCAAATAAACGTATAAATAAAAATAATGTAAAGAAAATGAATGTATAAAATAATATTATAGGCTATATGCAAAATTATAACAGCATGCCATGAATACACTCATGTTTATAGTGACGTAAGCCACGAAACTCCCTGGAAATGAACCCGTCACTGAAAAATGACTCGTGTGTGTGCAACAGGAAACACCAACAGTTACCATCAGTTTGCCTTTTATTGAGCTTTCACAGCTTCTGTTAATAATAGATCTGCATAGGCCCTTGCACGTCAGCAGACTTTTATATTTTAAGACTTTGAATAGGTTTTTTTTGTGTGTTTACTATGTGTCTTGAAAGGCAAGCTTATATGTATGTGTTGGTTTCTTGGATTGGAAATCGAAATAAAACCTGGAAATAAACAAGATGTTTTTAGGATTTAAAAAAATATAAAAGCCAGAAAAAAACTTTTTAAATATAATCTGTATGTCACTAATCAGAGGTATAAAAGAGGAAATGACGCAGTTCTGGTTATAAATGAGGCTGGTGGACTTGAAACCTTCCTTATTTCTCCTCAAGTGTCAGTTGGTTACAGCAGATGAGGTGTCCCGCTCCACGGTATGACCCGTTTATTATCGGTTTTTGTTTTGTTTTGTTTGTTTGTTTGTTTATTTGTTTGATTATAAAGAGACATAAACATTGTGAATGATTCTATATGTGGTCTCATTGATGTCACATTGACAAAGACAGTCTTGCTTAATGATAAAGAACACAAATTGAGCATAATTTCTGCTCATGTTGATTATGCGTGTTGTCTGTCAAACTCATCTCATTATTGGACTGATTGTGTTGTAGGTGTTGCTATGGTGATGTCAGTCAGAACGGCTCCTCTTCCTCTGATCTTTCTCCTCATGATTCAAGGTACGTCTCTAATGTTTTTCTGTATGTTATGTTCAGTGCTTTGCTGTCTTGTGTTTCCATTTGTCATTCTTTAACACAGTAGAATGTTGTTTGTTGCTCATTGGTATTGAAAATGTTAATTTAGTTTGATTCATTATATTCAAAAAGGAATAATAATGATTTTCCTGCCATTGGAGCAATATAAGCATGAAGTACCACATATGTCCATCTTTGTCTTTCCTTATTAATGTAATGCTAAAATATCATCATTATTTGGCTTTTCTGGGCAAATATTTATTTATGATATTAATTGTAGCATAATATCTAATTAATTTGATTAATATTTTCATCTTTAGACAGTTTTCATGCTTCTGTATCAGATGTTAAATTCTGCTTTTCCTCAACAAACACAAGACATTCAAAGACTGAGCAAATATATTCTATTAGAAACTGCTGCTTTGTTTAATATACATTTTGTTTTTCAGGAGTTTTCAGTGATGATGATGATGATGATGATGATGATGATGATAAGGTTCCTAGTGCTGGTTGGGGTGTGAGTTACAGTCCTTCACACATCTGTGCACTAAAGGACTCAACAGTGATAATGAGATGCACTTATACATACCCTACTGGATATAAGATCAAGAAAGTGTTCTGGACTCATGAAAACAGTGTAGATCCTCCAGATCTGTCTGAGGATCCTGAATACAGTCAGAGGCTTCAGTATCTGGGAGATAAACAGCAGAACTGCACCATCAGACTGAGTCATGTGACACTGAAGGATTCACACATGTACTATTTTAGATTCATCACTGATAAAGATATGAAATGGATTGGTAAACCTGGAGTGTCTCTTACTGTCACAGGTGACTTTGATGAAGTTTATCTCTTCTTCTGTGCATTATGTTGAATAATAATCAGTGTATGACAGCAGCACTAGATATAATGTGTGTGTTGTGTTCAGATCTTCAGGTGGAGTCTCCTGAGAGAGTGACAGAGGGAGATTCAGTCAGTCTGACATGTAAAAGCAGCTGCACTCTGACTGACAGAGCAACATTCATCTGGTACAGAAACTCACAGCCATTAACTGAGAGAAGAGACAGAAACAATGAACTCCTGCTGCAGTCAGTCAGAAGAGAGGATTCAGGCAGATATAGCTGTGCTGTAGACGGACACACTCACATCTCTCCTGATGTTCAGCTCAATGTCATGTGTGAGTGCTGATTTTGTCATTATTTGAACAAATAAAAAGCAGCTGTGGCTGGAGCAAGGTGACAACGGTCAGGGGTTTGAAGGTTCATCAAGGGAAAATGAAATGCTTGAGGGAGAAGGGACAAGGGCCTCGCATTGATCAGTACTTCTTACGAAGTCAGTCAAGTCAGTCGAATGAAATCCAGCGACAGGAAGTAAACCACAGCTCGCAGGATATCAGCACCCCTGTCATAGAGGAGAGGAGGGCTTGCACAGTTAGTGATGAACATATTCATACTTGTGAACCCGGTCAGACTAACCAGCATAAGAGAGAAAAGAACCTCAACGGGCATAGGCCTGGAGTTAGATGGCCAAGAGCTTGTGAGAAAACTGCATGGGACACGGTAAACACAGATCTGTGCTTTGCATTGGAAAGATTAACTGGTACAGTTGAAAAGAAGCTGGATAAATTTGGGGACGCATATGGAAGTGAGAGGTTTGGTGTGGAAAAAAGGAAGGAAAAAGTACAAACTACTCCTGGAATGTCTAGACGGCAGCAGAAAATTGAAGGGTTAGTTAGAGAAAGGAGACAGCTGAGGAAGCAATGGAAAAGAGCAGAACAAAGTCAGAAGGAGGGACTCAATCTCTTACAAAGGGCCAAAGATAAGCTGGCAACATTACGCAGAGCTGAGCGCCTACGGAAACGCTACAAAAAGAAGGAACGTGCGAGGGCTAATTTCTATAAAGACCCATTCAAATTCGTAAAGAAGTTATTCACCAGGGAGAAGAATGGCACTTTAAAAGCATCTAGGGTTGAGCTAGAGAGATATTTGGAGGAAACGCATACAGATGCAAAAAGGCATGAGCCTATGTCAATTCCATCAGACATACCAAATGGAGGTCTGTGCACCTAAGTGGAAAGAGGTAGAGCAGGCTGTGAGAAAGGCAAGGGCTTCATCATCTCCAGGGCCTAATGGAGTTCCGTACAGAGTGTACAAGAGTGCTTCAGGAGTTCTGCGAATTCTGTGGAAATTGATAAAAGTGGCATGGGAAAAACAGGTTGTACCTAGAGCATGGCGCAGAGCAGGTGGAGTCTTTATACCTAAAGAAAAATATGCTACAAGCATCAGTCAGTTTCGTCCTATTTCACTATTAAACGTTGAAGGTAAGATTTTCTTCAGCATTATTGCCCAGAGATTGTCCACCTACCTATTAAAGAATGGCTTCATTGACACTTCAGTTAAAAAAGCGGGCATTCCAGGGTTCTCAGGATGCTTAGAACACATCAATGTTATCTGGCAACGAATTCAGTCAGCTAAAAAGGAGAGGAAGGAGCTCCATGTGACATTCCTGGATTTGGCTAATGCATATGGTTCAGTGCCACATGAGCTTCTTTGGGCAGCATTTGATTTTTTCAGAGTACCAATGTCAATAAAAAATTTAGTGAAAGCCTATTTTGGAGATTTGCAATTTAGTTTCTCAACTCCAAAATTCAGCACTGCATGGCAATGCTTAGAGGTTGGAATTATGGCAGGATGCACCATTTCTCCACTGGCTTTTACCATGGCAATGGAAGTAATCATTACGGCATCAAGATGGGTAGTAGGAGGAGAGCGCTTGGCTTCTGGGATGCGACTACCACCAATCAGAGCATACATGGATGACATGACAACCATGACTACAACAGTAGCCTGCACTAATCGGTTATTGGGGAAGTTAACAGATAATATTGAATGGGCACGAATGCAATTTAAGCCCTCTAAATCAAGGAGCATCTCGATAGTTAAAGGAAAGGTAGTAGATAAAACATTCTTCATTAATGGTGAGGCAATACCAACAGTTTCTGAGAAGCCAGTGAAGAGTCTTGGGAGATGGTACGATGGGGATCTAAAGGACACAGTTCGAGTGGGAGAAGTTAGACGACAAGCAGTGGAAGGGTTGAAGAGCATAAACAGCTGTGCTCTACCAGGCAAACTAAAACTCTGGTGCTTTCAGTTTGGTCTACTGCCGAGGTTGCTGTGGCCACTGACTGTGTACGAGGTTTCTTTGACAACAGTGGATAAGCTGGAAGTGTTAATAAGTTCATACATTAGGAAATGGTTGGGAGTTCCACGCTGCCTCAGCAGAGTGGGACTTTATAGTAAAGGAATATTGCAGCTGCCAGTCCCTGCTTTAACCGAGGAGTTTAAATGTGCCAAGGTCAGACTGGAAATGACCTTAGTAGAGTCACGCGACAAATGTGTAAGGGAGGCAGCCCCTGTGCTAAAAACTGGTAGAAAGTGGTCAGCAAAGAAAGCTGTAGTAGAGGCAAAGGCTGACCTTCAAATTGGGGATATCGTGGGACAGGTACAGCATGGAAGAGGGGGTTTTGGGCTCAGTTTAGCTCCTCCTAAATGGCACAAGGCAGGCCCAGCTCAAAGGAGGAAGCTGGTAGTCAACGAGGTGCGAAAGCAGGAGGGGAGGATGAGGTGTATAAAGGCCATTTCCCAGGCCAAGCAGGGAGAGTGGATGAGATGGGAGAGTGTGGAACAACGCAAGATGGGCTGGCAAGACCTTTGGTCAATGGAAGAGAGTAGGATCAGTTTCCTTATTAGGTCAACATATGATGTTCTCCCATCACCGCAGAACCTAAACCTCTGGGTAGGAGAGGATCCCTCTTGTCCTTTGTGTTCATCACCTGCCACATTAAGGCACATTTTGACAGGATGTAAGGTGGCTCTTAGCCAAGGTCGGTTTACTTGGCGCCATGACCAAGTACTGCGATGTTTGGCTTTAGCATTGGAAGGCAAGCGTAGTATGACCAATAAGTTGCCGCCTGTTCTAGCAAAACATTACACGCAGAAGACAATATTCCTCCGCCCAGGCGAGCAACCACCAAGAAAAGGTGTTAACACCAATTCTCGCCCAGGACAACTGGAAGCTGCTAGGGACTGGAAGATGCTGGCTGATCTTGATCAACGGCTTATTTTTCCACCTGAGATTGCCACCACTAACCTACGACCAGATATTGTTTTGTGGTCTGGATCAGCACGCATTGTTCAACTGATAGAGTTAACAGTGCCATGGGAGGATGTGGTAGATGAGGCATATGAGAGGAAGAAACTGCGGTATGCTCATCTGGCCACTGAAGCAGAACAGCGAGGATGGAGAGTCCAGGTTTATCCAGTGGAAGTGGGTTGTCGAGGTTTTGTGGCCCACTCTACAACCCGGTTCCTCAGAGACGTCGGATTCAGTGGCCAAGAGTTGTGTCGCACAGTAAAGAACTTATCTGAAGCAGCAGAAAGGAGCAGCAACTGGCTGTGGTTGAGACGGAAAGATTCTAGCTGGCTGTGTACAGGCCGCCACGCTACGGTTTCGTAGAATTCTTGAAAAACTTGAAGAGTCTGTTGGTTTATTTGTATAGGTTGTATAGTATATACAGTCATTACGTTCCTGTGTATATTGCGTGAATGACGGGTGGTTGGGCAGATATTGTGTTTTTGCGGTAGGTGGTATGCCATAAAGAACCGTTGCCACTGAAACTGCATATTAACGCACCAGTGGGGCTCGACAGCCTTAGTCAAACGGGTTGGCGCGTATGGTTGGGTTGCGGAGAGATTGTTAGATTGTGGTTAGGTCTCAGCAGCAGGAGGGATGTAGAGGTCAGTAAGCTGGGCTGAGTTGAGTGGGGGACGGAGGGGGGTGACTCTGGGACGCCAGAGTCACTGTCGAGCCCTCTTGAGGTGTCGTGGGCTAGTCGACGAAACACTGAGGACGGAAGGTGCCCACTTGAAGACCCTAGAGATGTCCCCTACTCGGCTCAATCCAGACGGTTGTCGTGCTGGTCCACTAGGGAGACCACACTGTAGTTGCAGCCGTCGTGTGTGCTGACGCGCCAAGTACACTGCAGCCGTTAACGCCGGACAGAAGGGGAGTCACACCACCATATGGAAAGAAGCGTAAATGGATGGAGAAGCATAGTTTACTGTAAAGCTACGTCTTAGTGTTGCTTATCTTGGCGAAAGCCGAGTACAAATCAGCATGAAGTTTTAACATCTACTCTCGTGTAATGGAAATCATGTGTAATGTGTAAATCTCAAACATTATTTCATGATTAGCACATCACCTGTGACACGTTATAAACATTATTTCCGCATCCCACCTAATATTTTCTAGGATCACCAAATGACATCTAAGGGTATTGTGTTTACAGTTTAATAATTATAGACTATGGCTATACCTCCCCACCTAAAAGAGGCGTCAATCTGAGGATAGTGCTCAAAAACAACATGTATGTGTTAGATATTGAAAAGGTCCATGGCAGCCTCTGGAAAAACAGCTTGGTCTGTTGTATGTGAGCTTTAAGATGAGCAGCATCACACATGCATAGTGTGAGAAATTATTCAAATGAAACACTTCCTGATCGATTTCATGTTGGTACTTACCCTTCCTTACAGAGAGTTCACCCAAAAGTGAAAAGTCATTATTTCCACACCTGATGTTGTAATGCTGTATTACCTTCTTTCCTTCTTCAGATCACAAACTCAGAAATTCTAAATGAATTAATGAATAAATTTCCTTCTCACGCTCCTCCACATAATTTCATGGCAGTAGATCATGAGCAGCTTTAACCCTTTGATGCACAAGCTATGCAAACCCCTTCTAATGCACAACATGGGTCTAAAAAGACCCGTATTCATATGTTATTTCAGTCATGGCTTAATGTTTCTTTGCTGAATCTTTAAAATATATCTATTTTATCATTTGTTATTCCAGGTATTCATTAAATATCTTTGTTTTTGATTTCCACAAATCATTATGTTTATGTTTCCTTTCTTACTTTATAAACAAACACAGTTTTTGTATTTTTTACATCAATTTTACATACACGGGTCTAAAATGACCCGTATTCATTTCCTATGGTATTTCAGGTGGCTTTGACAGTTACAGATTTTAAAATCAAAAAGGCGGGGGAAAAAGGACCCCAAACTCTTAACACATAGAACCATTTCAGCATATGAAGGCTTATTCAAGATGATGCGGTTCTTAATAGAACTTTTAGGCCTATTACATGTAAATAAACTTTAAAAACCCATCTTTTTTTAGTTTAACTAACATGTCAACAGCTAGCTAGCTAATAGTATTGGACATGTTTCTCTTTCTCACAAGTAATTTCTCACTAGGACTTCATGGTCAAGGTAACCATAGCCTAATATTCAAATATTATGTCCAGTTATTTTTTACAAAATATCAAATATTTTCAGTGGTTAAAATAAAATAAGACTTGCATCAAATATACAAAAGCAGCTGTGTTGAGTTGTGAAATGTGTGGCAGGTGAATAGTATTATGTAATACTATAGTAATAGTATATGCAGTAAATATGTTCCTACTTGCAAAAATGTGCAAATATCAAAGGTTTCTATATGGGTCATTTTTGACCCATGTATGCAAAATTGATGTAGAAATACAAAAACTGTGTTTGTTTATAAAGTAAGAAAGGAAACATAAATATAAATATTTAATGAATATCTGGAATAACAAATGATAATATACATATATCTTTAAAGATTCAGCAAAGAAACACTCAGCCATGACTGAAATAGCATAGGAAATGAATACGTGTCATTTTAGACTTGTGTATGTAAAATTGATGTAGAAATACAGAAACTGTGTTTGTATATAAAGTAAGAAAGGAAACATAAACATAATGATTTGTGGAAATCAAAAACAAGATATTTAATAAATACCTGGAATAACAAATGATAAAATACATATATTTTAAAGATTCAGCAAAGAAACACTCAGCCATCACTGAAATAACATAGGAAATGAATACGGGTCTTTTTAGACCCATGTTGTGCATTAGAAGGGTTGCGATACAAAAACATTTTTTATTCAAAAAGTAAGAAAGGAAAAATAAAAATAAGGATTTGTGATGATCAAAAACAAGTTTATTGAAGAATACCTGGAATACTGAATGATTAAATTAATTTATTGCAAAGATATAGAAAATAAAAACTCAGTCAGGTCACTTTAGACCCATGTTGTGCATCAAAGGGTTAAAAAATATATATGTAAAAGTATCCCTGAAATGAACCCCATAAACCTGTGTCGCATATTTCAAGTGTCCTGGGGTTTTATGACAGGATTTGGTTAAAAAAACAATTATTAAGTGAAAAATCGGAACTTGGCTGTTGGTATGACTTGAAAGTTGTGCTTTCATGAGACAATTAGCGCAGAAGTATATGACCAAAGCTCACAATTTTTATTTTTAATTAAATAAACATAAGTTTACTTTCCTCAGCTACTTTTATTGACAGTTTTCAGCACTTGGTCCCGGGCCTTTGTTTACAATGTCAGAGATTGAACTCTTCTGATGACGACTCCCTCGTTGCCCAAGATCCTCTGTTGCATTTCAATGATGCAAGGAGCACTTGCGTTCTGCCGCACACCCCAACCGAGTGTCCCCTCACCTCCATCATCAAGACACCCACCATCATCTTCAGCATCCTCCTAGACCTCGGTCCATCCAACAACCCAGGCCCAGACGTCATATTGTCCTGATTCCCTCTTTTTCTAATCTCCTCGTTCCTCTCCAGCCTCCAGAGGCCGACCCAATTGTGTGGTTGCCTCCGCAAGCGGCCTCGGCTCTGCCGTTTTTCCTCCTGACACACTCTCCCCCAAGCTAAATCTCCTTTCACTCTGTTCTCCGCAACGCCGATGCCTATCCCACTGAATCCCACAGCATTGGAATCACCCCTGTTGCCAGCAACATCACAGCACAGATCCTCACAGCAATTCAGGCTACTGGCTCCAGAATCCCAATCCCAATCTCAGTACCTCACTATTCAGAGCTTGTATTTCCATAAACCACCCTCTGAAATCCCTTCTTGAAGACTCTCTCAATTCCATTCTTCAAGCCGTCTCCTAGAACCCTCAATCCTATTTAACCGAAGTTTTTTAGGTCTGTACACTTCACATTCAACCTGCTTTTTGCCGATTTTTCTCTGCTGACCATGCTTCCACTGGTTATCTCTTCCACTCCTGCAGGAGCTCCATTTCTCCGTCCAACTGGCTCATTGAATAGTTGGAAAGCAAGTTGGAAAAACAAGTCATTTCCACTGCCAGAGTAGTATCATCTCCTCTGCTGCCGCAGGAGCCCAACCAGACAGCAACATAGTGTTGGCCCACATCTGGGCCGTGTGGAATCCACATGTACTAGATGTGGGCCGGATCTGGGCCGACACTATGTTGCTGTCTGGGCGCCCACGTACGACCATTCCCAGCCAACTACCAACGAGGCTCACCCATACAATGCCACAACAACCAAACTCCCGTCTAATGCAAGAAGCCCTCCTGATCCAGCGACTAACCCCCTCGCTACGATTGGCACACCATCAGCTTTGCACTCCATAAGTTTATGAGGGGGTTATCAACATCTTTTTCTGGAGGCTGTCTCACGTTGTTTTGCATCTTTCTGGGGGGGGGGGGGGGGGGGTTCATAATAATGTGCTCTATCTAACTTATTTGTTAGTGTGAACTCGTGGAATGATGTTTCATTAACAAAGTTCGGGAGGAGCATGTTCAAATAATCTATCCAATCAACATGTCAACAGCAATTATCACGTTTATCCTATCAGCATGAGAAGAGAGAGAGGCCTATATGCACACAGTCGACTCAACTACGTACCTTGACAGTTTTCAGCATCCCTCCACCACCCCGACTCCTCACTCTTGGCTGGTTCCTTACACAGCCAGGGATATGGGAGAGTACTCTGGGTTTGGGCAAAAACTCTGAGCCCTCTCCACGAACAGCTCTATCTAACTCAATTGTAAGTTTGTACTTGTGAATCCCTTACGGAATCAGTGAACTTTAGCTTTGTTTGTTATTCTTTATAATGTGTCAGGGGAATGTCCTTAAATACAAATCAAAGAAATATCATACCTTCTGACCTATCTTTAAAAAAAAAACGTCAAAAGATGCGCTTGAACCGTTCTCATGGCCATTTTGAACAAGTGTGAAAAATGGTGAAAGCTCGCTTGACTGTGCTCAATATTGGGTTCTGATTGGTCAGTCGCTGTTATTTATAATTCTTTAATTATCAAATAGAGAATTTACATGATAAGTGTTACATAATATACAACACTGTTAAGATAAGATAAGAAAACTTTATTGTCTATCACAAGTGATAGTAATCAAACACCCTAACCAGACGCGATGCAATAAGATTCCAGCGACAAATAATTTGTCTGTCCACACTAGATGCGACGCGACTGCAAGATGCGTCAAAATCAATCAAAACCCACAGCCAATCAGAACAGCGTGTGGGCGGAGTCTCACGGCAAGTGCACAGCACCAGAGAGTAATCTTGACGGCTACATAATCAAATTCACAAATATTACACGATTTAAACATTATTAAATATACATAGGCTACTGAGTTACTAAAACAATATTTGTCAAAGACTACACTTGTTTGTTCACAGTTTGAACGTTCTTGTTTCCATTTGTTTAATTTCAAGATCTGAGGTGAATTATCCATTGCTGCTTTTACAGCTACAAAGCTGGGAGAACTAAATGATATTCAAAGTAATTTTAACATTAAATAAAGCACATAACACTACCTGAGATTATCATTGCCACACTTTGTGTTTGTTGTTCCAGCCGCGACGTCGCAGAAAAATAGAAAATGTTTCAAAAATAGAATCGTCGCCGTTGTGGCTGGTTAGGACAAAAACTCTGATTAACGTGGAAAAGATACCTTTTATTCCACGTTGCGGCATCTCAAAGATCAGCTCTGATGACAGTGGAGAATAAGTGCAAGTCCATCAATAAACATGGAGAGAAATACTCTAAAGCTGTGACTTTAAACATCATGTGTGAGTTAATGTTTTTTTTTATATATATATATTTTGACAAGACATGTGTTTAGTGTTGAGATGTTGTTCATTGAGATGTTGTTCCTAGAGTTTTTAATCTTTAAAAATCTCCAAATGCTCCACGTGAAACTGCGGTCTTCCGACCTTTTACTATTGTGTCCATTGATTTTGTTTACAGTTTTTCTCAGTTGCTAAAACACTAAAACTCATTGGCTGAACAAAGTTCTCAGTTGCCTGAGCTCATTTAGCTAATTGTGCAGTCTGTTGTCAATACCTTAAACCATTTCACATGGTAAAACACAATTTGCAGATCTCACTTAGACTTTTCAGCAAAACTCTAAACACATTCTCATTCTCAAAACACATTCTGCACTCTATTACACATCCATACTGGTAAACACAAGTGGCAACAATCAAATACAAATAGAGAACACAATGTCATTGATTGAACACAACCACTCAAAATTGATTTAACCTGTTTCAAATGATGCCCAAAGACAAGAAGAAGCACACTGATCACATGTTTACTCCTTTGATTTTTGTCTCTTTTAGTATTGTAAAATTGTAGTACAGTGGATTGTAGGCTGTATACTGTACAATGAACAAATTGTATGGCCCTGAACATTGTGCTTTCCATTTGTTACAGTAACAGCACTGACTGCTCAATAGATTTTGACTGGTTGCAGGTTCATATCAACAAAGAACAAGACTTACAGTATGACAGAGACAAAGGACAAGTTTGTGAGATGCAAGGTACAGTACTGTAAAAACAGGGGAACAACGAGGAGGAAGAACAAAAAAAAGAGCAAAGCAGAGTAGTAATTTCTGATTAATTTTGAGCTACAATGATAGAATATGTTTTCGTTCATCAAAAGACAATGACGGAAAAATATGTAGTTTTGAGATTAAAAATTTACTTCTCCCTGGGAACTATATGTTTTGAACAATGTGTTTTCTATTTATTGGTATATTGTTTACTGACTGCTTGATAGTGTACATCATTTTGATCACTTTGTTTATGATTTGAGAGCAGTGTTTGATTTTGAACACAGGTAAAACTGTTTTGAGGCGAAAGTTTAATTTTGCAAGAGAAGTCAGAGGTTTTGTAAATAGTGCTTGAAGATGAGGTTTTGGGTTTAATGTTTTCAGAAAAAGGAGCAAGGTTTCAGAAATTGTGTTTTAGCAATTGAGAAAAACTGTAATATGCGCGAGGGAGAGAGAGCAAGACCGTGCTCGTGTTGTTTGAAGATGTGAAGCCTTGTTTATACTCGACGCGTCCGCAAGAGCGCGAAGGTGCGCGCGGCAAAAATGACGTCATCGCGGTGTGGGCGGTCGTGCGCGTTGGGTGCGCAAGACCCCATTTCGCCTGGCGGTGTGCACGGCACTTTTTGTAACATCGCGCGCGGCGCCGCATCCGAAGATGAACGACTTCGAGCCGAATCTGGCCGAACTGGTACGTCTGTACCGGCATGTGTATGATCCTTCTATACACAGAGACATTTGCATTGATGGGCGACCATAGAAGCCTCTCATTTTGTGAATAGGAACACATTTGCATTAAGCACCCAGTTTGCACTTGTCTAAAGTAACTGCTTACATTTACAAAATAAGCCTACAATAGCAGAAGTAAGCCCTGCTGATGAAATTAAGGTTTAAACACTCTTCAATAAGGCTTCAGTTGTTTAGTTTACATGCAGTGAAAGTACAATAAACCTACTGCATTTTTTACTCTTTTTATATGAATCAGAAATTAATAAACTACTAATAAACGAATGGCAAACTACTTCTTCACTGCTGATTCCTGGTGGTTTAGAGGAGAATTACTCCGAGTCGCCCCCTGTCGTTTCACAGAATAGCACAACGGCGAGCGCGTCAAGTATAAACGCCTAGGCCGTTTCTCAATATGCGTTCTTGTCTGTACTTGTGTTCTTGTGGACTTGTGAAACGTCATCAGTCGCTGCCCAAGTACTGTTCCAATTCAAAGTTCACATCTAGCCAAGAACAGTTCAAATCCCCGGATGTGTTCTTGATCCGCCCCGTTTACCGAGGATGCATCGAGAGGTGACTTGTGCGGACTTGAGTCAGCCAGGTATCCCAGAATGCATCTCGCACCAACCAGCAAGCGTCAATAGCAGAGGAGAAAACCCACGTAATATCAAAATACTACTGTTATTGTGTCACGAAATGTAATTTTAAGAGTGTTTCAGGCGAGAATGTAGTTGTTTAAAGCTCAAATCTGTGGTTTATTTATAAAGAGAGCGCCTATTTGAAAAATGAATCTGACGTTTTCGGAGTTGTGAGATCCAGGCGATCACCGGGCGTTCAGCGCTCAGTAACCCCGACTGGAACAGCTTTTCCTCGGCTTGTGCTTCTGATGTTTGCCGCTGGCTCTGATGTCTAGTGCTTAAACATGAGATATAATTCATCTTATACGTCGATCTTTGGTCTCATTAATCTATTGTTTGTTCCATGGCAATTCATTTTGGCTGAGGGCAAAGTGAAGTTTCATAACTTTAGGCTATTTAACTTTAACTTTGTAGCATTATTAGAGAGCTGACTTATGTTTGACTGAATCGTTTGCTTTATTTCTCGTTATATAGCTTCTTATACCTTTTAGGCTACTTTTATACTGGATTGATCATTAAAACTGACATTTAACAAAAAGAGACAGGGTTGTGTAATTTTATTTTATATATTTTAAAATAAATCGAATATTTATTTTACATGGTCTTCACTGTATAATAAAATAAAATGACACAACCCTGTCTGTTTTTTAAATGTCCGACCGTTTTAATGATCAACAATGTTTCATTTTTTTTTAATGAAAACAAAAAAAAAAGAAGCTGGGTTGTGTTTTATATTTCGTGTTATAAATGCAGTGAAGATAATCAATGTACGCGTTGCCTGAACCAGATTTGTGTGGCCATTAATATGTTTAAACATTTTTCAAATGAAAAGAGGCAGAGTGGTGTTTTATGACATATTTCGTTTTATGGTTGCCTAAAATATACATAAAGAGATAACCGGAGTAGCCAGAGCGAGCTGAGTGACGCGATCAAGAACGCACTGTTCCATTTGCAGAATAACCGGACTCGCGTCCTCTCGTCCTCGGGAGTTCGTTCTCCCGAGTCGAACTTGGCAAGTCCGAACTACCAAGGACGCAAGTCCGAAGTTTGCGTACTTGTATTGTGAAACGGCCCTAGTCCGTTTGGAAAGGTGCGCGTGCAGTCAGCGGAGACTCGCGCTCGTGCGGACGCGTAGAGTATAAACAAGGCTTGAGAGTGCGCGCGCGCGGCCGGGGCGCGTGTTCTCTCTCTGTTCGTTTGCTCGTTGCTCCTGTCAAGCGCAGCAGTCATTCTATTCTAAATCACTCACCGATCAAAAAAGGCTTTGGCGGGACACAAATTTGATTTGGCGGCCACCAAAAAGCGGACGATCCGACGGGTTTTAGAAGATTAAATACAAACCGAAACTAAAAAACAGACCCGGCCTCTATTTGAGACCGGCCTTTATTTACCAAACCTGTCGCCACACCAGGCGTGTAAAAGAGACAGGCATCTATTTGGGACTCGGCTATTATTTGAAGTTTTACGGTATGTCAATAAAAGTTTATATGAATTGGTACAGTCTCATTTATATGTTTTTGTATGACCTGCTCATGGGTCTGGTTTAGGGGTGCAGGTTCCTGCTTATTTTTTTTTTGCAAATCTTTTTTTTTTTTTTTTTTTTTTCGAGTCACATAAAATTTTTACTATTTCTCATGAGATCGGGCTGTGAAATTTATTTAGTAGATTAATAATTTCCCCTTTTTCATGATAGATCCTCACAGGAATGTCTCAGTGTTGATGAGTGGATCTGGTGTAATAGTGGAGGGAGATTCAGTGACTCTGAAGTGCATCAGTGACTCAAACCCTCCTGCTCTGAACTTCAGCTGGTTTAAGGAGAATGAAACCTCAGCTGTTGGATCTGGACAGAGTTTCAGTGCACTACAGAGTGGACGCTTCTACTGTCAGGCTCACAATCAACATGGATCTCAGAGATCAGACGCTGTAACTGTCACTGTTAAAGGTAAAGCAGCTCATATACTTATATTACTCTTTCTAAAGTGATTCAAATAAATAATTTCAGATATTTTACACTTTTGTCTCAGTTGCAGGACATCTGGTGATATTATACACATCCATTGGAGGGGTTTGTGGAGCTGCAGTGATCATTACGATGTTAGGGATTTGGTAAGATGTGTGTCTATGGTACTCTGTAGTGTGTGTGAATGAATGACTGAGTTAGAAAGTTGTGAATTCAGTGAGACGTCATGATGAACGTGAGCTAAGGCAAAATTTCCCATCCTATCTTTCCACACTGACAGTTACTCAGTTATTGAATAATGAAATCCTGAAAATAGACCAGATTTCATCACATTCAAAATGGCAGTGCCATGTCCTATAGAGAAATATCATTGGTTCGAATCAAATATGTGTATTAAATATCAAATAGGTTCTGATTGGTTGTAGTTGTATAAAATCATTGTCTTTACAGGAGAAGCTGGTGTTTGAAAAAGAGAAATGACACAGAGGAGTCTCAGGTGAGAACAAATTATTTAGTTTTCAGAAGTTTACTGATCAGGTAAATTCATTTGTAACTAAAAGTGTAAGTCTGAATTAGTGACTTTTTCTAGTTAGTTGCTTATAGACATTATTTATTTTCTCTCTATTCTGTTTTCTCTTTAATGGCAAAGATGAATCTTTCCAGACCTGATCATGACAGACGCAACGCTTATGATGTTGAACTGAGTGATCCTGTGTATGAGAATGTAACGGTGAGTGTTTCCTACAAGACTAAACTCTCTTCACCTTTAGCCAAAAGGAATTAAATGCTAAATATCAGAGTGAAAATATCTATATTGACAAAGTATATGGAAATTTAAATAACACACTCCTGTTTTTACTCTGTCTTCATTCATAAAGACTGCTCAACTTGATGATTGTAAACCCGAACTGGACTCGTCTCTGTATGAAAATCTTCCAGTAAGTAAGAATACCCACTAGATAGAGACAAAACCCAATCTATTAGCCTTTCCTTATGACAAATGTTGTTGATGCTTTTATTTAAATATTTCCTTATTAATGTTTTCACTTTCCTTCTTTCTTATTCAGCCTAACATGAGGCTGTAGTGTTTTGGACACAGTAAATATTACAGCCTTTATGCATCTCTTTGTGGGAGGAGCCTTGAATGATTGACAGATTGACAGGAGTGCCATGATCACGTGTGACTGAAGTAATTAAGGGATCATTTTATAGATGGATGTGTTATAATGAAAGTAAACGGTTAATGAATTTATGTAAAACTGTGTAATCACTAGGTTGTGTGTTTCTCTTTATGCTTTTTTTTATCATGTATGAATCTTACTTCATTGAGATTATTAATGTTTTTGACCATGAGTATCGGTATTGTTCATGTTTCCAATAAAATGCTGAAAAAAATAAGGCTCTAGTGTAAAATTCCACACTTTTCTGTCATTCAATAAATCAAGAATAACAGCATAACAGATATTAAAGACCATTACATTTAGAGATTTCTAGAGAGAAAAAAATAGATCAAACTACATAAGATTATTAACTAAGGATTACTGCACAAAAGTACACTCACAATCTTGCTGTTGTTCGGAACAACAACATTTCTATAAAAAAAAGTCCCTAATATACAGGTGCTGGTCATATAATTAGAATATCATCAAAAAGTTGATTTATTTCAGTAATTCCATTCAAAAAGTGAAATTTGGATATTATATTCATTCATTACACACAGACTGATATATTTCAAATGTTTATTTCCTTTAATTGTGATGATTAAAACTGACAACTAATGAAAATCCCAAATTCAGTATCTCCGAAAATTAGAATATTACTTAAGACCAATACAAAAAAAGGGTTTTTAGAAATGTTGGCCAACTGAAAAGTATGACCATGAAAAGTATGATCATGTTCTGCACTCAATACTTAGTCGTGGCTCCTTTTGCCTGAATTACTGCAGCAATGCGGCGTGGCATGGAGTCGATCAGTCTGTGGCACTGACAAAACTGACAAAATGTCATTGCTAAAGAGGCTGGCTGTTCACAGAGCTCTGTGTCCAAGCACATTAATAGAGAGGTGAAGGGAACTAAAAGATGTGGTAGAAAAAAGTGTACAAGCAATAGGGATAACCGCACCCTGGAGAGGATTGTGAAACAAAACCCATTCAAAAATGTGGGGGAGATTCACAAAGAGTGGACTGCAGCTGGAGTCAGTGCTTCAAGAACCACCACACACAGACGTATACAAGACATGGGTTTCAGCTGTCGCATTCCTTGTGTCAAGCCACTCTTGAACAAGACACAGCATCAGAAGCGTCTAAAGACAAAAAAGACTGGACTGCTGCTGAGTGGTCCAAAGTTATGTTCTCTGATGAAAGTAAATTTTGCATTTCCTTTGGAAATCAAGGTCCCAGAGTCTGGAGAAAGAGAGGAGAGGCACAGAATCCACGTTGCTTGAAGTCCAGTGTAAAGTTTCCACAGTCAGTGATGGTTTGGGGTGCCATGTCATCTGCTGGTGTTGGTTCACTGTGTTTTCTGAGGTCCAAGGTCAAAGCAGCCGTCTACCAGGAAGTTTTAGAGCACTTCATGCTTCCTGCTGCTGACCAACTTTATGGAGATGCAGATTTAATTTTCCAACAGGACTTGGCACCTGCACACAGTGCCAAAGCTACCAGTACCTGGTTTAAGGACCATGGTATCCCTGTTCTTAATTGGCCCGCAAACTCGCCTGACCTTCACCCTATAGACAATCTATGGGGTATTGTGAAGAAGAAGATGTGATACGCCAGACCCAAACAATGCAGAAGAGCTGAAGGCCACTATCAGAGCAACCTGGGCTCTCATAACACCTGAGCAGTGCCACAGACTGATCGACTCCATGCCACACCGCATTGCTGCAGTAATTGCTCATACTTTTCATGTTCATACTTTTCAGTTGGCCAACATTTCTAAAAATCCTTTTTTTGTATTGGTCTAATTATTTGATCAGCACCTGTATAGCAACTTACGTTTCAACTTATTCCGTCTACGACGATAAAAACAGTTCCAACAGAAACAAGTTGTGAGTGACTAACCGAAACACAGACCACTCGAGCTCTTCTTCGGGTTTTCAATGTCCTGTTCGGTGCGATACTGCGGCCAGCCAGAGAAAACACGGCGATAATAACAATAACTTTATTTTCAATAGTGCCTTTAAAGCAGCTTCTCAAAATACAAGTAAAGTAATAAACAAAATACAAAGTAAATAAAACAAAAAAGCATAGGTGGATTAAAATAAACAAGAAACCAGCAATGATTACCACAATCAACAATAACCTAACTTTCCTAACCTAACCTAACAAACAGTTTTTAAATGTGCTTTTCTGCAGCTGAAAAGAATAGCATGGGGTGCAATTTTGCAATATCTCTGAGATATAAAAAAAAAATATTAACAACGTTTTGTACACGAGGGTAAATGTCAATGGGGAATCAAAGATCACTCCTAGATTCCTTAATCTCTTCTGGAACTCAAGTACAGAACCATCAGAACCAACCAAACAATCAGCTATAAAAGTAATGTCATAAAAGTCATACAATTCTAAGTCATAAAAAATTTGAAAACCAGATTGAAGTTGCTCAAAAAGATTACTAACAGAAAGATGATTATGCAACTGTAAAGCTACAACTCATTCTAAATTTTAGCCAGGAAAGGAAGATTTGACATATGTCGATTAGTTATTTAAATCATCCAAATCTAAACTTCGCTTCTCGACTACAGGACTAACAGCAGCAGTTTTTTATGCAGCTGTGACAACTTAAGGATTCATTAATTATGTTAAGCACTGCAGGGCACAAATGCTCAAAACAAGACTTAAACAAACCAATAGGAAGGGGATAAAGTATGCAAGTAGTAGATTTCATATCTGAACTGTAACAAGTGAGGCAAAATCAGGTTGCACAAAATTTTGAAAACAGGGCACACGAAAAACTTGCCACACTAGCATTAGAACTAAAGGAGAGAAAGGTTGTTGTTATACCAAGGAGCAGAGCGGGTATACTTGATTTCACGGACCTTGCGAGGAGCAGATAAATCCAGGTTAATTGCCAATGCATTATTTAGCTGTGAAATGTCATCATCCAAGGACGTTGAGCCCAATTCAGTAAGAGATGAGACAACAACAGTTGCATATACTGTCTGATCAGTTGATTTCCACATTTAAACAAGCACTTACAGCAGCAAACTATGGGATCCAGAATTTATTTGTGGCATGGCGTTCCTCACAGAAATGACTGCGCATCTGAATTATCTGAGCACACAGTTACAAGGTCCGTCTCAGACAGTTTCAGACCTCTATGCACATATGAACGCTTTTCCAACGTAAACTTAACCTTTTTCACAACGGATTTTCATCCAATCCGGTAAATTTGACACACTTCTCTGCCTGCGAGGAGATGTGCAAAGATGCTCCCAAATGCAAGATGTGTTTTGCCAAGTACAGAAAAGAAATTGAAAGTCTACAACAGCAGTTCAGAATCCACTTCCAGGTCTTTCACGTCATGCAGCCTCGCATATGTCAGGTAGTGATGTGCGATACCACTTAATTCCTATTCGATCCGATACCAAGTAATACCCAGGCTGGTATTGCCGATATCGATACCAATACCAATACTTTTTACGTATTTTATTTGTAGTGTGATGTGACAACTAGTTTAAAGTAAACACAGTAGTCACAGTGCAAATGGAGTGTAGATTGAAGTAAAGAGTACAGATGGAGGTAGAAATTGTTCTTTTGTCTATTGTCCTCCCTGCCATGGCTAGGAGTTGTTGTACAGTATGATGGCCAGGGGGACGAAAGAGATCCCTCTAAATCCTATTAGTTCTAACTATAGGCTATATGCAGCCTTTCTCAATACACTCTTAGCACTGATCTTGGGAAAGCTACTCGTTGTTGCATTTATTTCCTTAGGCTAACTTCATGTTTCACTGGTATTTTCTATTTGAACAAACTGCTTTCTGTTACCTTGTTGTAAGAATGCTGGGATTCCGGGGAATTCTTGAACATTAAAAAACTAAAGCCTTAACAGACGTGAATAACTTTCCCACAGTCAGTGATAACGTGACTATCGCGCTATCTCTCTGTACCTGGATAACTTCTGTCGCTGCCAAATGACTCGCTGATTGAAGTCTGTCTTGCCCTAGCACCTTGCGTCTTCTCACCCTGGACCTCCTCCTCAGATCGCCGCTTTATTATATCATCATATTCACACTTGTGACTTAACCTCAGATGTTTAGCGAGGTTTGTAGTGCTACCACTGTATTTCACTGTCTTTCCACACACATCACACACAGCGTCACTGCTGTCTTTACAGCTAAAATACAGCCAGACATGACTCCTTTTGCAGTCAGCCATAGTCACTCTGCAGTCTGCAGTCTTCGTAGTGGGAAATGTAAATAAAGGGTGCAGCGGCCGGCTCCGTCACAGAGCCGCAGTGCACACACAACTGACCGGCGGAAGGAGAAGTAGTTCCTTCCCCTAACCGGATATAATTAGACTTTTCTGGTGACAGCAAGTTACTTATGATAACATAAACACTCACTCCAAATTACTGAGTTTAAATATTGATCTTTTAATATGAGAATCGATACTAGAGCAGGAGACATTGGGATCGTAAATATCGATACTTTAGAATCGATCCGCACATCACTAATGTCAGGGTATTGTAAATTACCTTAGAGTTGTGCTGTTCTATTCACCCCACTAGGGGGACTCAATGAGTACTGAATGCACAAGTTACACATGAGTAAGTGTGTTCCTGATGTAAACAAGCTGAATACAGTGTTGATCCATGCAGCTCTTCAAAAAACCTCAAAAGATGATTAATGTCTCCTTGTAAATGTATACTAGAAAGTATGGACCTCTTCACACACCCTCTAAATGTGGCTGTCAGTGAGCAGCCTGAAGAGATGCAGCTAAAACACTGGTTACACAGTTGTAAGTTTGCAGCTAGAACTCTACAAACTTATATTGCGAGCCTTCGATCCCTCCATTACCATTACTCCAAGTTTAGAGTGTGCAGTGGAATGACAAATCCCTTTCCCAGTTGCAACCAATCTCCTCCTTGGTTTTCATGAATTATAAAGTGGTAATTTTGTGGTTCTCTTAAATAATATTTCACAATGTTCATTTTTTACAAAGATTTGCTGTATTTTTGATCAAATAAATGAAGCTTTTGTAAGCATATTAGACTTCTTTTAACATTAAACATCTTACCGAACTGTAGCGTCTGGACCAATCACACACAAATTATTCATTATATTTAATGAATAGTCCGGCAAACTCACTCTCCCAACTAAGATATGTGGCCAACTTCCCCTGAAACTAACACCACTGGCAGAACTCAGTGTCCGGTTACATTGATAAGAATTTTACGACCCTGGAATTCCTGAGAGATGTGACTCTTACTTAAATCTTACTGAGAAGGAGATTTAAGCCCTGTTAATCCTATATATTCTCTCTCTCTCTCTCTCTCTCTATATATATATATATATATATATATATATATATAAAACCACTTGAGAACATGTATCTAATTTTCACATCTGGGGGTGGTGATGGCGCAGTGGATAAGACACATGCCTTTGGTGTGAGAGACCCGGGTTGGAGTCCACTGTGAGACACCAATGTGTCCCTGAGCAAGACACTTAACCCCTAATTGCTCCAGAGGCGTGCGACCTCTGACATATATAGCAATTGTAAGTCGCTTTGGATAAAAGCGTCAGCTAAATGAATAAATGTAAATGTACATCTCATGATTTTCCTTCTGATGTTGTTTTGGCCTATGTTTTCTTGTAAACTCTAATGGGTTAATGTTTCAGACTTTGCATACTATGGTTAAACAGAACCATATGTGTTGCACGTTTGGTTTCTATAAACTCAAATCTTCGTTCCCCATTTGTTAATTTACATTGCATTTTGCTAAATTTGTGACGCTTGGGTATTATAAGAATCTTGAAGATTCTTTTCTTAAACACCCAATGAAATTACAGATTCAAATGTGCTGCCTGAACACAAGGAGTCGTAAAATTTTCCCTCCAAAGGAAACATTTCTTATTGGCTCACAGATCCCCAGAGGGTGTGACATCTTCATGTTAAAAATCACTGATCACAAGATCAGCTCTCTCTTGCTCCTGCTTCTCGACTGCTGGTTGATGTCTGGGGGGGACCCCGGCAGGCTGTGACCACAGCCTGCTATTCCTTCACTCTCCTAACAGAGTCAGACTGTATTTTCTTCATTTCAACTCAGAAGAAAACTACCACTTTACCATCACTGAATGGGCAACCAACTACGCCGACTTCCTCACTCCTTGGTTGCCTACATGGCCTCTCCGGCCCAGGGCCGGCAGGTCACACAATCTGCATGTGCTCGGCCATGTGCTCATGGAGAGAGAGAATACCTCCAACCAGAACAGAGTCGAACTACCCATGCAAGTTCATCATCTTCTTCATCCAACGGAGAAGAAAACGATTGCAACTTCAACATTTGACACTCACGGAACCGTCAACGATTTCAATTTTCAACAACTTCAAGAATTGTGTCCACTGCCAAGCCATGCAAGTATCAATTTAAGAAGGTGCTTTGAAAATGATAATATTGATGGTTCTTTTCATAGTTAAATGGATCTGTTCCATAGTTCCATTTCCTACTTCCGGTTTCATTCTGTCACTTTAACCATCTCCCTTTGAATGCATGAATGAATGTGTAATTGTTTGTATGTTAGTTATGTTTTCATGTTTTTGTTAATAAAACTTGTGCACAATATGTATTTGGTTCTGATTCCCTGCTTGCATACAAAGTTTAATTTACGATCTTGACCCTGTTACATGCTCTAAGCGCTGTACATGCTAGGAAAGACTTATTTTTCTGTGGAAATGAAAGATACCCTTTTCTTAGAATAAATGAATAATCAAAAGAGTTTGTTGGACGAACTGCTTAATTGATTGTAATGTTAATTTAGCTACCTCAAATTAATCATTAACTGATCCATATATTTATAATCAATTATATATTATTATTGATTATTAATATTTAATTGAGCTGATTTGCTACAGAACTTTTGAACAGTAGCCCACATGTAACTATAATTATTCTAGTTTGTGCAATTACATTTATTTTTTATTGATCGTTAAAGTTCAAATACATAGTGTTATGTTCTGTAATTGATGTTAATAAATCTGTCAGAAGAAAATGTGCAAAATTAGGGGTACAACACTGGCAAGTATTGTTATTCTATTCTTTATTTTTCTTTCACCTTACTCTCTCTCTCACTGTCCAAAACATTTTTTTTAAATTTAGTTTTTATATAGCCTATAGCCACCCTATACTCCGTCCTCAATACTTTTTGTCTGACCATGTTTTTATCTTCCTTTCCAGTATAGTATCTTTGAAATGGCTGCTCAGCAAGACAGAGGGGGAGCAGATTATGCTATTTTCATTGCAGACATGCTTCTTGCTCATACCAAAGTGAGTATTTTTTGAGACAGTGATCTTCCAGTATTAGTAATAATACTAAAGAGTGGGAATAGAGCGCAGAATTTAAATGAACTGCTCAAGAGTTGGCTGTATTTCAGTGTTATCATACAATGCTCACTCTCTGTCATGCAAGGCAAAGGAAGCGAAGGGCAAAGCAACATCTGCTAAAGGCAGTGAATGTAATGTCCGATGGGTGGAGAGAGATGCTGAAGGACGTCCACTTCTAAAAAGAAGTAGAAGTGGAGAGACACGAAAACGTGCTTCAGCTACAGGTAGTCCATGTCTTCCAAGATTATTTGTGATTACCCAGCACCCAATGCTTCTTAACTAAGTATAACTGTGCCCCTTGTATACAGAATTCAGCTTGCTATTTGTTAGGTAACATATATATGGTTTTGTTTCACTTTTAAAACATAGACCACCAAACTGTGGGGCTTCCAGTGCACAGCTTTTTCCTTTTTTTTTATATGGTAAAACTTAATAGGATTTCTGTTTCCGGTTTTTAATAATTTTCCTTTAAAAACTCTGTTAAACTGTGCCATTAGAAACACCACATGGTGGATGTGTTACTTATGTTATTGACTTCACTGTAATGCTAAGCAATCTCAAAGAAATTAAGTGGAAGTGAAGCAATCAGTATCAGGTTCATGCTGCTAACAGTTCAAGATTATGTCCAGATTATGAGGGGAAAAAAACTTTTAGAGATTAATGGACTTGTCAGACATGTCAATCAGCCTATTATAGCCTTAAGTCACTATACGAACACTGTATTATATGATTGTAAGACATGAAAATTGTTATCTCTTTCCTTTCTATCTATCTTTTCAGTTGTTTCCGTGGTTGGCAGTGAGGACGCTACTCCTTTTGAGTCATCTGAGGAGGTTCCCACAGTTACCCAATCAAACTGCTCTCAACACTTATTCGGTAAGATGACACCTGACCTTACTGTAATTAAGCAAGTTAGAAATAAGCGTGAAAGCGATTATTTTCTTATTTCTATCTTTTAGACAGTGAGATGCAGAAACTGCTGGACATTCTGACCTCAGCAGATGTTCAAGGCACCAAGTATCCTTCAACATCCACATCATGGTGCTTGCGCCAATCTGTAGCCCAAGATGAGTGGCCTTATCAAGGTCTTATCACATCGACTGCTTGCTGTCCTGCAATGTGGCTCCAGAAAACTGCAGCCGCTGCACATCTCCTGCCGTCATTCGCTGCAGAGACTGCATGCCACAAGAGTGGCTGTGTATGGATTGTGACATACACACACACAAACTCACCCTCCATAACAGGGAGTCCTGCATTGAGGGAATTTACAAGCCCATTGAGCCAACAGTGTGCTGTGTAAAAAAAGATGGCAAATGTACACTGGTCAATCAAGGTAGTGTTTTGAACCTTTTTGGTAAAGTGATTAATTTTTTTTTTTTTACTTCTATTATCTTAATTGTACATATTTTTAATGCTTTCTCACTAATTATTTATCTTCTCTTTTCAGTATGTTTATTGCCTACAGTACAGTGAGAGCTGTCCAGTTATGCTCTTGCGACCCTTCAAACTTCACAGAATCAGCTGGCAGAGCAATCATTTTGATGTGTATAAATGGTATGAACTATGGTTTTATATTTTAATTTTGTCTTGTCCCTTTGTGTGTTAGCATGTTCAACTTTTTTATTTTAGGTCGGTATGACTTGCACTTGCCAAACTTGCTGTGCAGATTATGTCTGGTTCATTGGACACCTGACATGAGCGACCTAAAAAGAAGTGTGTATTGGCCAGCATCTGTGAATGCTGACACGCTGTTTTCAGTCGATGTCTTCAGCACATTTGAAGAAATGAAAACTGTTGCACCAGGTTTATCGAGACAAGTTTTTTTGCGGATGTTGGAGAGGAGGACTTGTCTCTTTGGAAGGGTAAGATCAGTGTGGATCAAAGTTGCCTTAAGTAGAGATGGGAGAATATTAGTGTAGCTATTTAATTGTGCTCTTTACTAATCGCATGTACAGGCTGGGAAAATACATGGAGACGTATTCCAAAGAAGCTTCATGGAATACACATTCTGCCAGAACCACACTCAAAAAAATGATATGTTGGCTTTACTTAACTTTTTTATGTAAACAGGTTCCACCGGTTCCACATAACTATGTTTCGTTAAACAAACATAATATGTTCATGTAACTTCAACATCATGGAATTTGGTCATTTTAAGCGACCCAATTAAACTCTGAGCTAATGAGTTAATTAAATGAATAATTGAGTGATGATTGAGCATTATTGAAGACACCTGATGTTAACAAGCAGAATCTCTGAAGGAGAAAACCGGAATGTTTAAGTCACCATTATGGAGATAAGTGTGTGTTTTAGTTGGGCTCTTGACCATTAACTTATTAACTTTAGATTTTGTTTGGTTGCTGTACATGAGTTATAACAGCCGGATGAACAATAAACAAAGGTCATCTGATGGTGTTGGTTGTGATTTAACATAATCATTATTTCACAATCATTTGACCTCAATCACTGAACTTATATTGAACCCAATTTCTGAGTTAAGATTACCTTACTGTCATTGTAGAGCATACTATTTTTAGGCTTTTCAATGAAATTCAAATGATCAAATCAAGAAATAAAAAATAAACTTCTTAAAAAATATCCTGAGTAGGCACACACAGACATCAAGAATCAGCATATGAATCTCAGCAATGGTGACAAACAGATCATAAGCTCATTATTTATTCATGCAGCAATGCATGATGGGAGCCATGAATGAGTTTTGATTGGTGGCACCCAGAATGCACTGCAACATGCTTTATAATTGTCACCATTGTTGAGATTCACAGGCTGATTCTTGATGTCTGTGTGTGCCTACTCAAAATATTTTTTAGGAAGTTCATATTTTATTTATTGATTTGATCATTTGAATTTCATTGAAAAGTCTAAAAATAGTATGCTCTACAATGACAGTGCTGCTATTATTCAAAGGTTAATTTAACTCAGAAATTCAGTTTAATATAAGTTCAGTGACTCAGGTCAAATGATTGTGAAATAATGATTAGGTTAAAACACAACCAACACCATCAGATGACCTTTGTTTATTGTTCATCCGGCTGTTATAACTCATGTACAGCAACCAAACAAAATCTAAAGTTAATAAGTTAATGGTCAAGAGCCCAACTAAAACACACACTTATCTCCATAATGGTGACTTAAACATTCCGGTTTTCTCCGTCAGAGATTCTGCTTGTTAACATCAGGTGTCTTCAATAATGCTCAATCATCACTCAGTTATTCACTTAATTAACTCATTAGCTCAGAGTTTAATTGGGTCGCTTAAAATGACCAAATTCCATGATGTTGAAGTTACATGAACATATTATGTTTGTTTAACGAAACATAGTTATGTGGAACCGGTGGAACCTGTTTACATAAAAAAGTTAAGTAAAGCCAACATATCATTTTTTTGAGTGCAGTGTGGAGAAACGGCCGGTGTAGAGCACTTCACCTGCCCTGCATGTACACCCAACATGCTTGCTCTTTGTGCAGATGGCAAAAGAAAAGTGTACCGATTTCGGCAGTCAAAAGGGTTAGTTGTTTTAAACTTGTAATTGTTTTACTTAATGTAAAATTAACAGAACATATAATGTCTGACACTGAACATATATATTCTTTCTTATTCTATTAAGGTCAGAGGAACCCTATTTTGATGGCACCTTCATTGCCAAGGACACTGATGTACACCATTTTGTTGATGAGATCAGGAGTAAAATGAAAAGTGTTAGTTTTTGCTCCTTTGATTTAAATCCAAAATTTTGAAATGTATGATTGTTGCTTTATTAAATAGATATTGTATCCCTAGTATCCCTAGTAGCTCATTCATTATGTAATAGCAGATCTCTGTAAGAGATAGTGACTATGCATGCAGTTTGTCACCCTGCCTTTCAACTAGTTTGTGTAGCTCGAGTAAAGAAAGTGGAAGATGCATTTTCTGAAGCTCCTCTTTAGTAGTAGTTTGAAAGTAAACCTTTATTGTCAACGATCATTACAAAGATGCCAGTTGGTGTGATGTAACCTGACTCATCCTGATGGATGTAACTAGTTAGAAAAAATAGCAACTTTCAGTTTTAAGCAGAATTATTGTGTCCTGCAGAGTGCCGGCAGAGGATCTGTGGAGCGGGTCAGTGGCGGACGTGCACGTGAAGCGGCCAGAAGAGAAGCACACTGGAGGAAGAGGCCTTGAGGAGGTTGTTTGCAGACACGGTGCTACTCAGCTCTTAACATGTACAGGGGGAAATATTGCTTATCCGCTGTACCTGCAGGAGCTCCACAGCCACAAACGGCAGTTCTATTGCACAGATATTGCTTGCAAGTATTGGCCTTACCTTGAGAAGTTGTCAGTCTCCATGTTGAACTCAGAGCTTTACTGCAGACGAGACCATTCCTTTCTGTCATGCGTGCCAAGGCTCATTCAACCAAGTGTTAGCTACTGCATATTCTTTATCATACCATTTGAAATTGTATTTTTATGGCTTATATAATACACTGTATATGATTATAATATAAGTGCCACACTAATTTGTCAGATAATCTGGAGTGGTCATAAATCAGGAAGGTGCTGCACAACTGCAGGGGAAGAGGTGGAAATGGTGAACAGCTTCTGTCTCGTTCTGCCCTCACAACCAAGTACATGACAACATCTGATAATTGTTGCTTATTTAACTATTTTAGGAAACCTGTCTTTTATTCTTTCTTCTTTTTATTGTTTTTATTCTTTATGTCTAATACTTTCTACTCTGAGATTGCAAATATTATATAATATGTATTGCACATATAAAGCTGGAAGGAAGGCCTTCATCTTGCACTATCCAGCAGATACATCAAGGTATTATGTTGTGTCTGAGTTATGTATACAAAGCTTTTCATGATTTTTCTCACTTTTTAAGATCGCAAAGGCAGAAATCTTTTATTTTTTTACACCAGACTTGAAACAGGCTGAGTCTGAGTCTCAGAGACTGCAGGATTTGAGCAGTGAGCGGGGGTGTCCTGAGAACATCTGCATCAGCGGGTACATGATGTCAGACAATGGGCTACTGACGGTACGGGATTTTATGGACATTCTTCTGTGTAGTTTACTAATATTGCAGTGTGATAATAAATTGTATAACTGAGAATCTTTGCCATGCATAAGGATTAAGTAAGGACGTGTTGTCCTGTTTTGTTTGTTATAAACTTGTGGGCTTGTAAGCTCCTTTGAGACTGTAAACAGTGATTTGGGGCTCTAAGTAAAACTTGAACTTCAAACTGTTTAAATTTACAGCCTAAAAGACATCATAATCATTTACTTGTATTATTGTTGTTGCTTTAAGATTCTGTAGGTACCAGATGTGATGACCAACATGAACTTCAGAAATCTATTGAACAAATGTTTCTTGGTGGTCATCAAAAAAAAGCCAGCCTTTATAATCAGACTGGTATGTTGATATCTCATCTAATATTTATGTAATTTTTATTACTTGCAGATGTCTTATCTGTATTGTTTTGGTATTAACGTGTTTTCAGGTCTTTAATTTTAAAATGTCTAATATGGCCGTGGGAAGTGCACAGCAGTGTGTTGATAACTCATCTAATATGAGCACAGCAGTGGTATGTAGCAATTTCTCTCTAAGGCTATTTTGCACCCTGCACCAGGTTATGGGATGTACATACACTACTTATGTTTCGCCTGCTGTTTAGAATGTACAGCTCAAATTTGTATTGAAGTGATATTATTTGTGTGACTTCAGAAGCCAATGTGTACATGTCAAAAGTGCGGCTTCAAGAGGAAAAGATCATTGTGATGAGGGAGATGAGACAGCACTGCACCGATCTCAGAAAGCTGGAAACAGTAGGACAAGGATATCAGAAATGTCTTCTGGCAGAAACAGTGGTAAGAAGCTAACTTTTATTAGATTCTTGCTGTAATGCTTTTGGGGATCCTATAAACCCCCCACTCATTTTGAGATCCTCAAGTGTTACATTATGGATTCATTATAGCTGGATCTAAATGGTCTGTCGTTCTTTAGTAAAGCCAGTTAATGAATGGCTCAACAACACTAACTCAATGGAAGTATTGTCATGCCTCGCTTTTAATTTTTCCTTCTAGGCCGTTTAAGTGAAGAGGGTCATCGCGGGCTACTGTGTCTTCTTCAGAAAAGGCTTGCAGACGTGAAGGAGAAGTTCCAGGTCGTATGCTCGAGTTACAGCCTGGCTTTAGGAGCAAATGCTGCTTCTCTGCTGGAGGATGCTGGGCCCGAGGAGACACCAGAGCACCATGAAGAAGCTGATTATGAGAGTTCAGATGACAGTGATTTTGAAGCAGTGTAAATGAGTGCTTCTTAAAGGAACACTCCACCGTTTTTTCATATTAAACTATGTTATTCCCTTAACCCTCTGAGGTCTATGGGTTTTTTGGGGTCCTTGAGGTGTTCTGACATGCTCTGACATTTGAGCTTTTTTCAGTTATTTATAAACATGTTAATGGCAAAGGTGTAAATTCACTCTATATAGCACAAACAGGGCTACCGTAATATGTGAGCAACATGTATGTACATGTTTGTATTTTTGAGAGAATATTGCTTATGCATGGTTATTGAAAAAACTAAAACTTAAAGTGTCTGAAATAAGGCCACAAAACACATACTAAATATGTGTCCACAAGACTTTTGACTAATGAGTGTTGTTGCCTAGAATTTTTGCTTCAAAATGATCTGAAAATCATCCTGCCTAATCATTTACACAAAACAATACATTGATTTAAATTTTATAAGACACCTTTTGTTTGGAAAGGCAATATGCGTGGAGGCGTGTTCACACCTGAGAAGACAAAGGCCGGATAATGAGCCCTATAATGAGCTGCATATTAATTAGCCCTTTCACACAGGTGTGTCACAGGATCCCAAAGAATGCAAGGACAAAAGAAATTATCTATATATACATATTTTACAATTAGAAATTGTAACCAATTACAAATAGGTTATAATTACATCAACAATTACAATTTTAACAATATTTCAAGTGTATTTCTTTGTAAAAAGTATACATTTTATCATACGTATTAAAAAAGGTAAGGATTCATTAGTTTGAATATTGGAACAAACACTATAATAACATCTTAGTTGATAATTCAATATACCTACTTCATTTTTGACAAAACATCATACTATAGTATATTTAACTATGAGCAGAAATTGGTGAACAAAAGCTTAACTATTTAATGTGACAGTAGTCTTTTTTTACAGTCAAAACTTTATAATCTATCCAAAACTAATCACAAAATCTTGTCTAAACATTCATATTTAGTCTGTAACATATTGTGTATGATATATTAGTAGCCTATATACATGTGAATTTGCAGCTTGTTGCTTATACAGACATTTTATTTCAACATATTTCAGTCTATTTTTACTCATCTTAGTAGGCTATAGCAATATAGTTTGGATGTGTTCATGTAAACATAACGTTTACTAATGTAGGTGCGAGAGTGAATGAACGGCACAGACACGCGCTGTATAACTGTAGTAAACAAAGCGCGCGCGCCTGCATGCCGTTCATTCATCATTTAGCCTACACACAGACACGCAATTCATATTTAAACAGTCTTTTTGCGGTTTACAGTCAGACACTATTCAATATCGCGATTAGAACAAAGCACTTAAGAATAAATGACTTACTACATCAGCTGGATACGTTGCTCCTCCAAATGAAACTACCAGCACTTCTATTCCAGGGTTATTAGATAGCGTATCCTTTCGCTGTGAGGAATAATACTGTGTACACAGCTGTACAAGATACTTACTCAACACGTTGTGTTTTATAATCCAGCTGGTGGGCGTTGGCATGTTTGAATGGCTTGCCTTAGATCATTTGCGTTTGAATACCGGCGCGCTCTCCGTGGGCGTGGCACATTAACGCGTAATCAGGTATAATGAGCTGGAAAGAAAAATACTGACATCTCTCTCTTTTCATACAGATTACATAAACTGAGAATATTTGTTTTTTATATAAATTAATTCATTTAAAAGAAGAGAGTTCAAGCTTCATTATGGAAAAACACTCGTGCCTGTATGACAAGTATTCGCGAAATTACAGTTAATTTTCGGACGCGTTTCAGAATGGACTTAACTGACAGAGAGAAGGCAGAACGCGCATCATGTTTGTTTTTCTTTATTTGGCGAAAAGCACAACACTTCGTTTTTATTGTGAGTATCCAGAAAAAAAATAGACGCTTATCAGGATCGAATGATGTACAACACTTAATATGTAAGATCAAAATCAACAGAGTATTTTGAGTTTCTTTTGCACTGATAAGAAAAAAAGCGAGACGGCGCGATAGCCGACCTCAGAGGGTTAACTAAGACGAGTTGATACATACTTCTCTCGTCTCAGTGCGTGCGCTCAATCGCTCTGGCGCGTGGCGCAGTAATATCATCACTCCTGAATGATCCTGAATGATCCTGAATGATCCTGGAGTGATGATATTACAGCGCCGAGTCGAAGTGCTCACAAGTGCTATCCCGCCATACCGCACGCACTAGTTCAAAGTGTCTCCGCGCGCCAGAGCGATTGAGCGCACGCACTGAGACGAGAGAGGTATGTATCAACTCGTCTTAGTTAAGGGAATAACAGTTTAATATGAAAAAACGGTGGGGTGTTCCTTTAACTGGTGGGATGCGTTTTGGACTATTGTTTCCTGCAGTGTGTAAGCAACATTAGCTTCATAGATGGATAGTCCTATCTGGGTCAAGTTTGTCAACATGTTTGCGATTGTTTTAAAATGTGATTTTCTGTTTTTACTTTATATTCCTGTGCATCCCTGTCTGTTAGTTACTTGTTGTCAGTGTAAGTTTATCCTTTATGTGCTGCCTTCTTGGCCAGGGCTCACTTGTAAAAGAGATTGTAATCTCAATGTGATTTTATTCCCTGGTAAAATAAAGGTAAAGAAGGATATCATTTTTATTTATTTTTTTATTTTTTTATGCGATTCTCCAAAACTCAGTTTACAAACAGCAGGTCGGTTTTTAAGTTTCACCTCCGATGTTTCACGCTTTGCCCGTCTCATCTTGTCAACACAATGACCTTTACTGTACAAAAATGTTACACTTACATTGATGTAATAGTTTGATTACTATTGATTACACCTGTATAATGTTATTCACATTGATTGAGGATACTTTTGGAATGAATCATTTACTGTACATGGCACTAGATTTAATACTTTCCAGAAATGACTGATCAATACACCCATAGTTGAGTGTTAAGTGTAGTATTTCCTGTTGTTATTGCTGCTGTTACCTTGCCAACAAAATGAACTAATTTATCATGGCATTACTTCAGGTAACTATAAAACTATGTTGTACATGCATGCAAACTAGTTCATGCTGAGCTGTTGTTTTGTTTTTCTCTGTCTTGAAAATAAGATGTTAAATGACTGATTTTTCATTTTAATCTTAACATTGTATGCCAGTTGTATACAGGGTATATAACTAAAAGTAATCACACAAAATAACACTTTCACATGTTCATTGTCAAGTAGGTATACAGAGTTATGTGTTGTATTAATTAATTAGTAAATTATATATGTAAGACAAGTTTTTCATTATCCTGCTGCATAACTTCGCTCCGGATAAAAGAATTAACACTAGACAACTGGTGTTGTAAATATCAGCTTACAATCATAGGCTATTTGCTTTAATTTATACATATATTTATGTATGCATGTCCTTGTGGTCTTTGTATCACATATCACTTTGTTCTTTACAAATAAAGTTATTTTTATAATTATTTTCTGTATACAAACATATAAGTTGAAAATAATTTACCTAAAGAAACCGAATAGAATAGGTTAATTGGAGACTCTAATGGGAGTGTGAGTGGTTGTGTGATGGACTGGCGACCAGTTCAGAGTGTGTCCTGCCTCTCTCCAAAATATCAACGAAAACGCCCCAAGCATCTAGTGCCTCGATTTCAACATGAAAACACACTTTTTAATAAAGGATGACATATTTTTTTAAAATATTTCCTGGCAATGTCAGTTATTCATATTTATTTCTCTAACACGTTTTTTTTAATTTATTTTTACGCACCCTTCTTCCGTTTCTGCGGTCAGGCTACGCGCCAGCGCCTTCACGGTTACCTTAGCAACTAGCATGAATCTCCCAAACAAGCAATTTTGGCTAATAATAATAACCATAATACGATGTTTTTGGTCTGAATTCATACAACACGTATTATGCTTTTGTAGTAGCATGTCTGTTAGGAAGTTACTTTATACTATAGTTCTTTTTGAAACCCTACTTACTTACAACCCTATTTTGCCAACCGGAAGAACTACATATTTAACGGGCTGTCTATCACGTTGTAATCTGTTGCAACAGGGAATTGTAGTTTTGTTTTCGTAAATGACTAAAACATGTAAATGGATGTCTGGAGTATAAAACTGAGAGTGCACTCATGGGTACGGGCGGATGTGAAACACGATAGTTTGGTCAGAATTTAAAATTAAAAATGATAACTAGGTGAGATTCAATTTTTACAATTTTTGGTGATGCCCCCTATTGGTGATTGCGCCAAACGGTAGCCCTCGTGATGGAAGAGTTCAAGAGCTTTATATAACAGTTGGTTTCATCATTGTAGCCCCTTCAGTTGCTGAATTATAAGACTCACAACATGCACCAATATCAAAGTTCAGAGGTCAATATTTCAAAGCAGGAGCCAGGTACAGCCTTCAGATTCAATGTTGTTACTCAGCTGATCAAGACCTTTCCAGTGACCTTTTCCATTCTGAAAGGAAAACATATTACATTGACAAAGCTTGACACTACTATAAACAAGCAATTATAGAATGATAAGTGGTTATTAAGCTAGAATGGGTTGTACTTAGTTAGAGTTTTCATATTGTAGTTATTATGGTACAGAAGTTGTATTGAACACTGGTAATTTACTGTAATCAACACAAACTTTTGGGGTTGGGCAGTTGTGATAAATATATTGGCAAACAAAGACAAGTTAAATCCATGAATTCAAATGAATCTCTATTGTGCTGCCTGGGAGTTGTTAATTGCTTTCTCATAGCAGAGACTAACATGCTTTTATGTGAAAACCAAAACCAAAAAAAATTTATGTTACTTTCTGACTATGCTATTATGTTGCCAAATAATTGTCGAAGACTGTAGCTAGGCACTGCAGCTCATACTAATCAATGTTGTGGCATTCAGTCCACACTCCTATACATAAATCTGGACAAGCAGTGCATCAACACACCTTTCCTTTTATTCGGCCGCACTGTAGCGGGAGCAGGACAGCCTCCTTCCACAACTTCATCTGTTAAAGACAGAGAAACATTTAAAATATGTAAAAAATTATTTTAAAACATTTGCAAAATGTTGCATCCATGTCACCCACATGAGGAATAAAATTAGGCACAGTTTATAATGAAGACTGGGCTTTATTTGTTAAAATGTTTTTCCAAGGCGAGACAGAGACCTTTAAAAAAATGCTCTTTAGACACAGACCAATTTCGAATAATACAACCAGGTGTCCTACACATTTCAAAATTCAAAACTTTTCTGTAGGTTTTTCAGACCATATTAGAGATCTGAGATCTGCAACTCTCCAAAAAATAAAAGGAATATTGCATTCTTTCTGCAACATTTTCATATGATATTGCACAACATGATATTGCAATAACGATAGTGAGTCAATATATTGTGCACCACGAATGGGAAGACACCAAAACACCCAGAAACAATGTCCTAAATATGGGCAAACACAGGCATGATTGAAGTAATGAAGCAATGACAACAGCAGCAGTTCATGGACTTTGATGAGAGGTTCGAATCCAATAATCATTTTAAAATATATATACAGTGGTGGCCAACATTATTAGAACGGTTAGATTTTTTAAAAGAAGACTTCCTGTCTCCAAGGCTTCATTTATTTGATCCAAAATACAGCAAAAACAGTAATATTGTGAAATATTTTTACATTTAAAATATCTGTTTTCTATTTGATTATATTTTAAAATGTAATTAAAATAAATGTAATTTATTTCTGTGATCAAAGCTGAATTTCCAGCATCATTACTCCAGTCTTCAGTGTCACATGATCCTTCAGAAATCATTCTAATATGATGATCTGATGCTCAAG